>CXYZ01024935.1:188926-212299 GCA_900006705.1 Sonneratia caseolaris | reverse complement strand
GGGGGGGCGGGGTGGGGCGGGTTTGGTGTTGGTGCGGTGGGTCGTCGGTGAGGCTGAAGGAGAACTGAGGAAGAGAAACTTCAGATCGATGGAAGATGAAGATTCTGAGGATTTGATTTGGGAGTTGGCAGTGAAAGACGCAGACGGGGAGAGAGCTGTGACCTGGCGACTGGCGATGGAGGAAGTAAAAGCCGCCAATTCCTAAGCTTTCGTCCCGGTTCATCTTTCTCCTCTCCCGTCCGATTAGTTATCTCACCAGTTTATCGTTTCCTTTCACTTAACTGAAAAATAGTGGCCGGATAAAATACCATATCATATTCAATTTAATAATAAAATAATTATAAATTCGATTATACTTTGGTTGGCTGAACATAATTACCTTAGTTCATCTCAATTTTTAGACTTTCTTCAACCAAATTGAGCAAAAACGTCCCGCTCAAGTTGAGTGGCAACAATCGCCCTTGGAATGGCATTATGATCTTAAAAAACAACCACTTGGATCTGCGCTAACGGTGGAGGTTGGATTGGATTGGATCTTCGTTTGGATTCTGATGTGAATGTGTGTCTGCCTCACAGGATGGTGTTCATTTTTACTCGACAAAACGTACGTATCGATGGTCACCGTGTCCCAGGAAAGTTCCCTTCCACCGAGTCGGTTTTCTAATGCCAAGCATCTGTCTGCCTTTTTCATGTGACTGCCGATGCCAAGAGACTACGTCGTTTGCTTAGACACGAGAAGTTCCACGGTCAAATGTAGCCCATGAGTAAGGATTGTTGGCTCTCCTCATCAAACTTGGAAGCTTTTGTTCCTTCGTGTCCTTCTTGTAGTCTCGTAATTGGCTGCGAGTGGGTAGAAAACGTCAAGTAGAAAGTCGAGCACAACTAGTGGTGTAGGTTTCTGACCAATGTAAATTAGTTTTCGATAATTTGAAAGAGGGCAAACAAACCCTATTTATATAAGTGTGTAGAAAATCATTTTAGATTTATAGAGGTGAATGGATAATTATTTTAGATTTTAGAAATTTATTTTAATTATAATTTAATTAGATTGTGAGATCGTATTAAATCCCATTAAATTTGATCACATCAGTCATTTTCAATGATTTTATATTATTTACTTGATCCAGTCTTATTCATTCAAATATGATCTCATGGACTCTATCATAATGTATTTAAGCCCAATGTTTTTAACTCCATAAATTATACAAACAAATATATATAAGCCGAACACATTTGTGAGAAATAATTTCCTATTTATATTATCACAATTTCTATTGGATTTCTGATGTTGATTATGCTAAGACTTTGTACCATGCTGTGAAACCTGATACTATCTGTGCCATTCTCGCTGTTGCCACCTATCCTCACCGATTGATTCTTTAGCTTGACACAGAGAATGT
The DNA here is from genome assembly GCA_900006705.1 of Sonneratia caseolaris. Classification (NCBI taxonomy): domain Eukaryota; kingdom Viridiplantae; phylum Streptophyta; class Magnoliopsida; order Myrtales; family Lythraceae; genus Sonneratia; species Sonneratia caseolaris. The sequence goes on along the minus strand of CXYZ01024935.1, from coordinate 210,899 downwards.
TTTTTTCTCAATGGATAACTAGAAGAAGAGGCAATTACTGCATCTCGAGTTTGTTGATAAACAAAAAACCAAACCATGACGTAGATCTCTCTATATGGGCTCCAGCAGCAACCCCAAACCCCAAGTATGAATGATTCCTTCGCCTGATTCCTTTTCTACTCATTTAAGGTTTGTGAGTCCATAGGCGAGTCCTTCCCGATTGTGATGTTTTCTGTTAGTGTATATATGTGTGTGTGAATGATACTACCGTAACAGTGCAGCACAACTGGGGAATGGACCTTGGATGACCCAGCCAAACTTTCTTCCATCACCAGAATAGGCCAGTCCGGTTCACAAGCCTCGTTCTGTGTTCTGATCATCGCGTTCGCGGGAGAGGATGAACTTTGAGCGGCTACTCAGCTCAGATCCGCATTAATGGCAGGGAGAAAAGCAAGGACAGCATCGAACCATTAACTCTCTGACGCAAGAACAAGTGCAAGTTGCCTGTCCGGTTCGGTCTCCAAGCAAGTTGGTGTTGATGAATCAATCCATCTAGCTATGAGACAGTCAGTAAGATCTCTGTTTGTGGGATTTGATGGATTTTTAGTCAGTGCTGCTGCTCATGTCATGAGTCTCCTTCGGAAGCAAGAGGAGAGCATGCGGGAATTCACCCACGTGCTTGAAAAAGTCAAAGTTCCACACATTGAAATTGAGACTCATAACAAGATAGGAGTCACTGCCTCGTACTTCAATCTCCGAATCTTGATATAAAGGTCATGGATCATGCCCTAAGGGTTTTTCTCTAAGTCAGAGTCAGATATTTTGAACAATTTTCAAATCAACCCTGACTTTAAGTCACCCGTTAATTGATGATGTAACATCCTCTATGCCTCCCATTCGGATGAACAGACAGGGTACAATGATTCTCGAGGTCAGCTGTATGCTCTCGATCGGATGCCCGGTTTATCAGTTCAAGTAGGGGAGATCGAGACTTTCCATGCTACATTAGCCCGGTAAGACAAAAAATAAGCATACCCTTATGAAAAATTGAGTTCACGAGAAAGTCAAAACTTAATTTAATCAATATTTATTAACTTTTCTTTTTCTTTTTTTAAATAAAAAAAATATTGATAAGGGTTAATTTTTAATTATGAAAAAATGGAAAATATTAAATAATCACACCAAAAAAATGTTAGTGAACTATAAAAAGATAATTGTATATAAAGAGAAAAATAAATATGTGGTATAACTATTATAGAAAATATTCTATATGAGTATAAAATATTAGTTTTAGGTTAAAAACTAATGAGTGGACACTAAATATAAAAGAGAATTATTAAAAAGCTAGATATTAAAAGGAAATAATTAATTACCAAAAAAAGATAAAAAGGAAATACTTCTGTCAATAAATAGAGCAATTTTCATATCTGTTTTCCTTTCCCTCAATTACTCGGCGATTTTTCGAGCTCTACGCAGCGCCGCCGATTTGGTCAGCCCTCCGCCGTTCGGCCGCCGGAGTTCTCTCCATCCGCCGCGATTTCGCTTTCCGAGTATGTTGAAGTTGCACGTTGAGTTCGTTCTTCCCCTCTTGCTTGATCCGATCTTCCGTTTGGGCGCTGATATTAGTGAAATAAGTTTGACAGAGAGAGAGCAAGAGAGAGTGATTGTGGGCAAGAGAGAGCTAGAGAATTTATTTGAGGTCAGATTGTGAAGTTCAGATGCTGTTGGCTGCTTGATCTTCATATTCCATGGTCGTTGGCTAGATATCAGTGAACAATATTTATTTTCCAGGATCGAACATAATTCTGAGAGCCGTGATTAACTGGATTGATTCAATGCTGAGTGTCAGATTTCTTGCAGTGTTTTAGCTTGACTGATTGGCGACGATTTGTTTTGCATAGTTGCTAGGACTCTTTGTGCGTATAACTATATAGATGATCTAGGACTGTAGGACACTGTATTCTTCTTTATACGGTCCTTAATTGTATCTCCTGGGGATGTACTGTGACTTTAGTAGTTTCTATTAATTGATTGTTAAGTCCTCTCGGATGTTAATAGTATGTACAAGTATATGTATACATAGAGAACTTTGAAATATCTTCATGATTATTTTTGGAGTTGCTGTGCCATCTTTTTCTTGTATCGGGTTTAATCTCTATTCTACAGTAGTCTATTTGTCTCTCTGAGAGTATCTAACTGTAAGATCTTGTGTTCTTCTTCTAGCTGTATTCATTAGTTCTCAAAGAGTTGTTTGCCGATTGACTAGCTTCCTTGGTTTCTATTGGAGGTTCCTTGATAATTGATTTGGCCCTATCTTGGAGTAAAAGATAAAGGATAACTGTGACAAACAAAGAAAATGCTGGTAGGATCAAAGAAGACCATGCACTGAATGCTTTTGTCATTGTGCTGTTTTGTCTGCTCACCCTTTTAAAATTGAACACTGATTTGAATTGGAGCATAGTGTCAATTGTCTCAGAAAGGGGAAAACTATGAGTCCATTTGGAACAGATTTTTGTTTTCCTTTCGTAAGACTTCATTTTTCCATCATTATCCTTGATGTGTCTACAGTTTCCTTGTTCTGAATGCATTCCCTTTGCTTCCCACGATTGTGATCTATTCACCTCTCTGCTGTTGAACTTTTGTCAATGTTGATGTTTCTACTTCAGTTGATGTCTCTTTAAGTTAATTGATCTATGTGACCGTATGATCTTGATTGATGAAGGGCTGGTAAATTTAAAGGATTCAGGCAAGGAGTTCATATAGAGGGTACTAGATGTTGCACCAATGACAAGGACTGATGTTACTGGCAGTGGAAGGAGGAGGCTTCTTCTCTTCTTCAGCCTCTGGGTATAGCAAGGGCTTGAGCCTCCTCTTCTTGGGTCAGAAGAATGAAGAGAAATCCATGAGAGTGTCCCCGTGGAATCAGAACCAGTTGGCGGACCTAGGATCTGGAACTGACCTCCAGCTGGCTTCAGAAGAGAATCACCTTTCCCGTGGTTGCGCCTCCTTTATTTGCTTTGGTCGCGTTTCTGCGGGACTTGACACACCTTCTGCCCTTAAAGTTGGGCCGGTACAGCAGCAGGAGAATTTGCCTGATCCTCTTGATTTAGATAGAGGCCACAACCCTGCTACGGATGTTGAAGATGATATTGTGGGAAAGGTCACTCTCAAGAGCAGCTTAAAGAAGCACTCTAAGAGCAATCCCGTTCCTACTGAGCATAAAAATGAACACAAAACAGTGAATGATGGTGTCATCATTGCTGGAGAACATGATGGGGAAAGAAGAAGAGTTCAATGGACAGATGCATGTGGCAAGGAGCTTGTGGAGATTCAGGAGTTTGAATCCAGGTATTGGAACTATATATTTCTCCTTTTTCTCTCAGAAAATAAAAACTATATATATTGACATATCATCTTTAGGAGGACTGCCCATTTTCTACTGAGCCCAATCAAGTGCGCATGACATTTTAAGAAATGTAGTATATTCCTTAGAAAGTCCAGCGAGAAGGTTTATAACGGTACCATCTTTGTCCTTATATGGGTTACCTAGTTAGTTCCTGTCTTGCTTCTCAAAGTAGGATGGGCATCGACACGTGCTTGGTCATCAATTCTCCTCTTGTCAATGCAGTGAGTGGTTTATTACATAAGCTTCCACATCAAAGGAGGTGGCAGTCAATTGTTTGTGACTCAGAAAATTTTCATTCCAGATAGGCCAAAGCTGTCTTGCCCTAATAAATTTTTGTCTCTAAATGTTTTGCCTGTTTCATTGCTCCAGTTGTAAAACTAGCTAATTGGCCAGTGTAACATGTTGATGTGCTTTATCAGTAAATAAAGTAAAGAGTCTTTGGCAATCTTCCTAATAAATGATAAAGACATGATTTTGACCAGATTAAATATTAGTTTTTTAAGTTGTCCTGCTGTTACTTTCACTACCAATATATTGCCACCTTCCATCTCCTCTTGAAAGGGTCCTCTTCCTATTTAACTTTCCTCAGATCTCTTGCGTTATAGTGCTTCTGAATCAAGGGTTGTGAATTTTTTTAAAAATTATCCTCTTCAAGATCATTTAATTTAATGAGTTCCTATATCACTGAGAAGAATTATCTCAGTATGTCTAACTGTACTGCACCTATCATTGGTAATCAGTTATGAAATTTCCAAATTCATTACTACATCGCACATCACTCTCTTTGGAAAAGTGAGATGTAATGTGCAGAGGAATGTAGATCCTAAAGTTCTTAAGAACTGATTGTTTGAGAGATGGATTTTGTATTGATGCTGGAAAAACTATCTGAGGGATTTTCACCTGCTCTTAGGATCGATTATTGAATGCCAAAGTGACCCCTGACATCCTGATCATGCAGTTCTCCTTTTATTCTTTTGGTCTCTATGTGTAGATATGCGGAAGATTGTTGGTATAGTTTTCCTCTTATATACTTGACTTTATATCTCATTTTCTCCCTTTACATTTCTACCTCCTCTATATTTCTGTTGGATAAGTTCTCCTGTCTCTACCTTGATCTTTCCTATCCTCCTGTTTCTGTCTCTACCTCGATCTTCTACATTTTCATCCACCTAATGATTATCATTTGGCTGCAGCGAAACAGGTGAATCAGATGATGAGTTGGACAATGGAAATGAAAGGAGTTGTTCATGCTCCATCATGTAGTTGGTCTGGCAGCAGCCAGAAACAGGAGGAAGACCCGAAGCTCTTCCTAAACGCAACTTACAGTCAATGTAACAAACCAGTAGAAGTGCTCACCATAGCTATATGCCTTTCAACTGACTAATGGAGAAAGGACGAGCCATCCACAAGAAAACTCCCCAGGCGAGGAATCTCATTGGTTCTGTGTGCACCATTTTTGCTGGCTGATCCGATCACTTGTTCATAATCAATCAATGTGGATTTATGGTCCAAGCCTGTCAATTCAGTCATGTTCATTGTTAATTCCTGCTATGATGTCTGACTATATATCCAATCGCATTATCATAATTAACAGCATCGCTCAATTCATCCCCCGTTTTTTTTTTTGGTCTTATCGTTATCATTCCCATGACTTTTCCTCATCTTTCTGTGACTTCTAGGAGGTTGATTTCCTTCCTCTTTCATCGTCTCTTTCACATGGTGTGTATCCCTGACCAAGATCTCTTCTTGGGATGGCCAGTTTATGCGATGTTTTCCCAACTAGCGCAGGTTTTGGACCGCAGTTTGAGGCTTGGTTGGTGCGATATCAATGGGCACGACCCGATCAGTGGCCCCTCTTGAAAATGACTTTTTCGCTCTGGGGTTTCAGTCATTCTTCCCGTTGCAGTCTCCCTGCAGCGTAATTCAGTCACAGACAAGGGAAACCCATTTTATCATATCACTCAAACAGCCCATTGTGGCATAAAGTGCGCGTTTTGAATCTAAGAAATCGGGAACCAATGAACATTATTTATGAGGTCTATCTAGAGCTCATATACTCCTGGTAAACGGAGAAGAAACGGATCGTGTGAGCCTATTACGTGCATCTCACTGTTATTTACGCATCTCTTGGATCGAGTGAAACAGATGAAAATGAATGGTCGAGGAGCTCGACTTGTTTTGTTTTTTTTAGCAGAGTTTAGTGTATAATCAATCGCTGCCGAAATTATGGGTACAGATATATTTTTCTTGTATCCAACTTGGCATCCTAGAAATGCCCAATAAATCTAACAATCTATTTTTGAGTAACAAGAGCGGAATTTTGTTAATATCAATTTCGTTCGTACACTGAATAGGTCGTATGTTGGGTAGGTTTATGGGTGTTTGATTATGTGATCTACCTGCCCCATACGTTCCCGTTGACGTGTGGTTGATCTCAAATCGATTGCCATTGTTGGCTTCATTATGCAAACGTAAGCTCCAATTCACTTTTTGTGTGTGGAGGAGGGAGTGGAGCATAAGGGGAAGAAAGTTGGGTGGCAATCATTCTGATATCATCCACGTCGCACGAGCAGATGAACTCAATAATCTCACCTACATTTGATGCAAAACAAACAATAGTAAATTCACGTGTGCGAGGCCACGATTCATACAACATCTGAGTCGGTGACACATGTACTCTTTATAGTGCTGGGATTTGATCGACCGAATGAATGTGGGTGTGCTGCATCATTCACCTATGATCGCAACCACCGTGCCACCGCCTTTGCCGCAGTGGAACTCTGAGTTTCAATGACACTTTTTCTCGTAATTGAAACTTATTAAAGAGGTAAAATTCAGAGGAGTCTTCTTCCATGGCGAACTACCTCGAGGAGACTTTTCCTGCTTACTCTACTCTCTCTCCCGCCAACCGGACAGCAACAGATATAACGGACACGCTCTCGCCTTCTCTTCGTTGCTTGTCCTCACTGCAAATGACAACAGAGAGCACAATCCTTCCTTTCTCTGTCCCTCTTCCCTCACCAACGTCGATTCCAAAGGAAACGAAACCTTAAGAAATTCAAAAGATCTCCAAAAGTTTTGCCGGCCGGGGACGGCCAGAGCATATGCCTGCACAGTCGCTTTCCCTCACTTCCTATCAGAACCCACCAGCTAACTGTCCTCTTCTTGTTCAGTTTCTTGATTTCTTCGAAGATCAACTGATAGTCACATCTAGATCGGTGACAGGCACCGGCCCGGTCCCGAATCTGGCAGAGGCGTTGACATGGGGAGCGTTCCGACGAAGCCCACATCCGTGAGCTCGCAGCCTAAGGGGTTAGACAAAACAAAGCAAGAAAATGGCAATGTTGCCAGCCGTCGGAGATCGATCAGTCACAGGAACTTCCAAGCAGACCCCACAGGAAGGCAACGGCCACCCGTCTCGAGAGCCAATGAAGAAGGTGGCGGCGGCAACATGGACTTACGCGGTGGTGGCAGAGGTGAGAAGTACGGTGGAGCAGAGGTTGAGAGAGCAGGTAAATGGAGAACTAGCAACAGCAGTTTCGGCTTGAGTCGGGCGGACGAGGAAACGTTCAATGGTTGGCCTAGGTGGCTCGTTATGAATGTTCCGAGGCATGTCCTCGAAGGGTTGGTCCCCAAGAGTGCTGATTCATATGACAAGATCGATAAGGTAATGAAAGATATCGATGCTGGGCTCTGGTTAGTCATGTAGTGTTCTGTACTTCCAAATCGATTGAGGATGCATGTTCTCTGGCTTTCTCACTTCTTCAGCTCTGGGATCGGCAACTTCACGATATATTAAGTGCTAATCGGACATCTATAAGTTGATTTAATTGACGGACAGGGATGAGACCATTGTCATAGAGCATCTTTAGCATGAATTCCTCTTTTTTGTATTTCTCATGAACAAAAATATAGCTAGAGTAATAAAAATAGAACTTAATATCTACTGTGAAAGACACATCTTTGATTAATTGTGGTGTTTCAGATAGGCCAAGGGACTTACAGCAATGTGTACAAGGCCCGTGATCGAGAAACCGGGAAGCTTGTTGCCCTTAAGAAGGTCCGCTTTGATACCTCCGAGCCTGAGAGCATCAAGTTTATGGCTCGGGAGATAATGATCCTGAGGGAGTTGGATCACCCGAATGTAGTAAAGCTCGAAGGTCTGGCGACTTCAAGAATGCAGTTCAGCCTATACCTCGTTTTCGATTTCATGGTATCGGATCTGCAGAGGCTCATCACCCGTCCAGATGGACAGTTAACCGAACCTCAGGTGAAGCTTTACGTCTTATAATCTTTATTTCTGGTTAGCGAGATCAGTAAGTAAATCGAATAGATGAAGTTCGGATTGTGTGACCTCCGTGTTGCACAATCAATGCAGATCAAGCGCAACATGCATCAACTGCTATCGGGATTGCAGCACTGTCATGAGAAAGGAATCCTGCATAGAGACATAAAGGGATCCAACCTGTTGATCGATAAGACCGGGACGCTGAAGATTGGAGACTTTGGGCTTGCGAACTACTACAAACCTAGAGAAAGCCGACCTCTCACAAACAGAGTGGTGACCCTTTGGTACAGAGCGCCAGAGCTGTTGCTGGGTGCTACTGATTATGGGGTCGGCATTGATCTCTGGAGCACCGGTTGCATTCTGGCAGAAATGTTAACCGGGAGACCCATTTTGCCTGGTAGGAATGAGGTAATGAAAATCCTTACATCTGTTTGAGCTTAGCGCTTGACATCTGCTTAGGCTTTATGGTATTGTCTCAATAGCTGGTGGTTATTTTCGACCCAGTTTGAGCAACTTCACCTGATCTTTAAACTCTGCGGGGCACCACCGGAGGAGTATTGGAAGAAGATGAAGATCTCTAAGACTTTCCGACCCCGACAGACATACAGGGCAAGTCTCATGGTGTCCTTCAGTGGATTCCCCGATAAGTCCATTGCCCTTCTGGGCTCACTTCTCGCGTTAGACCCTGTGGCTCGTGGCAGCGCATCATCAGCTCTGGAGCACGAAGTAAGGACAAACCTATGAATCGGTCAAGTGAAAGATTTTGAGCTGCAAATTACTATCATATGAAACCTTACTTATGGCTGCACCTATGTTGTGTTTCTCCTGCAGTTCTTTTGTACGAGCCCATTGCCATGTGATCCTTCTGAGCTGCCCATAGTCTACAAAGAAGAGGAGGAATTAGCTTCGATCGACGAGCAGATGTAAGTTTACTACCAGTGTCTGAGCGGGATATGCAAACATATTCTTCTCCATAAGCTCCACAACGTTCGCCGCTAATCTGACTTGCTTCATACAGTGAGGCTGCCTCATATGCGGATGACATAAGTTTTCCGTCTTCCTTGCAAAATACTCACTGAATGATTCTAACTTTACTTTTATCTTCAACGATTTCCCCAGGAGCCGGCAGCGCTTGAAAGCAAAACGACGAGCTCGATCACAACGTGAGCACAGGAAGAAAGAGGTAACCACAGATAACAGTGAACCAAAAAAAGAGGTGAGAACATAACTTGAGGGGCATTATTCTCAGCAGAGTGTACTCAGCATATGTATACACAACACAGGTTTTCCTGAGATAGACGAACTTTGATGGGGGCAACAGGGAAAGGGAAACTGAATGTCTGTTAAAGTTCCGACCGATTCAAAGATTAAAACGGCAATTTCTTCGTGCAAGAAATTTGGAAAAAAACTTTTGGCCCATCAAATCCTGCCTTATCCCTTCGAATAGCCGCGCCCCAGAGACAGCTCCCCACACCTTCCTTGTTCAATTTGAATGAATTTTACATGGTGATCATTTCTTATTTCATATTTGAATTGGAATTCTGAATCCGAATGTTTTAATTCATAATCCAGGAAGAGGAAGAGATGGCGCTAGTGCTCGAGCAAAAACAAGAACCTGGTTGCAGTACCAATAGTAACTGCTCGGGTCTAAAGCTGAATCAATCAGCTCAGAGGGCACCGTCATGTATGCTTTCTCCAGATATGCCAGAGAACAGGACTATATCCCCATCAGGGGGATATGTTAGAGGCAATACCAAGAATGATCTGCCTCAGTCGAGGTTGCCCCCTTCCGTTTCCACTTGGTACAATAAACAGATGAAGGCCATGTACAGATTAAACCAGGTCAACAGGTCGGCTTCCTCAAGAGACTTCAGGAGACTGAATCAAAGGAAAGATTTACAATGGTACAAACTCGAGGACTAGGAATCGTGAGTTCTCGATCGCAGTTTTCAGTTTTTATTTTCCTTTAATGATGCTGGAACATACTTGGTGGTGCTGCTATATTTTTTGGTTTCCTCAGTTGTTGGGTTGTTTCAGCTGAACCGTAACAGTAAATAATGAAACAACACAGTTTCGCTTGTATTGGGCTTGCCAATCCACTTAAGATTCCAGCACACAGATTCTTTCAGACAGAGCGAATCATAGCTGTTGATTATTTGATATGACTTGTCAGATGTAAGGCCGACTTGATTTTTCTTCTGCAGGAGAGTCACTTACTTCATTAACCTGGGAGATAAGTGAGAGGGACAAAGGGGGCCCGTCTTGCCGCAAATAGCTCATCCAGTTCCACTCTGGTCTTTTCATAGACACCACAATTTTACAAAAACTAAGAGTTTCCGCAAAGATCTTCCTCCCCAACCAATCAGGAACACTCGATTCGACATTCGTAATCTTCTGGTGCTGCTCACCGTCGCCGTGGCTATGTAGGTGGCACCAGCGTTACTCATTCAATGGTGTTCTTCACGATGTAAACGTACCATGCATTTACATACAAATTCCTGGTGATTATCCGAAACACTCTGTCGTCCAAACATCATAAAAATCATAAGATTACTTCGTACTTTCAAAAAGAAAAATATACTACTTAGAGTAAACACAAAAACGATGTAATGTATCAATCTTCGAATTGAGCGCGTTCCCATTTGAAAAAACAAGTAGATGAAACTGTCAAGTTCAGTGGGATCCATGGTAATGAATGTCAGCTCTCTCATGTCTGTTCTCTCTTGTCCTCATGTTTCATTACGGCATTGTGCTGTGATCCCTCAATCATCGACAGGCAACTCATCTGATGAGTTCACCATTAAAGACGTTTGTCTCCTCAACTCCCCAATCTCTTCTTCTCTGTCGCCTTCTTCCAGCTTCGATCTCCATTGGCCCTGGGCGAACCTTCTCGCGGCAATCTCATATCCATTCAAAATCCGTATTACACGGAGACATACAGTACCCGACCCAGGAATTCTCAGAATTGCCCACATTCTTTATCGACATATCCTTCTTCCAAGAAGTCATTCATTTATTACCAAATCACAGAGCTTGATTTGGTGTAGGTTGAGTGCACCGGATCAATTTCTCGTGTCCATTCAATTGCATTCCAGCCACTCATTTATTCCTTCATCTAATAACGCACATATATATTCAAGCAGAGAAGTCTCACATGAAAACCAAGAAGAAGAAGAAGAAGAAGAAGAAGAAGAAGCACGCTCTAGGCTAAAAAGCTCGACCTAAATATCATGGAGGTTATTACGACAAATAGGGTTGCCATGTCCATGGCCTTCCTATTCCTCTGTATCACTTCATCCTTCATTGAAGGTACTACACATATAGCTAATGCTTCTCATCGTATAATTACTTTCTCACATATGCAGAACCTGTCTTCCTTTGACACTACCATTTTTGCTACGAACTAATGGAATGGAATTGCCATGAAATGGTTGTGTTTTTATAACATGATCGCCTTTTCACCTTGTTTCTATGCCGATGATTGTCTGGAACATGAATTCTTCTAAGTAAAATTCCAAGAAAACTTAAACTATAGCATTGCTGTTTGTCATCATCCATAACAGACGGGTTCTCCCAAGAGCATGGTTCAATATCTCATGCGGATTATTCGTCCGAAGTGAAGATCCCCATGAGGAAAACGGAGCACGCTACAGAAGCAGACTTAGCGGTGATGGATTATGCAGGCGTCAGGAAGAAAGCTCCCATTCATAACTGAACAGTAGGCCGGGCTGGTTCAGCAAAACATGAGCCCCTTCGAGATTTTAAGAAAAAGAAAGTTGCTCATTTGAAATCGCAATTGTGTTATCTATCGTCTGGCAATTTCGGCTTGTAGTCTTCGAAATTATTTCAAAGTTGCGATGGCTATGAAGTTTATGGTCTCCTTCACATGTAGGTCCGGCATATTACAATGGTGTTCCATACATCATACTATTTCCTAATGTGTATGGCTAGCAGAGTAGAAATAAGTGACCTTGTTAGCCTCACGGATTGAACGAGGTTGCTAAAAAGATCCCTATGCGTCTCACGTAACACGTTTGCCTTTCCTAACCCAAATTCTGATAGGATCTACAGGCTTGTGATATGTCCATGGCCCAGGATCGTGTGGTTGTGAATTCCTAGCGTGTGATCAAAACTAAAGGGTTTCTCGTTGATTTTCTTTCAAGTGATGAGCAGAGAGTTAACTTGCTGAAGCAGTGTTGAGGGGGCTCATCAAATATGAAATTATACTTGTGTTCTTGCAAGCGTCAAGCTGGAACTATGCCGCTGGGTCCCCATGACTTTGGCCAAGCGTAGATCCATGTCCGGCCAGCTTTGTGACCCTCTCTGATCAAAGACACAAGGCCGAGTGTATATCTCTGAGATCAGTATAAAAGATAAAAAGACCAGGAAACGAGGAAATGGGAGATTCATCGCCTACTTATTATGCTTATGGGCCAGCCTACGCTATGCTCTTGTTTACACTCACCCTGCGGCTCTGTCATTCGGGCTATGGCTCAAATCAAGCTGATCCGAAGCCCGACATTTCGCATCGTATCCTGTGTCCTACCACGTTTAAAAGGGGCTGACCAAGGGAAAAAATTGTCAAACAAGGAAAATGATTTGGTACGATATCATTGTCCTCGATCCCAGACGAATTACGCTTAGAATTCCCGTTCACACTAATCAATTTCACGAAGAAATCCACCGTTCTTTTAATTATCAATTCTGTCTAGTGAACAATTTTGAGCACGTACAAGTTTCAAATTCTATAGGTACTAAAAGGCCTTTATTGTGATCAGGAAAGTAATTAGATATGTTGCATGTGAATGCGATGTCAAAATCGGGTCGGTAAAGAGTTCATTTGAGAAAGATCACAACACATCTTGCTATTCACTTCCTTACGTACACCAGTAAGCTGCGTTTATTGAAAACAAGATCAAAGTCCAAAATGAGTTGGGAAGGTAAAATGACGCCATGGCGGTGAAGGGACAGAGACATCACGATTACTTGAGTTCCGCCGCACTCTCTATGTCTTCTTCGATGATGGAGAGCAACACGGTATTGTCCGAATTCCTCACGGAGCAATTGGCCCGTATCTCCCCCGCTGTTCCAGTCAGCAAGCTGAGCTGCCCCATCTTGGTCATCGCCACCACAAACTTCTCCAAGAAGAGGCTCTGATCCTCCGCGAAGTCGGCCACGATTCCCTTGGTCTCGGAGTAGGAGTAGAGGTCCTGGTCCGAGGTGAACAGCCCCTGCCGGTTCACCAGGTCGACGTAGTACTTGTTGTCGAACGTGTTGGGCGACCGAATGTCCAGCACAGTGGTGTTGGTCACGTTGACGGTGGGGCAGGTGAGCTTGAGGCTGCTAGCGAACGACTCCTCCATCACCGGGTCCTGGGTCGGGTAGAGGCGGTTATCAAAGGAAGCGCAGTGGGCGATCCCGATGGTGTGTCCCCCCGACAAGGCCACCACGTCGGTCGGGTCGAAGCCCTTCGTGGCCAAGGAGCTGAGGATGGTGCTGGCGTTGCTGGTGGGTGAGGGCAGGTTGTCGATGGTGACGTTCCTTGTGGCGAAGGTCAGCCCGTCCCGGCGGCCCAGCGGGACATCGTAGTCAGGCCCGCCCGACTGCAAAAACGGGATCATGAATCAATCGATACGAGATTCCTATTCTCATCGGAATTTATACAGGCTATAGACATAATGATTCTAAGATTCTCTTCGTGGGATCAACGAATTACCAAGTAGACGGAGTCACGAGCGGCTAGGGCCACGATATCGGAGCAAGAAACTACTCTTCCACACTTCTTCTCGAGCAGGTCCCGGAGTTCGTTGATGATCTCGAAGGCCCTAGCACGGAGGGTCAGGTTGGGAGGGGCGTCCTGCTCGCTCGGGCCACTGGCCGATCCGTCGAGCAGTACGGAGCCGTCACATCCCTGCAATAGTCACCACACGGAAATGATAAGAGAGTATTCATTGCCGTCCACACCCTTAAAACCAACCCCAGGCCCTTCTCCACCGACCTTAGGTAGGATATTTAAAATTTTTAACTTCCTTGACTGATTCAAATTTACAATTTCATCATTTTAATGACCCAAGCTGGGTGGACCTTTTATTTTTGTAATTTACAGCCTTCCTCTCTGAAATCAATTTTCCAGTAGGGACGATGATGTACCAACAGTTCAAAAAAAAGAGAACATAATCTTATTCAAACAGATCAAGAATCCTGATGTCCTTTATCCATCCTATGTATTATCTTGCTTCGTTCGGGTTTTCGAATTTAAGCAGATATTTTAAGAATTGCTTCTCGGATGGATGTAAATGTACTGCCTCGAGAATCAAAAGACCATTTGTCAGGTACCATGCTTCATAGTTAGGGTTATGTAAGTTTAATATGATTACACATGCGTCTATATATGCAGGAAAGTGTAGTTGTGTTACCTGAACGAAGCAGTCGTGGAAGTGGAGACGGAGCAGCCCCGCAGCTTGCCCAATATCCTGCTTGAAGATCTTCTCGAGGCGCTTCCTGATAATGGACTCGACCTTCGGGCAGCTGTACTTGTAGAAAGTCCATGAGAGCCCATTCACTAAAGGGACCGAAGCTCTTTCCCGTTCCAGAGATTCAGCTACATGGTAATGAGCTCTTGAGACCTCAAATTGAAGGGGAGCCAACAGAAGAAGGTAAGACACCAGCAGAAGAGAAGTAAAAGAAGCAGAAGCTGAGAATGCCATTGTTCCTTGGTTCTGTCCCTTGGGAAGCATATGATAAGAGAAGATGAGGGACCCTTCCAATTATTTATAGCCAAAGCTATGCCAATTTGATTGTTAGTCGAGTCCTGGTTTCTGAAAAGTCTAGAGGGAAAATGGGAGTTTTTCTCCCTTTTCCTTTTCTCATGCTAATGCATTGGAATAAGGCCCCTAAGGTTGACTAAATAGGCCACAGAGACTTTTGGGGGCCGCTTGCAACTTGAGAAAGGGATCGAGATTATGTGAGCAATGTAAACGTAGAATATAAAATAGTTTCACCGTCCAAAATAACTTAATCAGCATGACTTAATGTTTACTCCTTCTTAATTTACATGATAGTTGAGTTTGAATTTTAAAAGAAGATCATAATATTATATCAAACTCAAAATACTTCACCTACTACATGAACATAATAATTAGCATAATAGTTGTCATTATGTTAGCAAGAAAAAAGGTTAATTCCATCCTCCACTTACTACATGGGCGTGCTTATACAAATATACATCCTCAAACGATCACAGAGTCTCTCGATCATGTCTCCAATGGCCACAGTGCAGACATAGCAGCCGACGGCAAAATGGTTCCAATGACCGGCAGTTTTCCACTCATCAAGACCAACCTCGAGGAGTCCATATAAATTCTAGGACGAGGACGGGTGCGCAAATCGTGCCTTCCTATCGGCTATCCACACTAAATGCCGACGATGGTATATGGATAATCCGTACATAAGGACCGAGAGAGGAACCCGAGGCTCGGGCCACACGTCTCCATCATCCGTCTGCCAAGTTAGACTTGGGATGCTACACTATGAACACGGCACACTCATCCAACCCGCGGGTTGAAAAGTAGGCATCTCCAACCTGCCATATCTTTTAGCTTCTCCATCGATTTCAATCCAAAGTCCAAAGCTAAAAATTATTTCGTTTCCAACTCTCCCAAGATTGCTCAATTTCCTTTCAATGTATAATTTTGACAACATGATCCGATTATGTGTAATGGTTACGTTTCCCGTTAGCATGTCCATTTTGAAATTATGATGAAGACTTTGGAATGGGTGCGTCGACCAATTCTTTGGCAGAGTACCTACTCTATATATATACATATATATAATATGTATGTACAGGTCTGACAAATAAGGTACATATATGTATATAAATAAAAGTAATCAAACAGAGATTGTCCACATCAGCTTCATATCCCACTTGTGATTATCAAAATATATAGTATCCCGATATAGATGGGAACAATCCCAGATAACATATATATATATATATATATGTATGTATGTATGTATGTATGTATGTATGAGTTAGTAGCTTACCGATATTGGATCGGAATAGTTCTTGGAAAGCAAAAGGCATCTTCCATGCAAGTTCTTGCCATTCTCTTTAACAAACTCTGATGGTCTCCCAGGTCAAAGCATGTCTAATTCCTCCCCGATGGGTTCAAGCTGGCCGTTCACGGTGGCTATGTAATTCTCGGAAATTACTTTTACTGAATTCGGGATCGGGTGATATTACCACGATCAATTTTATATAAGCCCAACTTACCCTAATTGGCATTAGCAAGAAAACGTTACCTCCTCCAGCCGCCCCTGCTTCATCAGAGAGAGATAGCATAGGATGGGTAAATGGAAAAATTAGTGATGGAAATTGGACATATATACGAACGTGACATATTGATTCCATGTGGATGTTGGTGTAATCATATCTTAATTTGGTTTTTTTTTTCTTGTGATAAAAGACAAATAGTATAGTTTTAAAAATCAAATTAGGTCGGATCGGCCGGTTTGACTAGAAATTAACCACTCATCCGGTCCGATTTTCAGAAATTTTAAAAAATAGGATAGATAGAACATATATAGGATCAAGAAAGGGACCCGAGGCCAGGAACAATATGTGGCACACTCTTCCAACCTGTGTCTGAAACATGTATGCCTCCAACTTACTAATTTATTAGTTTCTCTACCAATTTCAATCTAAAAGTAAAGCAATTATTTAATTTCCAACTTTCTTTCCGTGAACAATGTTGACAATATGAACATAATATATCGGGAATGGTTAAGTTTTCCCTATGACACATTCGTTTTCACATTGCGATCTGAAGACTTTGGAATGGCTGTAATGACCCGTTATTCTCCTATTCTTTTTCCGGTCAAGAGAATCCATTGTCGCGTACTACCGAAAAGAATGCATATAAATTCATATAAATTCTGGATATATATGAATTATATGGACAAATTAAGATTTGGAATATGTGTTATCATCAATGATTCGAGGCCATGAGACCAGGTGATTTTTGAACGATTATGGTTCACAGTGTCTAATAATTGCCTCCATGGACGCTCACGTCCATATATACTTGCCCCACCACCGAAATTAATTGCGTACGGACAAATTAATCATCCTGAACGGAAGTGTTCCTCATTGAACAAGAAGAAGCCCATCGATTGCCTGGCGAAAAGAACAAGGGCGATTTCCACCACCCATGAAATGAAGTGAGGAAATTGAGTACATAGACTGTGGGCTAGAACCGCCACATGAACAGGAAGGAACAATCGACGTCAAGTCCATGTCATAAAGGCACAAATATATCACATATACATGATGGTATAATGTACCACCACCGCTTGTTAGTTACGTGACTAATAGGATTATTAAATCGTATGATGATGCACATGAAGAAGACTTCTATGTCTTTGATCGAGCGGAAGAGTCTTCGACTAGGAGCCGTAGCTTTCTGACTTCTCCGATTACAGCTATCTCATCTTCTTCCGTCCATCTCTTCGACAATATACATACAGCTGAAGTAGATGCATTCCCCTTCTCCCAACCCAACAAATTAGCGAATAGCAACATATTAACTTGTAAGAAGATCTCAATGTTATCGGCTACAAAAATCACGTGAGACGATAACATATGTGCTTTAATTCCACGAGGGAACAAAATATGGCCATGGTTAACTGGTTTTAAGAGTGATCTTATGATGTAACCTATCCCAATATGAGAGTCTAGAAATTTTCTAATATTCAAATAAATTATATACACATGACTTATTCAAATTTGAGATAGATCAATATCATAATTTTTCTCTCTTTTTTTTTTTTGTAAAACTCCAATCTTCTTTTGTTTTTCTTCTTTTTTCCTTGCAAGGTGAAGAGTGCAAAATCACGCCAGCCTCATTAGTATAAGATGACTTGCGAGAGAGACATCCGTCATGATATAGAATATGCAAATTTAGGGTTGTCTAGAGCCAGAGAATGAGCTTGAAGTCTTGCATCGGCCGAGTGCAAGAGACAGGATATATCCATCTTCGGATGGGCTCGGAAACAGAGCAATCAGAAAGTAGCATCGGCAAAAGCCCATCTTAAACCTTGAAGAAGCAGCCATTGTGGGGGATAAAACTCGGCCGAGGGCTCCGATAGCATAACCCAACAGGATGCAAAACGGGGATCAATTTGTGAGATGCTCGGGTTGGACAGACGAGATTCAAAAACACTATACGGGCTAGTTCCCTTTGGGTTATGCCTCCAACTTCGGAGGATGATTTGGGCTCGACGAATTTGTACCTTTGTTGAGTCTTTGAACGGGCCATAGATTAATTACTGATCTATTTACTAATCACTTCAAGCTCGCATACCAGGTGGGTGAGTCACGTGAAGGATCTATCACTAATTACTTCCAGTTTCAAATTGATATCTAATAATAACAAGAAGAAGAAGAAACAATCAATATTGACAACCTTTGAGATTTGTAATTGTGCGGGTAAATTATATATACGGTATATAAAGTATTGGAAAATAAACAAATCCGTATAAAAAGGGTTTTTTTGTGATCCGTTGGTACAGAAAAAAAACTTTTCCAATTGCCCGTCCTTAATGCAAAATATGAAACTCTTACTAATGACATGATGACGCCATGAGAAAATGTTGAATTGGACTGCCATATGGATATTATTTGCTCATGTAGATAACTTGTATATAGTCTTTTTTTTATTCGGTGTCATATTAGCAATCTTTAACATTGTTAATAAGAAATTCACTTTAACTTGAAAAAATTTTGCAGTATTAAAGTACGAAAAATTGGTTTCATACCAATTTATTTATTTTTTCCAAATGCTTTTTGCAGTATCCATGTAATTTAACCTAACTGTGCATATGACATGGAACCTTTGGGGTGCTCTTTGACCCAAGAAAATGGTGGGCAAAGCAACCAATGTGAAATGAATGGCGGACCCCACTAGCTCCATTAGCTATTATTTAGGATCCACGAATTGGTCAGACGCACGTGTCAATATTAGGCACCGGCTGGATACGGCGCATGACACGTCGCCACCTAAATCCAGCACCGAAAGTCTGGCTGGCCCCACCCACCCACTTTTCCTGCTAAGCGACGAATCATTATTTCTGGTCTCGCAAAGCTCCACGTCCAGATCCTGCCACACGTACTACCGGTGGGCCCAGTCTCATCCTCTGAGTTTCTGTCACGTGTGTCAAGACGTGGCAAATTGACCCGTTGAAAAAGGACGCAACTTTACGCTTAAGAAATACCCTGCAAGAATTGCGACAACGAGACCAACATCTAGTCTCCAATTAAAATCTGATAAACCGATAAGCTCATTTTACGAGATTTTCTGTTCAAGAGCTTGATATATTTCTAGGTATTGCGTGTTTGCGCCTCAAAAATTAAAGGCAATGGCGAGACGGTCCCCTTCTTCCCCCATTTTGTCGGTTCAAACGTGGCGTCCTGGTTCAAGCCATACATTGATTCTCTGAGTAACTCAAGTCCAAAGTTTATTAAGATCGAAAACTCTCTAAATTATATATATATATATATATATATTTTTTTTTTCAACAGGGGAAAACTGATTTCATCCTAACCGGAAGAAATGTGAGATTATATGGATCAATTCATGGCAATGATGGGAAGCAGACTTCCACTGACGTGTTCGTGCTTGCGTGCTTCATTGGTACGTTGGCCTCATCCCCAACTCAAGGAAGCTCCGCCATGCACATTTAATTGCTTGTTATAAACAAATAATAATCCAGTCGCAATTCTTAACGGATAAGGGTTTGCTTATAATCTATCTAAGCAAAGGTCAATATTGGCCGGCAGAAACGGTTTAGTATATTGAGATGTCGCCCTCGATATTAGATTAAAGCATAATTTAGAAGGATTATCGACTCACAAACAAGAAAGTTATAGATTCAATTTTCATAATAAAACTCTCTATATTCCTTTTATTTTATTATTCTCTTCTAACTTTTTAAGCTTATATATGCTGGGCGACGTGCGATAATAAAAAAGGAGGATGGCAAGCCGTGCTGATCATGATTGAAATCAAGATTTATCTGTTATTGATAGAAATGAAAATGATGCCGTTATCACATGAGGGATTTGGATGAACAAAAGAAGGGATTACCAGCGGGATGATGCAATGTGTGTCTCATCTACCAGAAAGATTATTCAGAGTTTTTTTTTAAACTAATGGAACGACCATTATTGTAATGCTTTTACGCGTGGCTAATAGAACACGTTTCTGCAAGAGCACGATCGACGCACATATGGTGATGGATTGAATTCAACGTATGTGTCGATAAGCACCAAATGAAGTTTAGGTTTCGGAAGAGGGGTTAACGTGTTCGACTCCACTTGTGCATTTCGAGGAAACTTCCTGGAAAAGGTCGCACTAAACATGTATAATTACTCGGTTTAGGTATAGTTCTATGTTGCACTAATATAATAGTACCGCTTTGATCTCAGGTCAGGGGATCAATTCACTAGAGATATATATATATATATATATATATATATTCACCAGGATCGATCGACCAAGAAAAGGGCATTACTGTGATCGTCCTAGAATATGTCGAGAGTATGTTACGTCATGTAAGAGGGTCCGAAAGTCTGATTGGATCATAGTTTTAAAAACTGGACTGAGCCGGCCGGTTTGACCGGTTCGATAGGAACCGGCCACTCACCTGGTCCGGTTCCTACAAAAAAAATCCAATTGCACATTCAAAGAAAAAAAATTCAATTGAACTGGCCGGTTGCTAATCCGACTAGTGAATCTAATTAAATTTGTGAGAAAACCGACCCACTTAAAATTAAAAAAAATAAAAACCTAGTATAATATACCTATTTTATTTACTAAACTTATATTTATATTTTATATTAAACTTTTATTTAATATAATGGTTATATTAATATTTTTTGTTATAAATTATATTCAAATTATAATATTATGTAAATTTATTGGTAATATTATATTATTAATATCATTTATTAAATATGCGGTTCAACCCATTGAACCCCCGATCCACCCCATGAACCCCATAAACCCATGCCTACACCGGTTCCCAGCCCAGTCCGGTTTTAAAACCTATGGATTGGATTATAAAGAAATCGGTAGGGAACATATGAGATTCGAACATGATTTTTTATCCGTTGATTTCACGCCATACTGCCCGGAGGATTCCGACATATTTGATTATGGTTGGTCTACTAGAGGGTAATTAGATTGAGTCTTGCTGTAATTCTTCTTCATAACACGTAAACTGAAGAGTCGGGGAGGACGGGATCTCTGGACAGAGGAATGGCGAAAGTTCCCTCGCAGGATTTCCTTTTCCTTCTCTTCTGTGTGCTGTTGCTCGGACGCCTTGACCCTTTCCCTAAATGGAATAGCTGCGGATTCGGGCGGGCTGTACGTTATGCCCATCCGTAGAAATGTCTTGTCTTCCATTGAATGGCTTTTCTGGCATAAAAGTCTCTCATGAAAAGTAAATTAAAAACATGAGACGTAGTTGCCATGCGCATACGTACAGAAAGGGCAACCCATTGCCTGATTATACACAAAAACATAAACCAATCCAATGTCTCTCGAGGGAAGTGACTGTGATGCGGGGCAAGTAAATAGAATCGTATATGTATGTTCCCTGTCGCTTATGTCTATGAATCTCACCAATTGGTTAGTATGGTGATGGTGAAATTATTTACGTCTTTTTATTATCATATTCTCTTTTATCGCTTTTCAAGTTTATAACTCTTATTTAATCAGGAAAAAAAAAATTAGAAGGATGTGAGATGATAAAAAAGAAAAAACAAGGATGGCAAGCCATGCTAATCGTTAATCGAAATCAAGACTTAACCCTTTTTTTTATAGAAATTAAAACGATGCCGTTACCACGGACCCATCTATGAGATATTGGCTTTTAAAGTGATTGATTAAAAGGCGGAGACCACACTTTTAGGACGTAGCTTCTGCCAAACTTGTCTTGTTCAACGACCAAGAATAATTAAATATCGTAGTATCTAAGACTAGCGGGATCTGGAACCAGTTAAGGCATGAGTCTATAGGTTTATGAGTTCAATCATATATTTAATAAATAATAATAATATATATATAATTATAAATTATAATATCATACATAAAATTCAAATTTATAATTTCCAATTTTTAAATTTTTATCGTGATATTTAAATTGAGAAATAAAATTGAATCTAATAAAAATAATATCAATGTTCTCCTTTTTTTAAATGGATGATGGGGTTGATGACAACCTTTTTCCTTTTTAAATAA
>CXYZ01024935.1:145201-184646 GCA_900006705.1 Sonneratia caseolaris | reverse complement strand
TTTTTTAAAATAATTTTTAATTCATTCGATTTTACAACTAGTTTTGACGATGAAACCAAAAATCATCCAATTTAAATGAGTTTGGCAGGATTTAAAGTATATTTAAGTTAATTAAGTAAAACAAACTGCAAAGCTGTTCAGTTCTTTGTTAAACCGGTTCGATCTACTGGCCTAGTCGGTTTTAACAACTATGGTTTTACGTAAAATATTATATTATTATTGTTACATGCACAGTCCCATGCAAGCAATATTCGATATCTAGGGGAGGTTTGAACGGCAAATTCGAGGAAGAAAAAGCAATTTTCTTCTTTGCAAACAGGGGTTGGACCCTTAACCTGATGCCGTATATCATATCAAAAAGCAGGGCCAAAACAGAGGAAGAAAACAGGTGATCCTGGAACATCCGAGAGTCATAAAACAACCAGCAGCGGACAGAGAAATCCAAGGTTTTTGGGTAAACCGATGTTCTCCAAGATGGAAAGCAAACCATAGAGAGACGAAATCGATTAGATTACTGATCGACAGCCCTTTTTTCTTTCCATCAATTATTTATAGACTAGGTTTATAAGATGATAGTAAAAAGAGTAGAATATGGAGAAAATAAGATATTTCATAAATGAGAATTGAGTAAAAATTGTGAATTTACTTATTTCTTATTATATAAAATATTCATGAGTTTAGAAACGGATAGAAGAGTAGGAAAATAAATGAATATGGAGAGTCTCTCGATAAAGATCGAATGTACAACCATTTGATTATTAGATAAGAGATAAGTTCTTGCACCAAATCCTCTTTCTCTAATCTTTCTTATTTGAAGCTAAGTGTGATATGAACTACACCAAGCTCTCTTCCTCGTGTGATTAACTTAATCTTAACAAAAAGATATATAAGTGAAGACGGAGAGAAGTCTGGATCGCCTGACGAATGAAACAGAGCAGGGGATGATGAAAGCTATAAGGAAAGTGGAAGGTCTTGAGGTTGTGGAAAATCTTGTTTAACCTGTCGTAGTTCGGGGAAGGAGAGTTTTCTGCGATATCGCGTTTCGAAAACAACATGTGATAATGGACCAACGCATTAAAACTAATAATCACGTACCTGATGGAAGGTCAGGTGGTGGCTCTGCAAGCCGTGATGAAGCTACGAGATCACCAGACATTCTGTAACCCTGAGGAGGAGCGATATGCTGAACTCGGGACGAGCTGCCTTCCTCGCGCCCTCTCTTCTGCCCGATCCATGAAGCAGGGGAATAATCCGGCGAAGAGAGTGGTAAAGAAGGAGAAGAAGAAGAGGATGGAGACGGAGGAAGCATACTGAAGCTTGTTCCAGCTGCTCTCTGCCCAGAGACAACGTGAGTCAGGGCCGCGACGATGGCCGCCATCTCCCCCGCCCTGTAGTACGAAGGTAACACGTTTGAGGGAAGGGGAGCGACGTCGACAGCATGGTCTGATGTCACCGTTGGCTGGTTCATAATTATCTCACGCGAAAGGGATGGGCCAGGAGGTGCTAGCGTTGCGAAGCCGTGGCTGAGTTCCTCCTCCCCCTCCTCCTCCTCCTCATCAACTCCTCCGCCGATCTCCGGTGATGGGTACCGGCTGAAGTCGCCTTGGTTGCGCCGGTTCGCCACCTTAAGCAAATCACATGCACTAGTGAGCGAGACTCCTCTCCCTCCGACAGCAGTTACATTAGCAACTGATCGTGAAATTAAACTAAAAAGATTTCAAAATAATACTAATAATTAAGGAATCCTTTCCGGCAATTGGATTGACGGGACGCTTTTATCAGAGGGGGAAACGATCGGAACCCAAACATTATAAGGTTCGGTTTAGCCGCCAAATGAACAGTGAATTACAAGTGAGAAAAATACTTTTTCTAAGTCTCAAATTCATTTCCACCCCCACCGCTTAAAATTAAAAAAATCCCAAATTTAATTATTAGAAGGAGCTTTGCACCTGGTATTGACCGATCTGAAATCGGATTCGTATATCTGTCTTTATCTATGGAAAAAAAAAAAGAAAAGAAATGACACGTGGCAAGCGTGCCGTGAGGGAGACGGATTGTTCGTGCGGGCCATTGACCGAACAGTGGGGAAGCATATTGTACGTCGGCGGTTGAACCTTGGTTACGAAGAAGGAATTTGAGTTTGAGTTGGCTTCTTTTTGCCGACGTCATCTAGAATTTTC
The DNA here is from genome assembly GCA_900006705.1 of Sonneratia caseolaris. Taxonomy (NCBI): domain Eukaryota; kingdom Viridiplantae; phylum Streptophyta; class Magnoliopsida; order Myrtales; family Lythraceae; genus Sonneratia; species Sonneratia caseolaris. The sequence goes on along the minus strand of CXYZ01024935.1, from coordinate 182,466 downwards.
TGGTATCCCGTTTTTATTAATAATAATAATTATTATTATTACCGGTAATCTACTAATTTTTCATATAATCTTATTTTTTTTCGGTAATATCAAAATAAATCAAACCAAACACTCCCCAATTATATCCCTATCTTATAAAGGAGAAGAACTTGAAGTAAAAACTCACCCAGCTAGTATTATTTTACAATTCAATCCTCAAATTCTCTTTTCATTATCAAAATAGTCTACAATAGATGCTTAAATTGGAAAAGATTTACAATTTTTCTTACCCATTCTATTATATTTTCTGAGTTCTGTCCAATTCAAATAAAATATTCATGGATTGGCCTTACCAGGTGAACTCGAGCATCAACGTGCCGTACATGAGATCTTCTTTATGTGTATACGGAAGACACGTAATGCAGGGGAAGGGACAATGTTTTGGTCGGAAGACGATGTGGACGAGTTTGACGGCTTCGGAGAATGCTTGGACTTGGTTAGTTTTGGTTTGTCCAGCGAAAAGCTCACGCATTTTGGAGCTATGTGTTACGAGAAATTTTATTCTTTTCTTTTTCTGCCCCCCTTCTGAACCTGAAAACTCGTGCGCCGGTCTTAGTTGGGCAATTATATAATCAATTTATCGAATGAGCTAAAATGTTGATATATATATATATATATATATGTATATCTCGCTAGCCGTCGGATGTTTAATTCAACCCTCTCCCGTTTGACTATGGGTTGTGGGTCTGTGTCTCTATTTGCCATCCCAAAATTTAAATTTTGAATTAGACCGACTCTACCTCGTATTTAAGATCTTATTTAAGGGTGTAATATGTATAATCTCCAAGCTTAATTAGTTATCCGTCGGATAGTAGAGTGAGTGGCAAATATCAATTCGGCTTACGTACGTGACTTAAGCCCCTTCCCTCTTGAGTTAGTTGGGCCTTAAATTGTGCCGCATGTACACCGGCGTTACTGTTCGAGGTGATTTGTTGAGACATTAGCGTACCATTAACTTTGTGTCCGGAAGACAACTGTCCGGTTCGTTCGTTGTCGGCTGTTACTTTCAATTAGCAAGTCGGGCGACAGTACAATATAGTACAATATAGGGATAATAATAGTTTTTAAAGCCGAACTGGATCAAAAACCGGTTAAAATATTGATTTATTAATCAGACCAAAAATTAATGAATTAAATCGTATATTTAATAAATAATATTAATTGACATAATATTATAATTTGACTATAATTTACAATAAAATTCATTAATATAACCGTTATATTAGGTCCAAATTCAACATAAAATATAAATATAAGTATAATAAAATGAAATAAGTATATTATAATATATTTTTATTTTTTAAATTTTAAATCGATAGATTTTCTCACCGATTCAATTGGGTTTACTAGTCATACCGGGAACCAGTGGGTTCAGCAGAAGCTGGCCTAATTTAATGTACAATTGGGTTATTTATGAGAACCGCATAGGATGAGTGGTCAGTTCCTGATCAAACCGATCAAACCAACTAGTCCGGTCTTATTTTTAAGACTACGAGGATAATTAATAATAATTACTGGAATTATCTATAAGAAAACTGAAGAATTTTGGAAAGTAGCGCAGATAACGCTAGAGGTCATTTTGAAATAGTAGTTACAGTCGTCAAGGCGATTTTACGACCTAATCCTCAGTTCTCCCCACTTCACCCGTTCGGAGTGTCATTCCGGATGTCATAATTAGAAACCAATTGATTATTGCGTCATGATGACGCATATCACAGAAGGGTTAGCAGGCGGCGGATCTACCGTCGGCCGACAGTTGATTGCGGTACAGATTCAAGGGAAGGTACGTTGTTATTTATACGTTGACCTTGATNACTAATATTGTTATAGGTGGACTTAGCATATCCCTATCAACATCCCACCAAAAAAATGTTATTTTGACACGTATATACTGAAAAGTAAGTCACTTGGCATGAATTCATTTGTTTCAAAAATGGAGCCCAAACAATTTACTTTTAGGACCATGTAAAGTCACTAATATATATTGATATGCTGAGGTGGAAGAATGCTTACTTGACCCAGGCTTTTCAACCTCTCTGACAATGTGAGTCATCCCAGCCTTGTAACCCAGGAAAGCAGTAAGCTTGCAGGGCTTGTTGGGGTCATCCTTGGGAAAAGCCTTCACTGCAGAAGTTCAAGAACATCAAACGTGCCTCCTAGAGTATTGAATCCATAAACAAAACTGGCAAATGAAAGATGGGAAGGAACCAAAATATTCAATATCATCTACGTTAGAAACGTGAAAAGCAGTCAACACCTTTTCCCCTGTGGCGGGACGCCCTCTTTCTTGGAAGGAATCCAAGGGACCCGTGCCTGGGATGCTCAAACTTCCGGTGAGACATGCTTCTCCCCCTGCACAGTAACAAAGACAAACAAACAGTCAAGCACCCCAAAGAAGCGCTCATATACATAGACATAATCAATTTCACATTATCAAGCTCAACATTCATCCAGTAAAACGTAACATAGTAAATCATAATGGATAATGTAAGACGATATATCACAATCATGAGATCGACAGTGTCCAACGATGTACAATCAAGAGGAGAAATAGCCGAAGCACTTGGATTGTGAACACTTGGTGGTTCAGCTCAAATCAATCTGGGAAGACTTAAAATTGCATTGAACTTCGCACTAGCTACACTAAGAACTCCATTTTATCTCCTCCCATGCTGTTATTGCAGCAAACAAGCTCTAACTGAGAGGTAGAAAGTGGAGGGGGAAGAGGCTAGGGGAGGAGAGTACCTCGGCAACTGCCGCTGACGCCGCCTGTCAATGGAGATGCTCGAAGTTCGCGTTTCTACCCCGGACTATGAAAAGNATTCAATTAAATTCACCGGTTGGACTAGGAACCAACTAGTTCAATTAGAATTTTTCTTTTTGAATATGTAATTGAATNCGATCGAACCGACTGACCCGATCCGATTTTTAAAACTATGATTTACGCACTTGTACATGTGAACACTAAGATCCTTTCTCAGGAAGAAGAATTCCATTCCGTCACGTGTTGGTTCCTTTCTTGGCGCCTTATGGAAAATACAAGGGATTTTTTTTTATCCTTCTCTCTCGGTCAAATCCACTTTTTTCAAACTAAAAGGACATATGAATTATTTTGTTCTTATTTTTAAAGTCTCACCAGGAAACAAAAATCATTCATTTTCAAATAAATTGGTCAAAGGAAATTAGGCATTTAGGAAAATGACGCTAGATTATATTTATTTATATATATATATATTTTCCATGTAAAGATGATAGTTAATTACGGACGGACATAGAATAAGTGCGAGAGATAGAACAACATAAAAATTAAACGAACAACAACGCCACTGATAAGAATTGGAGTATGCTAAGAGTTGAAAGAGAATGCAGCGGCACGCTTGGATTTGGACCACATGAGTAGACCTTGTCAAAAATGGGCCTCGTCCGGATGCGAGGCACGACAAAACTGTGCTCGGGATGCGGTTTTGGGGCCGTGCCGAACCTGAACCACGGAAGTAATGTTAAATTGAAAATATTGATTAATTGTATACAAATAATTATTATACGTTAATAATTATTTCGATATTTTCTTTAAATTAGCACAAAATTTAAGTCAATCAGCCAACTTATATCACATAAAATCCTATTTTGAAGTATAAAATCATTTAAATTTATTTTTTTAAAATAATTATTTTGTACGATTCATATATATATATATATATAGTAGAATTGGTCAAAGTACCAAATATTAAAGTTTAGGCTATAATTTACAGACTGATTGAGATAATGTACCACTCATGAGAAGAGGACACAAGGAAAAGACAAAGGAAAGAAAGGGCAATATAAAGATATGTTTTCATTTTTTTTACCATATAAAAATTCATGAGTTTTACCATAGCAGGGACGAAATGGGCCACGAGAAATCTCACGATTAGATTTGAATTCACAATTTATCGATTGTTAGATCGATAATGGTATTATTGTACTAAACCTTATTTCTTTTTTACTTGAACGCTTTTCATCACTTAAATTTCTTGTTAATTCTTTATCCACTGACACAATTTTTTCCACAATAAATTTCTTCACATATATATATATATAATTTATAATTACTATTTGATAATTGAATATTTGNTAAGTACTATTTGATAATTGAATATTTGATCACCTACTAACTAATACAACCGTGTAAACTTAATATAAAATTTTTTAAATTATAAATTTTATCTATTCATGAAGTAAAAGGGAAGTCAGGTATCTCTTTCAGAAAAAAAAAGGTGCAATTTTCAATTTTTTAGTGCTAAGTGTTCACAAACGAAATCCGGGAGAGAGAGAGAGAGAGAGAGAGAGAGATTTGATGATACGTTTCATAAATTGAACGTTGGGCTACAACGCTGGACTTGCGGGGCTCCATCTCCTTCCAAGTCTCGGATCGGATTTCATAGCAACTGGCAACGTAAATGTGATCACTACTTGTGATAACGATCGGTTCAGCACGGTGAACTCATGGCGCCGTGTACCGTGTGGTTCGGTGTTGAGAGAAGCTTCGCTCAAGGACCGTCAGCCGTCTCAGTTACTGCTTTTTTTTCTCGGGAAAGTGCCGAGCTGAGAGATAAAAAGGACAGCCCAGAAAACACGAGCACCGTCCTCTTTTTTGTTTGTTTGTTTGTTTTTTTTTTCCTTCCTGTATGGAATTTTGACTAATCGGTGGCCATCTGACTCGTGAAAGCGCAGCGATAATTCTCAGCCCATGACTGGGACCGGCTTCCACGAGCTGCCTTCATCTCAAGATGCATGAACGTGAAGCCGCCTTCTCCCATGTGCGCAGAATTCAGATTAAACAAATTCGCTGACAGACAAAACCCATACCGTACGGTCCAAGCAATGGCCCACGTAAATTGTGGCCGGACCCGCTCGGTATGTGGGAGTTAGGTCCCGGTCAGTAGAGCTCACCGAATTTCTTGGATTTCCCCCCCCCCAATCAGTATCGACGAATTTGACACCGGGACTGCTATTGGCTCTCTACCACGAACAAGCATTTTCGTCAATGCGAATACTATCAACCCTAAAAGTCTTTAACCGAAAATACTTAAATAAAAAAATGAATGAATGAATAGTTTTGGTAAGGGAGTACAGAGTGTGTGTGTGGTAAGGAGGAAAGGAATGCCTAATCCGGATGATTTCATTCATCATTGCACTCAATAATTGCTCTGAATCTTGTTTAGCCGTTCTAATCACATCATCGATTCCCCCCACACTTACAATATTATTATTCGAGTATATCTCATCGTTGAAATGATGGGTGTGATTGTTTGCTTTCTAATGGGAATTGATTGATTGAACATCTGATTATCGAGCAAACCTAATCATGAACCTTCTGTACCACTGACGAGTTACTGAAATCACGAGTCATGATTACGTACCGTACCTTCCATGTGCGCAGACCAATCGCTCAGACGGATATTGAAGGAGACGTTTTATGATTTTGAAAATAAATATATATCATATATATTTGATCATTAAGATAGCTAATATCCTATCCAGTAAGATCTTGTAGAGCTACTATTGATGGANGATAGCTAATATCCTATCCAGTAAGATCTTGTACAGCTATTATTGATGGCAGAAGAAGGATACATATATATAAATATATATATTGAGCATGGTTTTCCGGCTCGGACCTGCCCACCCTTTGGCCAATTGGAGACTGATTGAAAGTTAAAAGTATCATACATGGATTTGAGATGGTCACACTAAGAAAGAACCCACCATTCATTATTTTTTTATTTCATCCATGAAGATACTGCACAGTGGGATTGCAGTACTCTTACAGTAACATCTTTTTTATGTTGTAAGTAAGAATGACCCAGAGAAGACACTTGTATGATGATGAGAAGCCGGCAATTGTTTTAGGGGAATCAAAAGCTTGCGGCGGGAGGAAGATCGGAACCTCATGATCTCCAAATAGAAAACCAAGACAGATTCAATAACGCCCCTGCAGTACAAGTTCCCAGGCAGGGGCATCAAAATACATGGAGAAAATAAGTTTCGCCTTACAAGCAGCCGCAAGAGGTTCAGCCTCTCCTGTGTGGTCTGGAAGCAGTCATGCGCTAGTGATTGTGAAGGAGAGACCCTTGCAGGGTGCCAAGCGCCAACAAAAGCCACCTTGACTTAGATCCCCATCAGGTGAGCTTTCCTCAGCTTCAATCACTTCATCTTCCTAACCTGCAGTATATAAAATTACAAGGAGAAGTCAGTCTCTGATCTCATATATAGAGGAAAAAGAAGCAGAGATAGGAGGGTGCCCACCCAGAGAGGACACGTACCCACGTCTGAGCAAGAATCCTGATCACAGTGGCCTACTTCATCTTACTGAGCTGGGTTTGGATGTTCTCCTTTCCCTTGTCAATGCACATGTGAAGGCCTTTGCGCTTTGGGTCTGAAGGTATTGCAATCGTATGTGAACTTTCCTACGTCATAGTATAATGATTTCAAATGTTGTCGTCAGTATATACTATTAACAGACTCTAGTTTGACACATCTGAAAATCAATTTTAAATTGCTATATTGTTATTGAAAAATGAGAACAGACAAATTGCTTTGGAGACCGTGGAAAGAAAGTCCAAAAGCTAATGCAGAAAAATTGCTTACCTGACCTAGGCTTTTGGACCTCTCTGAGAATGCGAATCATCCCAGCCTGGTGGACCACGAAGACTGAGCTTGCAGGCTTATGCATCATAAGCGTGGCCGATTAGCATTTCATCTTTAACTGAAACTCCACTAACCCCCTTGGTGTACTCATACCAAAAAGCAACATATCCTTGAGGATCCATAGTTCACATTGCTTATCACCAGTAATCACCACAAGAGCAGTCTCCATCTTCAAAATGATGATACCGAATCGGGTCCCGAATTACAATCCTTCTCTGCTCCACCTTTGCCACAAACTTTGCAAAAACATGACAATCTACACATATTCTGAGATTCTTCCTGATCATGATAGTTTTCTCTCTTGGCATGCTCATGAGCCCAAAGACAATTGCAAGCTTCTCACTGTGGTGCAATAGCGAATCCTCCCTCTGTTCCTCCTCAAGATCTTGTAATACAAAATTTATATCAGGAACATAACCCATTGCTACTAACCTATGAGACAAGTGACTCAAACACCTATTGACCTCAGCTATCTGAGGATGTGACTCATCTCCTACGATGAATGCATGGATCTTCTTATCCACCTCAATCCAACTGCAACCAGGCTCCTTTGTTACTCCCTTCACCCTCATAGACCTCCGAATCTGTCTCACATCATCCCACCGTTGACTATTTGCATAAATATTTGACAAGAGAATGTAAGTTCCTGCATCTTCAGGATCAAATTTCAGGATCTGCTCAGCAGCATATTGGGCCAGTTCCACATTGCGATGTACCCTGGAGGCACCAAGTAAAGCCCTCCAAGTCACAGCATCAGGCTCACATTCCATCTCCCGGACTAATTCAAGTGCCTCATTGAGTTTCCCTGCCCTGCCTAGGAGGTCAATCATGCATCCATAGTGCTCCCTTCCAGGATCAATCCCATAGTCATCCTTCATCGACTGGAAATAGCACCAACCTTCTTCCACTAGACCTGCATGGCTGCATGCAAAGAGAACTCCCACCATTGTTATATAATTTGGCCTTATGCCTGAGAGATTCATCTTGTTGAACAGCTCCATGGCCTCTCTGCTATGACCATTTTGGGCCAATCCTGCAATCATGGTGCTCCAAGATATTACATCCCTTTCTTCCATCCTGCCAAAAACCAAGTTTGCATCCTCTAAGCTCCCACACTTGCAGTACATATCAAGAAGTGCATTATTGAGTATCAGATCCTGACCATACTTGAGTACATGAATGTGAACTTGTCTGCCCAATTCCAATAAAGCCAGGGCAGTGCAGGCTCTTAAAACACTCGTTAATGTTGACTGATCTGCATGAAAACCAGCTCCTTTCATGTTCTTGTAGAGATTCAGAGCCTCATCACCCTCACTGTTCTGCGCGAATGCCCCAATGATTGAGTTCCAGACAACAAAATCTTTTGTAACCATCTCATTGAACACATTCCATGCACTCTGCAGATCGCCTCCTTTGGCATAATTATCAATTAAGGCACTGCGAACAAACACATCTGACTCTAAACCCACTTTAATTATGCTGCAATGGATCTGTTTAAGCTTAAATAGGTCACCACAGGCTCTCAAGACTGATGAAAAGGTATACATGTTTGGGCTCACACCGTCTCTCAACATCAAGATTAAATACTCGAATGCCTTATCTCTAATATTGCCGCTGGCATAGGCCGAAATCATGGTCGTCCAAGAAACGACGTTCCTGTCGTGCATTTCGTCGAACATCTTCTCTGCATCCTTCAACATGCCAAACTTGACGTACATACTAATGAAGATGTTGATCAAGAAGGTCTTGGGCTCGTACCCGTTTGAGAAAACGTGTTGGTGGACCCGTTTCGCCTCTCTAACGGAATTAGAGGCCAAGCAACACTTGATGAGCTCAGAGTAGGTGACGGGGTCGGCCCAGATTTGATGTCTCTGCATCAAGTGCAGGGCTTTCATGGCCCTGGGGAGGTCTCTGCCATAGCAACACCGGGTGAAGTCGTCTAGCAAAGAAGCGGCATGTGGATTACTTGCATTGGGTGCGTGAGCAGAAGGATACAGGCATGGAGATTTGTCAAGGGACTTCCATTTTGATGAAATGGCTCTCCTCATAATTAGAGAGCTTATTTCGTCTGCTCGCCGTGGGTGAAACACCGATCTGACACCAATGGTGGGTGAAACGACCGGATGGATGGTGAAAGACCTCCGATCGTCTCCCTCCCTCTCAAATTGTCTTCCAACAGAAGAAGCCTAGTAATAGGGAGAAGCTGCTGCTCCTCTCAGTGCTCGGCGGTCTAAGGCCCACAATGAAACGCGCCAATGCAGATCAAATATAACTGCAAATTCATTTTCTCAAAACCGTTTTTACCTTACCATCTGCCAATAATCTCAAAATGCTAGAAACCAGAAAGCTTGAGGATCAAAGCCCTACGACGGTCTTTCTATTATCTAGATTTTAGGGGTACAATACAATGGGCTTTTTGACTGTAAAACAACATGTCGTCCTAATTTGTCATGAATATGCTGAATTGTCGGTGTTGGAGGTTTCAACACCAATTACACTGTTCTAGACGAGGTCGTGAATCATCACTGCCCGTCATCAACTTCCCCAGACGCAGTGGACCCTGGAGTCAACGCCACCATCGCAAGACAAGATCTCTGGAAAATTTGGCAATTGTCTCAGATAAATGAAATTTCACGTCACATGGAAAATCAGAACTCCGGTATCTTCAAATAGGAAACCACATCAGAACCGAGATGCCCCAATGTGGGACAAGTCCTCAGGCAATAACATCAAAATTCAACTATAATCTGAAACAGAAAGTGAATTAGGCCTTGAGGCGGCCATAGGACTTCTGCTTCTCCTGGGTGGTCTGGAAGCGGCCGTGCCCAAACTTGGAGGAGGTGTCGATAAACTTCAGCTTGATCTCCTCAAGGGCCAACCTCGATGTCTGCTTGAGGAGGGACTGGCGAAGAGTGACCACCCTCTTCTTGGGACCCACGCAGCATCCCTTGATTAGGATATAGTCGTCCTTCACCACACCGTAGTGGGGGAACCCGCCCATTGGAGTAATGTCCTTCTCGGTCCTGATTCAACCACAAGTATGCCAAAATACTTAGCTTTATTAACAGGACACTGGAAAGTATTTGCTTTCCAAAGCTGGACAATAGTTACTACTAGTTCTCAATTTCTATGAAGAAAGTAAACCAACTGAACAAGTATTCCTTTTAAAAGATATAGTTGTAATACTATTAGATTGCAGTTATGTACAAGATTCCAAAGAACAAGTGAAGACGAAAATGTGAAAATGTTTTTGATAACCAAAATACATCAATATCTTGGGGTTATTAAAGCACAAAACCCAGCAAGTCACCGCTGACAAAATCCAGCAATCATCACCTTCAAATCTCATGTGCAGCAATGCGAGGCTTTTTACTTGATTAAACAGAGGGGTTCGCAGTACAAAGAAAAAATCTGGTTAACATCAGGAAAAATGAGTATGCTATAGCTTCTTTTAAGAATGGAATTCAATTATTTTAGTAAGAAAAGATGTTCTCACCTGTCAAACTCGGTAATGGCAGTGTGAGACTCCTGCCCAGCCTTCCCAATCTTGTAAACCTTCTTGTTCATCTCAGTCCTGTGGTGGTAACCATTTTGACCGGCCCTAGCTACTGTAAAGGAGACCCTAGCAGGGTGCCAGGCACCAATACAAGCCACCTTCCTCAGACCTCTGTGGGTCTTCCGGGGAAGACGAGTGACTCCCCAACGGGTCACAACACCCTCATACCCCTTTCCCTTGGTCACACCAATGATGTCAATCATCTCATCCTTCTGGAAGACAGCATCAACAGGGACTTGCTTCTCGAAGAACCCATAGGCAAAGTCCACCTTCTGGGCAACTGTTCCACCATTGACTTGGATCTCCATCAGGTGAGCTTTCTTCTGCTTCAGACCCTTCATCTTTCTAATCTGCAACATATCAATAACAAGGATATCAGTTTTGATTTGATGGATTGAGTTTATAGAGGAACAGAAGCAACTCAAAACAGAATGACAATTCAAAAGGATGCATACCTGGGTGTGAGCAAGGACCCTGATCACAGTAGCATACTTCTTCATCTTCTCAAGCTGGGCCTGGATGTTGCTTTTCCCCTCATCAGTCTCAAACTTCTTGGAGTACTTGGTGAAGGCCTTCTTCTTGGATTTGCACCAATTCTTGTAGAACCTACGCCTCACCTCCTCGCTCAGGTGTTGAGCCCAAACAGTGTTCAGTGAGCGGAGACCCTTGGGGGTCTTAACATAACCCACAACACCAACAATAACCATTGGAGGTGTCTCAATGATTGTAACAGCCTCACAAGTTTCCTTCTTGTGAAGCTCTGCAAAGAGAGAGATTGATCAGAGTTTTAACATGCAAGCTTAAAGGAGGTCAAATACATAGACCATAATTCACAAATAGATTCAAATTGTCCACCCAGCACCTAAAAAGACCTGCAATAAAGATGTAATAGTGGGCCTAATAGTGAAAACTGGCAAAAATTCACCAGAGAAGGCCCCCTAAGTGTTTCTTTGGGTGGACCTACTGACCATTCACATAGAAAAACAGCCATGGAGACTTGTTATGTGATTGGCTAATTGGCCACCGAACCAAGAAGAGTGGTGCAGATGAGATGTATCAAGAGCCTATGAAAGTCTTGAAATAACACTAAAAATTGATGACACATAGGATTACAATTTAATGAGCCAACAAAGCACTACTGAGACATCTTTGTATTGACATTAATCTTACTTATTAGTTCAAAGTTGGAAAACTAAAATAGTAACAATACCAATTTCCAATATATACAACAATTAACGAGCTATTTTTGAAACAAATGAAAAATGTAAATTTTGGGAACTAATATTGTTATAGGTGGACTTAGCATATCCCTATCAACATCCCACCAAAAAAATGTTATTTTGACACGTATATACTGAAAAGTAAGTCACTTGGCATGAATTCATTTGTTTCAAAAATGGAGCCCAAACAATTTACTTTTAGGACCATGTAAAGTCACTAATATATATTGATATGCTGAGGTGGAAGAATGCTTACTTGACCCAGGCTTTTCAACCTCTCTGACAATGTGAGTCATCCCAGCCTTGTAACCCAGGAAAGCAGTAAGCTTGCAGGGCTTGTTGGGGTCATCCTTGGGAAAAGCCTTCACTGCAGAAGTTCAAGAACATCAAACGTGCCTCCTAGAGTATTGAATCCATAAACAAAACTGGCAAATGAAAGATGGGAAGGAACCAAAATATTCAATATCATCTACGTTAGAAACGTGAAAAGCAGTCAACACCTTTTCCCCTGTGGCGGGACGCCCTCTTTCTTGGAAGGAATCCAAGGGACCCGTGCCTGGGATGCTCAAACTTCCGGTGAGACATGCTTCTCCCCCTGCACAGTAACAAAGACAAACAAACAGTCAAGCACCCCAAAGAAGCGCTCATATACATAGACATAATCAATTTCACATTATCAAGCTCAACATTCATCCAGTAAAACGTAACATAGTAAATCATAATGGATAATGTAAGACGATATATCACAATCATGAGATCGACAGTGTCCAACGATGTACAATCAAGAGGAGAAATAGCCGAAGCACTTGGATTGTGAACACTTGGTGGTTCAGCTCAAATCAATCTGGGAAGACTTAAAATTGCATTGAACTTCGCACTAGCTACACTAAGAACTCCATTTTATCTCCTCCCATGCTGTTATTGCAGCAAACAAGCTCTAACTGAGAGGTAGAAAGTGGAGGGGGAAGAGGCTAGGGGAGGAGAGTACCTCGGCAACTGCCGCTGACGCCGCCTGTCAATGGAGATGCTCGAAGTTCGCGTTTCTACCCCGGACTATGAAAAGTATGAACACCCTAGGGTTAGGGTATTGGAGCTAGCTCGTTGGCTTGAACCGGCCCAGTGAACCAGAAGCCCAAATCCACAAATATAAAATTGAGAAGGAAAAGGGCAAAAAAAATTCCGACCTGCCGGATTCGAAGCAGCGACCTAAGGATTTGCTGTGATCACACTACAGTCCTCCGCTCTACCAACTGAGCTAAGGTCGGGTTATGCCAACGGTAAACATTAAATAATTTATAATTCATGCACTTCATGTGACCTTACGAATTTCTGCAATGCAGAACGGTTATTCCTCACGGCTTTTCACTTTCCTGGCGTCATAAATCCCTACAGTAATTGCGTTCTCTTAACTCGTATGCCTATAAAGTCCTATCATTCTCCCTAAGTCTTCACTACTCGATCGAACGCGTAAAAGAAAATGGTTCCCATGGCCGCTTTCAAGCTAGGATCTGCCACCATCCTCCTAGTCCTTGCACTTCTAAGCACCCAGCCCATAGTATGGGCACGGACTCTATCGGGTTCGAAGTCCGATCTGGCAGCCCGTCTGAGGCTCAACGATCAAGAACCTCCGAGCTGCTGGGAGTCGCTGTTCCAGCTCCAGTCCTGCACCGGGGAGGTCATAATGTTCTTTGTGAATGGGGAAACTTACCTGGGACCGCAGTGCTGCGAGGCCATCAGGGCAGTCGAGCATGGCTGCTGGCCAGATCTCCTCCACAACCTGGGCTATACAACGGAGGAGAGCGATGTTCTGGAGGAGTACTGCCACGGAGTCGCGCTCGACCCACAACCACTGCCGCTGTCACCAGAGGCCAAGAAGGAGAACCCAGTGGACAGGTCGAGCCCTTAGCACATGTAGAATCTCGGTAAGATTCTCTGTGCTACTTATGATGCCGATTAATTAGAATAAGGATACCAAGGAATAGGTCCATAATGCATTATAGTGGTCACGACATTATTTCCCTTTCGATCATGGCGAATGCCTCTGTTAAATTTTCCGGAATAAAGTATCGCACATGCATGTGTCTTTGTTTTTTTTTTTGGGTTGAACTGGAAGTGATGATGCTCTTATGTCCGGTAAATCATCGGGAACATGGAAAGAGCCGGACTAAAGATGGGTCGATGCGTATAATCCCTTTGCAAATCTGAACCTATATACCATCATTAAATTGCACACGTTGACAATGCTACATAAAATATCGCTGGGAAACCAGAATTACGGGCACTGTACATATCTTTGTAATATAAATAACTCATATAAACATAATGCGTTATTACTGTTCATATGGCGTCTAACTATTTCAGGTCTTGATAATTTTTTTTTCCCGATCTGTATTTGTCATTTATTGAAGGGTGTCCACAAATGGCCCCACCACTAGATCCGATTCATGTGAGTAAGATCTCTCCAATCCCTTTTCATCCTCTCGACAGATCTCTTGTGCAAATGGGAGAAAAGGAAATATAACAATAATTGATCAATCCAAGTCAAATCGTATGACTGAAGGATGACGATAAGCAGATGTAGTTTGGTACACGATCAAGCAAAGCATTCACACAGATATGCCTACCCGGAAGAGAAGCACTCTCGTATGTAAACTGTCGAGTTCACTCCCACACCAGACAGCCAATTTATTTACGGGGCAGGTGCCCTCTAGAAGCCGAGACAGACGTGAGGTCTGATGAAGACCCGACGCAACAACAGTACCGAGGAAAATGAAAACATAGTTATTTGATGATTATAATATGTCGATATGTATATATGTGGAGGGTCGATCTCAGTAATAAATATGGAGATCAGAAGATGTGGTGGTGCTTCTTGCCGTGCTCCTCCTCGTCTTCCTTCTTGGCCTCTTTCTTCTCGTGCTTCTCGTGGAAGGCAAAGCCGCCAGCCCCGACGGCTGCCGCGGCAGCGACCTCCTCCTCGATCTTGTGCCTGTGGGCGTGCTCCGGGTCCTTCTTTGCCTGATGCTTCTCATACTGTTTAAATCCATCGATTGCACGGGAGAAGTCAGTATAACTGTCATTTTTTATGATTTACTAATGATTGTTTTTCCCTCAATATTCCGATGCAGATGAACGAGGACAGGTGTTACTTAACATACCATAGCATAAGCGCCAGCTGCGACGGCACCGAATTCACCGACGTGCTCGAGGTGCTTGTGGTGCTTCTCCTCCTTCTTGTAGTCATGCTCGGGCCCTGCTGAGGCAGCCACCACCTCGGTGGTCTCAGCATAGCCGCCGCCAGGGCCACCATAGGCGGTCGTCTCAGAGTAGACAGCCTCTTCAACAGGCGGCTGGTCCTCCTTCTTGTGGTGGAAGAGGTGGTGGCGGTGATGGTGCTCCTCGGCCATTATAGAGGTGATGGTGGTGAGAGCACAGCAATTTGGTATAGGACGTGACGGGTAATAGAAAACTATAAACACAAGAAGACTCGCTTGTGCTTATGTTATGTGGTGGTCACTTTAGAATTGAGGGGTACTTATAGATGCTGCCTTGTCGTTGGGTATTGAAAAAAAAAAAACAATTGGTCCATTCCCATTCGTCCGTTAAAGGGGACCTGAAATGCCAGATGGACGGTTGAGGTTTCTTGGATAGATTTATATTCTCACACATGAAGATGGTAAATAGGCGGTGTGAACCGGTTTTTCAAAGGTTTCAGGCCTATTATGGTTACATACTAATTTTCAAATGATTCAGGACTGGTTCAATGAAAAACACCAATTCTGATTCAATAGACATATTTCTTAAACTCAATTCGTAATCATCTCTCAATTTAATAAAATAGTTATGGGCTGATCTAGGAGATCAAAGTCGATTCTAGGTCAAATCGACCTGTTTAACATGAGGATTTTGAAGGAGATTTAACTTAATTAAGTAGATATCAAGAATAGAAATGTTGAAAATATATATATATATTTTTTGCTTTTTGTCTCAAATGTTATGGATATACGAGGTATTTTCATACAAGTTGATGGCCCAACAGGACAGGGGAATAAAACAACACGGGAATTCTAGATGATGAGATCCCGAGCAACGATTAGCCATCAGAAAATGGATTTACAGGACAAGGATCATCGCATTGAATCCGCTGTCTACCAGTCGTCGTTTTGAAAGGTCATATTCCAATGACACCTGCCCCTCAAACTCTTCCAATCTCCTCACCGGTTCTTCCAGGTAACGTCCCGTCGACCTCGGCAGTTCCCAAGCGACGTTGAATTCCAGTCCCTCAGAATTCAATGCCGGGCGCCGATTCGGTTGGCAGCTCCTTCACGTGTCGTGCTCGTAGATCATGCCCAGTGAAGTCGGGGTCTGATCCTTATCCAATTTCCTGGGGGCAAAATCGTTGCCGACACATCATCATCAATTCATACGGCAATATCTGCGATGAAAGAAAAAAAAAAAAGAAGCAAAATTGAAAGTAGATGTGTCCACGGGAATTGAAATGGTCGAATTCCCTTATTCTATCGTGGACATATTTTTGGTTCAACCGGAAGTTGCAATTTCAATTTCTTTCTTGGGGACAAACATTTAATCCACGTAAGATTACTTATTACCTTTAGTTAGTGTGAATACGAAATTTAACGAGATAATGTACAGATAATGATGCGAAATAAGATGTAACACAATGCGCTATGTCGCGATATTAAGAGTTTTTATCTAAAATGGGTTTAATTATAAGATAGTGTAGGAATATTTAATCCAAATTTTAAATTAATTTTTTTTACTAAACCAAAAATCCATTTTATATTCCTCAAATTTATCTATATTTGTTTCCCAACACGCACGGGATTAGCTTTATTGACATTTTCTTCAACATTTGGCCAGCAAGGCAAAAAAAAGTTTGTCCGACAACTATTTTAGCTCAAATAAATTGAGGAACAGCATTAGGAGTGGGGCGACCGATGACAGAAGATAACATGACACCTTTCCATCAGCAATTGAGATCGTGGCCAAGTTGGGTGAACCAACGACATCAATAAACGAATGGTATATCCGACTATGCATGCTCATCCACATATTTTCCTAATTCAATTTTCCACGTGTATGGCATCTAGTCACCTTACCAGGGATCCGTGGAATAAGCTAAAGGGACATCAGGTGCATATCCCTTGGATTCACCTTGTTTACAGTTTCATATTCAATTTTTATTAATTAAACTCTCCCATTAAAAAGGTTACCGTGGTTTAATAGATAGCTTATATTCTCAATTTTTCATTAACAGACGGGGTCCAAACCCCAAGTAGTCCTGGGTTAGATGGTTACCAAATCTCACGGTATGTGTTCAAAGGTTAATGTCGTGACCTCATTTTCCCGGAAATATTTTCTGATAAGAGTAGATTAAACTAAAGTGGAGTCACATCATGGTTCCCATTTTGATATCTGGCTTAAAGGTGCTTTTTTTTTTTGGTTCCTTCTTCTTTTGGCCCTAATGGAAGGCACGGGAAGGAAGATCAATTTGTACATGAACTTGACTTGTGAGATCAGATCAAGACCCTCTTAATTCTAGTCGACAAATCCGTGTCACTCTCATAGACCCATCGGTTACACATTAGGAAGTTTTTATATCGATGGATTAATAAAGTGAGAGAAAATCGACCGTCAAAAAAAGGCACACCTAATTACATTTTTAATAATGCATGGAAAGGCATCTGGATGTCGGCAAGAGCATAAGCATACTCACCTCAGAATATTCACCCCCAGTTATGGCCGACACTAGATATTTATCTTCCACAAGTGTTCCTTCTCTTCCTCAGCAGTATAATCAGGAAAAAACCAATATGAACAAGATATATCTGAGACCATTCTTGACATATAATCATAATATTAGAGAAGTTCAATTGTACATTTTTTTTTCTGTCTATTTTTCTCTCATACGTTTATATATTCTTTTTATAATGAAAAAAAAACCCACATCATCCTCTCCCTTTTCCAATTAGAAAATCCATCAACTTTAATTAACAATTTTCTAATTCTTTCATTATCGTGATGATTGCTGTCAAGCTGATATTCCTGCTCCAGGAACGCGAGAAAGCCTTTTTCTTTGTGGAGTTAATTTCGCCTGGATAAGTTCGAAGACTAAGTTTCATTAGAAAGGAGAACTAATAATTATGCCAGAATAGTAATTGATTTCCATGATACCGTGTTATCGCAGCTCCGATTGTCTGTGTTCTGTGGCCAATTGCTGCCTTTCAGGTGGTCCTGCCTTTGATTTCTTGTCGTTTACTGGCACTCGATTACCGGTGGATAGACCTGTTCCTTTCCGTGTAAACGAGGGGGCGACAGAACTCGATGAGAGCAGATAAAAAAAGGCCCCACTTTATGAATAAAGTTTTAATTATTGGGGTGATGGAATTATTTCCACTCAAATCTTTATTGATAGAGGATTATTAAATGAGGAGTGAGTTCGTGGCGTCTTGGAGCCCTCGCAACCAAACTTTGAAAAATTCCAAGCTCTCCATCCACCAGACCTTCATGCTGATGGGACATGGTCTATTGACGCCGGTGCGATCGCACCTGATTTCCTTAGCCCTTCACTGCGTCATGGATGCGTCCTCCGAGTAGAAAGCATACCCGAAAAACCGTAAACTCGAACCTTCAAAAAGCTTAAGCAATTAGCTCCTCAGTAGCTATCTATCTTCTTCCCTGGTGGCATCGACTGCAACAAAGATAAGCAAATCTTATAAGACTCCGGTTTAGATGCGCTGAGCAGTTGTTTGCCTCGCCGATTTCAAAATGTCTTACAATAGTCGAGAGATTCTGAAAGTCGTTGATAAAGATGGCACCGAAACACAGCCCAACCAATCCGTGCCAGTTCTTCTCCTCCAACCTAAACCACATATGCCGTTTCCACCATCACGATGTCAGACATTAGCAGCCCCGCAATAAAATAGGATTTGGTCAAAAATTTTAGGACTGCTTATCCCTAAAGGGAAATTGACATACGAATGATTCTGCAACTCCTCTGTATGAGCACGAAACGAGTTTGTTCCAGGAACAGATTTCCCAGCTGGAAGTACCCATGAAAATGCACTTGGTTCATGTCGTTTAGGAAATACTTTATGCCATGTCTTTGTTCGATTCCAAGCATTGTCTGCAATACATCGATATACATGTTTATGCTTCTTCCTATCCATTAGTGCTTTCTGGTGAAACCATCCGTGTAATGGCGGCCTTATATAGTTTGAGAGTATTGGCTTTTTGCATCGCCAAGTTTTTATGATAGTTAACAACACCAAATATGAAATTGACAAACATGTGGCGCCCGCCTTGTAAGCCATGTCGATATTTAGCACTTGAAGAATGGAGTAGTTTTAGGAGTGAGGGGCATGATATCTTCTGGGCCCAAGGTGAGTATTCAAAGGGAACACTAAAGCAAAAAAGCAGCAGACCGTGGCCGAGAAGATGGCAGGACAGTGGAAGCAAAAGTTGAGAGCCCAAAGAAGGCGACCTATATATTGCCATGGTAAACATATATCTGGAACATCACCAAGCCCATGGCCCTGGACTTTCAAGGAGTCGAATAGCACTGAGAAAGCTAGCATCATGAAGAGCAACAATCAGATAAGGGCAAAGCCCGATGATTCAGGGTCTCAGTGGACCAACAATGCAGAATGGTTGAGGTAGTTTCTTGTTGGGGTCTAAAAGCTCGACATTGTCGTAGGTTTGGACCAGCTGTTTAGAAAGCTAGATGAGGGCGAAAGTCTTCATAATTGAGCAATTAAAAGCAAAGCTGTGCATAGATCAAAAACAATTCATTGAAAATAAATAAGCCGGTTCAATTTGAGATGTTACTGTTGGATCGCCTTTTGTTTATCAGAGACGCTGCATTCTTCTTCTATTGGTGCTTCAGGGGTCACAATCGCACAGATCCAAGGGGCAGCAGAGGCAGCAACCACGTTCATACTCAGGATCTACAACGGGGACCTGAGGTACTAGGGTACGGATCTGATCGCCACGGACATGTACGACAAGTGGTTCTGGCTCAACAGTGTCCATGATGTCGATTGAGAGAGTGTGGCCGTCTTCCTCAATGGGACCGAGACGCTTCAGGTGCCAGATAAGGGTCCTGGAGACAACAGGTGCTTCAAGTGTGGTGTCTTTGAGTGAAGAGAGTACTGAAACTGGGAGAGTCATATCCTTAATTAGTATGTCAACCTAGCTCAAATCCAGAGCAATTCCGAGTTTCTCGGGCTAATACATGGTGACGCAGGCTTTAAAAGGATTTTACAATATGAATCTGATTTGAGAAGAATTGCTGCTTTGATGCTGTATATATGAATCCTACCGGCTTTCAACTGGTTGGATTGTATCCAACAAAAATGTTACCGACAACTGATCACTGGCAATGTTTTCACTTCCGCATTCGGACTCTCTGACAACAAGATGCCTTACATACATAACCTGAGAACGAAGCGATGTGCATCCATTGCGCTGGAGTCGGGTAATCTTCCCTGAGATTCTGAACTGAGCAAAAGGGAAAATGATCAACAACCCACAAATAAGGTATATGGAGGGAAATAAAATAGACTGGAAGTTTATTTTGTAAGTCGGATCAGTTCACTTGTAGATCTTTTTTTTCTTCCCGAAACTCAACTCGGGATCTTATTTGAAGGAAGAAAGTGTGAAAGTAAAGATTATATCATGTTGCACTGGTCAAGGGTCCAGGTCTTCAGGAGGGAAGAAGACACATGGAGGCAAAAGGGAACGGATTTTAAAATTGAGAATCCACGGATGACAGCACATGGAACAAGCAAATGAAGATGATATAGATCGAGACGACGACAATAGCAGAAGACAAACAATGTATATTTTAAAATCTTTTTTCCCTTTCCCAACTTGCCAGGTCAATATTTTACTTTTGCCGGTCAAATTGTCGGCAAAGTAGCTAAAGAGAACGTGTCGATCTACGATTTTTTAATATTAAGTTTCTGAATAATTAGGCTGCTTGGATGACTAATGGTTGTAATTATGCTAAAAATTTTGACACAATTGGGAAGGAACCATCAATCAGGATCGAGTTGAGCCAGAAGCGAGCAAAGCCTCAAGCCCCACTCAGCCTGTTGAATTTCTAGTTGGCTCAAATGTTAACCTCAAGCAATTCAAAAGTTTTTAACTGGTAGATAATGATTGCATTATTAAGATCTTATTTTTCCTGTGATACTATTTACACCCCACCTCACCAGCCGTGCATTTTTCTTTCATACCCAAGTTAGGGGACAACTGATCACAGCACAAGCTGCTTCTGCAAGAAGAACAGCAGAAACAGATCAGCCAAAGAAAGAAACAGCAAAAAAAAGTAAAAGAAGAGAAGGGAAAGTCCGCCGGATTTAGCATATTGATTTATCTGCTGCGAGTCCTCCCCGTAAGATGTAAAAGGTGTTGATGGATCACGGGATCGGGGCTACTTGAGCTTCAGACAGCTCTCCGTTTGTCCAACCACAGTGATGATGCTGTGAGAGAAAAGATCAAGGTATGCTTGCAGGTCCAGGTGCTTGCTAAGACTTTGAGTAGGCCGATCATCAATATGGAAAATCAGAGGGTCTAAAGTAGATTTTGCAAGGGATGGTTATCTGGGCATTGTTGTGGTATGCTGCTTGACCCTTCTCTTCGATCAGTACTTGGAATGTGAATTTTCATGGAAAAGAAAACAGCAAGACAAGAGAACCGTCAGTTTCCTCAATGTTGATACTTCATCATAGACGTTTACTGAGCAGAGAATCGGACAATATCATGACCAAATTCCATTGGTATTAGCCATTGCAGCAATACCCGGAACTCATTAGTATTGGGAAAAGGCTAAAATAAGACTGAATATCAATGTGAAATCCAATGACTTGTGGAGAAAAAACAGAATTTATTCATTTAAAGAATGTCTGATCCTACAGGGCAGAGAATTGGGAATTGGCAGTTTTTAGATTATTATGTATGTCCAATTAAGCAAGCAAAAATGAGAAGGATTAAATTGATATTATGGCCCGATTCAGAGTTCATGGCTTTGCCATGTACATATGTCAATTGTCCAAGTGATCTATACGTTAAGTGATGCTGCAGATGGAAACAGCCGTTGGCTTCCTGAGGGGACGATAGGATATCATCAGCCAGCTATATGGTCGAAGATCAGTGGTGAATGGTTGTTGACATACAACAGCAGTGGTGCATCTATCTGCTTGTGGCTCTGGAAGTTTTCTTAGAAGAGAACATACAAACGGACAAAATCATGTTCCGTCACTTATTCAAGGTGATTTGCATCTCGAGCTTAGGAGGATAACAGAGGAAGAGAGATTGCTGTCCGAGGGAATTAAGAGTTTGCTGGGTTTGAGAATGCAAATTATTTTCGCAAGGAGAAGCTACTAGTGTTGTACGAGAGGGCCAACAGCATCATACCACTGGAGATCCATCTCCAAGTGAATTATTCTCGTTCATAATCTGATCAGGAAGTTTATTTACCACACATTGAATGAGAAGCAGAAGATGTGTCAATGCAACAAATGCCTACAGTATCTTCTGCATTTCTGTGAAAACCAGAAAAATAAAATATTAACCCACCCACCAACAGGACCACGAAAGCTAAAAACAGAACAAGGCAGAAGGAGCCTCCTGATTCAAAGCTTGCAACAACGACATGTTTTTGAATCTCAGTCAGTTCTTGATTTCACTGTCCTAATCTCATCAAGACGAGTTCAGTACTTGGTGATCATCTAAGCAAGTTCGAGGCCTTTCACTGGCCAACTGCTATGATCTTATCCACAAAGGAATTAGAGCCAAAACTTTATACACTGGACTGGAGATTAGCCTTGGCTCTCGAGCAGGACTGATGCTCCCCATCTAGCTAGGGGCGAAGTAATTCATAGTTGATTGTGCATTTCATTTCTTGCAAATTCAATGTGTATACATGTCACTAAAAGCACAGAAAAACCTACTTATTCCAGATCGGATTATAAAATTCCTGAATCCTTCTAGCAATTAGAGAGTCTTAGGATGAAAACTGGGAAAATGAAACGCTGTTGGTTATGCTCATTTGCAGTCCACAGCCCTTTTCCTTCCGCAGTGAATTAATCTCAATTTGCGAGGTTCAACCGATAAGTTGTACGGAAAAAATTAGAGGGACCCAGATAAGAGGAAGTTGAGCTGTTCCCATCTAGAAGGGGCTGACTACATTGAAGATATAAATGACGGTGACCCAGCTGAATTGTTCTCTCGCACCCTTCTTCGCATGCCTTGGGTGTGATTCATGCATCTCATCTTCTCTCTAGCATTTCGTCCATATTCCTCATCCACAATATCCCTCACAAGAGTGCAAAATTCCTTATAGAGCAAACAATTTCTTCGATTAAATTATGCATATCAGATGCACACGAGCTCGGGATGGAGCCGAGGCATAAATCAATATTCCATCCCCACCTCTAACACAGCAACTAAAGGAGAAACACAACATGCTCCATCACTTTCTCAACTCAGATCAATCTTCCTTGTCTCTCGATCATTCTTTACACCATTGGGGAGAACTTGTCATGAAGACCAACCAGCATTAAGAGGAAAACGACAGGGGTTGCCTTTTAACAATAAAGAGGGGGCTGTGATGGCCCTTGAATTCGGTCACAGGTAACGAGTAGTTGCCGTGAGCAGGGCCAATGCTCTCACAGACCAAGCCAGCTTTCAGCGCTGATGGGCAGAGCTGATGGGATAGGAAAGGGCCCCAACGCCCCCCCATCAATTTCTTGATGGTGAAGTCTCAGCAAACGATCGCCAGTTCCAGAACTTCTCTTGATTAGGATCATGGATTTTGTTTTTCTATTGGGAATAAAGATTTCAGCCCATTCATCAATTTCATCGTTGGTATAAGAATTGGAATGGGATAAATCTTGCCTAAGGCAACAAGAATACCCATTTTATGTCCTCTACTTCCGGATTCGTCTCACTGCAGATAGAAAACGTCAGTGAAAGCGTTTCTTTAATTTGAGCTGATGTATATAGCAATGGCAATCTCGGCTCCGGTCCTAACTAGGTCATCCAGACTTGTCAGTCGAATGGGTTAGATTGATCGATGTTCCCGTAATGAACAACTTTGACTTTTGACTAGTCTCGATCTTTCCTAGGGGAAAAGATACAAAGGAAGAAAAGTGGGAACGTGCTTATACTTATTTGGCGGAAAATTTTTGGTGCTCATACATAAGAAAGTATCATCTAATTGCAATAAATGAGTATGAACTATCCTAATAATAATAATAATAATATCCATAATTAAAATAATTTTATCGATCATTCACCATCACAGAATAAAAACTATGTAAGATTTTCCCTTTAAAAGACTTTGATCTGGTTCCACCGGGGGTTAGAGAAAGACGACTTTTGATTAGGGGTCAAGCAATAATGATAGAAAAATCTAAACAATATGGGGCCCGCACCCTTAGCTGGTTGGCCAGTTAGCCTCTTTCTTGGGGCCCACCGACCGACCAATGGCAATGCTTGTCCCCCAGGCGGCAGTACGATCACGAACCCATGTGAGGAACCCTGTATAGGAGGAATCAGTCAAAGTCAAACAAAAGAAAATTTCAGGGGAGAAGGTTTTGAAAGGGTCAAAGTCAACCGAGCCCTGAGAAGGCGATAGCTTCTGCAGTAATTCAAGCTCAACAAGTCTCCAACTACCGACTCAACAAAATAGACCAAATTGACATTTTCAAGAAGTCGTGAAATCCCACGTAGGAGTATAGATCATACCCGAGATGGAGCCGGATTGAAGAAGTGAATGACAAGAAACATGAGGACGCTTTTAAGATAGAGGAATGAACTTAAAATGGACTCTCGGTCTGAGCAATGTTCGCTGCAATGGGAACTGGAATGGATGGAGTTCGACAATAAAAACTGCCGATACGTTTTGTTCTTATGTTATTCAATGATCTGTCCAGATTTGTCACACAGAGAACAAACAATCTACAGAGTGTGCCAGAAAATCTGATCTACTATACAGCTTATTCACTCAAAATTGGATGACAACCATAATCTCTGCTAATACGAGAGAACAAAAGCGAGGAAAATGGTCCAAACACCAAACCAGTTTCCGTGGAACAAACTTGGTCATAGTATGAAGATGTGATATAGTCCAAGAAATTGGATTATAGAGCGGAACCCACAAAGCATCATCAGACCGATGGCGATCTGTACACATACTCTAAATCGGTGTTCTTAATCTTTACACGAGTTTCTGGATGGTTCTATACAAACTAGGCCACCTGGTTGGCAGCTTATTAGAGCTCTGCGAGCCTGGATTAGCCATATTCTTTTCAGTTCCAAAGTTTCCAACACCAAAGTCCTGCAGAGTCTGCAGGTTTCACTCGTGACTCCTTGCCCTTCCCAAATAATCAAGCCCCTCAGTTCGGCTTCGAACGATCCGATGAAAGACCTCTCGAATTTGTCGCTCCATCGGGCCTAAACCTTCCTTCACCTCCTCTAACACTTGAACCAGTTCCTCAACTCTCTGTCTCACCTCCCCTTCCTTCTCCTTGGTTAATGGGAATTGGACTGAATCCACCATCTCATTCATCATTCTTGAACTTTTCTCAATCTGATAGATCTCTCTAAGCAGCCCACAGGAATTTTTCCTCTCCCTCTTCTTGGACTCATCGATGATCCGGTCGTGGAGCGAGAGCACTGGGGCGGCCCAGGCGAACTGCCTCGGGATTGAGAAGTGCGCCTGCAGGCCACGGTCCTGGCACGGGATTGCAGCCACCAGTGCCCACATCACGAACAAGAGGATTGAAGCCATCGTGAAAACAGCCACAGAAAGACCGCTTGTGGCCACAATTTCATTCCCTTTAGGAGCAGAGAGATTATTTCCTATCGCCTGAATCTGCTTAGCAGCAGACCAAGACCTTGATACGCTCCAGGAGAGCGATCTGAAGTTGCTCAGAGATCGGTGACTGTCCCTGGATGAATTGTTGTTCCTCCCAAAAGAAAGGTTTCGGTGGGCCACGCTGGAACCAGAATCCTTCTCGTCGAGCATTGCTACGGTTAAATCAATGAGGGCCTTCTTCGCTCGACGGAACTGGCCCTCCCCCAGATTCCTCTGACTCTCCAGCGCACATAAGACAATCTCCAACAGCTTCTGCCACTGCCTGATCTGTTCAATCCCATCCCGAATCGCATTACACACATCCAGAGCTTTCACAGTCCTCTCATTGAAGTCAGCGATCAACCGGTCCATCGGCGCCCGCGAGACAAGGGCTTGGTTGTTAAACAGGATCGCCCTGAATTCCTCCTGGCAGCAGAGGAATGTGTCGAGGAGTCGACCGATCCACGGGAGGGAGAGCAGCTCTTCCGCCCCAGCAGAAGAGAGGTCGAGAAACTGTTCCGTGACATGACGCTGGAAGGCCTCCAGCTCCGGCCCCAGGCCAGTGGCCTCTTGGGAGGGCCTGCGTTCCACCGAATGGGCCGCAAGGTCTCGACCTCGGCTGAGGATCGAACGACCAATATGGAGGACCTGAAAATCAGTCGCCGGCATTCTCATATGAAAGCCAAGTCTAGACCCCCTGATCACCGAAACCCCTCAAATCCTCAGACCCTCCTGCCGCAAAATCAAGAAAAAGAGCACGGAAAGCTTCAACCTCTTTGAATCAAAACTGAATCTTGAAGCCACTCGGAGGTCTGGTTATGCGAGCAGAGTGATGATACCCAGATCTTGAAACTGGGTATCGAGGAAACTCTATCGAGAGAGAAGCTGATGGCTAGAGAGCCTAGAGAGAGAGAGGGAGTGAGGAAGGTGAAGGTATTGTGTCGGAACCCCAATGGGAGGAGAGGATTTTATCGGGGGATTTTGGACTGGGTCCTCCGGTGTTGGTAAAGAGAATGGTCTGAACTTTGAGGAGGGAAGCGGCGGTGACAGACTGAAGGTGCCTTCTAATCCACCGCAGTGTGATCTGACGTGGCACGCATCCATTTGCTGGTTCTCGGGGGGCCACGCGAGTCAATGATCGCGATGCTGTGCATCGCTCTAGAAGGAAGAGCACGAGGCGTGCGGTCAATACTTTGATCCGTCATTGATATCCGACAATTTTACCTCTTCAGGTCCCGTAGGAACCTGTCAACTTGGGTTCCCCTCCGTGGATTGATTTACTGATGCGTAGGTGGGTCTGCCCTGCGGCGGAGGTTAAATTTCACGGGTAAAATAAATTATCAACTGCAGAGCCTTATCAATTACCTAATAGTTAATCATATAAATGGGTGAATCTATTAAATTTACAGTAGATTAACATAAAAAGCTTTTCTAAATGTTATAGCCCCCTATTCCTCGTCGAATGCGATGGCATCCAGGCTGCGGTTGAGATCGCCTATTTGATGATATTGTAGAATAGACGACATCGTGACTTTGAACGAGCAAATATAAAACTGTCCTTCGACTCTTAAAAAACCACACACACACACACACACGTATATGTATATATTAGGTTTTCCTGCACTGTGCAAAACAAGACGACAGAGACTAATACGCAACATGTAAGTCTATATTATATTATGTTCACATTGCCATAAAATGCCAACGACAAATGCAAGTCAATGTCAATTATTGCTCTCCTCTGTGTCCAGACGCATCCGATAGCCTTAGCCGTGGTGGCGTTGCTGCTATGAATCTCTCTCTGGAGGCTGTGGAACGATACTATATGCACGTTTAGTGTGTAGGAAAAGTTTCCGATTTATAATATTATAGTACAGTATGTGAAGGCAATGGTTCCACGTTTCCAACCCACCCCACCCGTCGAAGATCATTGGTCCGAGGGAGCAACCGTTGCTAAGAACAGCTAAACAAGGGCCTCCAATCATGCCTTATAGTGTAGCCGACAGACCATGCGGTTGGCGGATAATCTCAACCTGCGGTTTAAAAGTTCGATCTTTAATCGAATGACTTTATAGCACAGGAAGTCCTGACAGATTCTCCGAACCAATTAGGTTGTGGTAAAACCATCGGAGGGGAACTCCTTTTCTTGATTTTGTCTTTGCCCTAGGATGGCGGTCTCTTGTTCTTGAAGCTGAAGAAAAGGGCCCAAAAGCCGTCTGGGGGACTGGGAAAGCGAAGACGAAAGCGAAAGAGACCCTCCAAATCTTGCGGCAAGATTATCATCGATTGGAATCTTACGAAGTGTGAACGAGGAGTGGGCTCCATGTTGCCAACCCCCTTTTTTTTAATATCGGTTCACTTTCGTGAATCGTCGGAGATGGATCATTTTTTCCTAAATTTTATTTTCATATATAGTACTCATAATCCATAATTGATTGTATTATACTAATTCAACTCATAATAAGGTAAATTATGTGAAGGGATGGGAGCATAAAATATTTTTATAGTTTTCTACGACATTTTTTTTAAAAAAAATATGATGCTTCATAATTTTTTCTTTTTTCTTTTTCTTCGGGGGGTAAATGACGATGGTTCAGAAAGTTACTAAACGAATCGTCAACTTCCCCAACTAAATTTGACCGTTAGAATTAGAAATGCCAACGGACTGACAAAGAGGACCGAAAGAACCAAGCCAACCAGCCGAGACTTTTCCAAGCCACCCAACAAATCCCAAGGAACTGTTGACAGCACTAACCAGTGTCCGATATGCTTTTCTCCCTTCGGGAGAGGAGTTCAATTCCCGAAACCGGAATGCGCGGTCTGCATTGTCGGACGAGCCGAGGCGGCCTTTTGGTCGAGCCACGGTGTCGGCCAAAGAGATGCTGTCGGAATCGCACCAGATGCAGCTAAAGGGCCACTAGCACTGAGCATATCAATGTAAGTAAGACTCATTCTCTGGGTTGCGGGCGAGCGAGCAAGTCCATCAATCTGATTCATATTGATTCCTTCTGCAAGCCGGAAAGGCCATTTTTTTGGTTCCTACTCGTACTGGCTGTGCCAATCAGGTTACGAAAGAAACGTACCGTCAGAATCTATGGGGGCTACAGCGGTGAAGCAGCAGACCCGACAACCTTCGGTGACAACTAATGGTGAATTACTACCCCCAAAATTGCCGACCAAGCTCTATACAAAGTTCGCAAGCCCACCCCCCCACATCCATATATGGCCTTGAGCTATCAAGTCCACCAGTCAGATGACAGACGCTTTCTTTCTGACAGACCGGGCCGTTTCCGATAACAGGCACAGCTCAGAGTTTCACGTGGCCTAACAGATTTCCGGCATACAGGGTAAGGTTGGTATCATGAAAGATGCAGAATACCCCAAACTCGATCACCCATAAATTTGGGATGTCCAGCTCGCCGTAATTATGGTTGTTCTAGAAGATTTCTCAGCCACCAACATGTGAACGTGATGACTCAAAAGCATGCACACGTCATCATCACGTACTGGCTTAGTCCTTCATACGGGCGGTCTGATTACGTCTTCCCTAACCAAGAAGGATCTAAGACTAACCAAGTCATGCACGGCAGATCAGACCCGTTTTTGAATCCTTCGGTCTTTATGATCGGTAGATGGACTTTGGTTTCTATGTAGATAATAAAAGCGTTGGTCTAGGGATAAAAGACTCTTATTAAGGTCTGCTGCCATCACAATACCATCATCATTAGANTAGGGATAAAAGACTCTTATTAAGGTCTGCTGCGATCACAATACCATCATCATAGTGGCACACCCGAAACCCTAGCCAATACTCCATCCAACTGCAATTCCTTTGACTAAAAGAAAAGCGGAGACCCTGCTGATGGAAGGATCTCCATTCTAGCATACTTATCTTCGTCCAGAGACATCTCATGTGCATGCACATGCGATCCCATGCCGAGGATTACATTAATACTGTTATACCAAATCTACTTTCTCAAAATTTTCAACATAATAAGACTCATGGAGATGCTGCTAGTGCCATGTCATCGTCCACCACCGATCCATCACAAACTTTAAACTTAAACAAACACCCACTACCTTTCTCTTTGTCTTTATATTATAAGGCTCGGCAATATAGAATATAATAGTAGGAAAATGAGAATAGAAGAGTACTGTTTATTTTATTGATTAAATCTTACTCATAATTTTTTAATCTTAAATCGAGAGTGATGCTAATGTATTAAACTCATTTTTGACCTATTTTAAATGCATGAGATTGGCCCCTTAAAAAATAAAGAACTCCAATGCAAGGTATTCAGTATTATCTTCTAAAAAGCCACACATGCGTGACCAATAAAAGGTGATGGGAGTCCCAATTGCTATCCCTTCTTTCTTCTTTAACCACTACTTGTAAATATTCTTAGGATCAGATATTTTAAGTGCTCCACCAACCTGATTCCTTTGCTTCGATCTCTCTCACATCAGTCGATATCTCCGAATAATCACAAGGTATTTACAAATGTCAAGTTGGACTTTATATGGACCGACTTCGTGTGTAGTGCAGGAGCTTGAAGCTCAAAAATACCTCGAGTGCGGACCTAATTAAGCCCATACTTGATCGAGATGAAGTTGATCGTAGACAGTGCACCGAATATGACATTTTTCTTATCTTCTTGTTGGCATCACGATGGACTAGGGATAAAACTATGAAAGGGGCTTTGAGTCGAATCCTCCCCGACAGTGCTCTCCATCCGTTTGAGACCAAAGCAGCTTTGTACGCATAACTGAATTCACACTTGAGATAGAATTAGTCACTATCGAGATGGGAAGATTCCAAAGTGAATTCTTGCTGATGAATCTAATTGTATTTTTGTCTTCCACCCTTCTTCCTATTGGGCCCTGCATGTTCCGCAGTCATTTATTCTGCTCAAAGCATAATTTGAACAATCTCCCCTCCCGTGGCGCTGATTCATTAAATATATAATGGATTGGCTACTCTGGTACTCGTCCCTCATAAATGATGATCTGCGAAAATTCTCCGAAAGTTCGGCAACAAAAGATTTGAATAGTCACTGTATCGGTGCGCACTATTTCTTGAGATCTCGATCCACATGATCTTGATTTGACGCTCTTTTTAACTTCGAATTTCACACACCCCCAACTGGGGATGAATAAGAAAATCAGGTCATTCAGCTAGATTATTCTACAGAAAATATGAAACTTCCAGGATGTTGCGCACCGGTATCATCATTATTTAATATCCAGATTGTTTGAGATTATTCATATTTTACATAATTCTGACACCTCCCCGCTCTCATCATGTGTCTCCTCTCTTCCTTTTCCCTCCGAGTTCACACTCGTATGACGCACGGAAAAACAGTGTCTAATTTACTAACCTGATCAACTCGCTAAGTTCCAAGAACAAGTCCTTGGATGGCTACTCGAACATTTAGCTGATCCAAGATTCTTGACACAGCAATTGGCTCCGCCCAATTTTTTTGATTATCCGAAGCTGAAACTTCTGTTAACAGTTCGAATATATTTTAGGGTAAATTCCATGCATCTCCACTACGGTCCACCATGTTTTGGTTGAGATGACAGCCGACTCAATACCACTATGCCTTTTCTTCTTCTTCTTCTTTTTCTGCTGCTGAGACAGCGTCGTCATTGTCACTGTTCATTTTTAAAAGAAAATGGGGTTTCGCTTACGTGTGTCATGCTGACGTGATGCTGACCTGTTGCCACATGACCGTGTTATACTTGATAAGGTGTGGGCGTCTCGCAGTACTTTGCGTTTGGAGTTTACTCCATAGTTCAATAGGACTTGCTCTCTCTGTGAGCTGTGAGCTGTGAAATAGTAATCAAACAGGTCAGTGCATGCCGAGGGAACCCACTGACCACGCTTCACCATTTCCAGGAATGAGATTTGAAACCCACCAGCTCTTCCTTTCTATCGAATTAAATGAACGATTTTTGTTCCTCTCTCTTCTCCGGTCATCGAAATTTCCAATTAGTTAAAATGGGAATCAGGTGTTGGCTTCTCTTTCTCCACATGGGATCAAATCTTAACAATAAACAATTGCCTGCTGCTTTTTTAATTGTCGGTTTCACTTTCAAATTGCCGCTGATCACCACCTAGTATAGCTGGTTTTCGATACCATAATCAGTTGTTGATTAGAACTTTTCTGTATAAGTATTACAGGAGAGAGAAAAGCAGGGAGGGGGAGAGAGAGGCATATCTACTCTTCTTCCTTCTTCCTCCTTTCTTCTTCTTGTTCTTGTTCTTCTTCTTCTTCCTCCACTTCCTTCAATGGAAGGCGGGGGAGCTCTGAGAGAAGAGACATGGAGTTCATTTAAGCCTCCATGATGGAGAGGAGATCTGGAAGAGAGCATGAAGTGCAGCTTTTGATTGGCACTTCTTAAGATGATGAAAGCTGTGCTCACTTGTCAAGACTCTGTCAACCCCCTCTCTGCTCAGCAACCTAAATCATCTGCAAATTGTTTGCGGTTTCTTCTTCTTCGTCTTCTTCCACGGTGGAGAGAAGCTAAAGAAAGTTGGCTCTCGACAAGCAGCTCCACAGGGTTGCAATCGCCAGTGAATCAAGAGGTTGGTGCTATTGCCATGGATAGATAGAGTGAAAACTTCATTAATATATATATATATACATTTGTTTGTTCCTAAACCTAGTTCAGGATTTTCAGTTTTTTTTTCATGATCTTGTCTCATCCATGTAGAAAATCAACAGTAATGTAACCTACTGAAAATTTAAGTAGTTTTCTCATAATAAAAGGGTAATCCAATCGTAGATCCAACGATCGTTTTGTACTAGCATGTTCTCCTCAAGATTTTATATGTCTCAGTCTACAATTATCCGGTTTTTGCACTGTAGCAAGTGAAACGTCCAATATAAAGTATGAGACTGTTTGGTAAGCTGATCGGAAGAGCACTCCTCCGAGAGATGACAAGATATTCTCCAGCAAAAGCTTAGCTCAATGTCAGGAAGACGTGCTGAGCAGAGACTATGAACCGTTAGTGATATTTGGCAACGGAAGTTCATCCAATTGAACCGCAGCTTTTGTTCAAGTGACTTATGAACGAGAAAAATTCATCTGTTCCCCCCGCTCTCTCTATTCTATTCAACAAAGGCTGTCTCTCTGTAATGGAGATCCAGTGGGAGTATCCAGCTCACTGCATATTTGGCCTTCCTCGGCTATGCCACCGACAGCTCTTGGATGGTGTAGATTATTTGACGAGAATTACTGTCATACTGTTGGCATGGACTCGACCGGCTGGCGATTACAGAGAAAGGATCACATCCTTTTCGAAGGGAGCTGATGCTCATAGGTACTGATATCTAACATCAAAAGGAGGACAGCTAGGTCTGAGCAACACCTTGGAGGACTCGGGAGATGGAAGTCCTCCTCCGTTTCTCGACCAAGATGAAACAAATGAAGGGTAGCGCACTTCAGAAGATATCATAATTCCTCCAGTAAAAGAACACCATAAAACATCATCTGCACCATTCTTCTCGACCACCAACGTTGACCTATCACTTCACTTCATCGCTCACCTAATTCTCTGAACATCACTGCCCTCTTTCTCCGAGCTTCTCCCAGTTCACAAGCCAATTTGGTGTCCAGTCAAGCAGATTTCGTAAGCCTGAAATGCAGAGAGTGGGTCCAACTGAGAGCTCCCAGTCTGATGGGGAAGGTGGGCTTGGGCCTGAGCTGTTTCTGGGTGACTTGAGAATTAGTCTGGTTTATCAGGGATTCCCAACTTCTGTTTCTGGTTACTTGGGAATTAGTCAGTTTCTGGCCCGATATAGGTCCGATTCGATTTTAAAAATTATGGGGAAAAAGGTTTTAAGTGCGGCCATCCACAAGGTTTGGGCTAAAGCTAGCATTTTCGAATATTAGACTGGACTCTCGATCATAAGTTCCCACTAGTGAATATCAAACCCATGATCTCTTCATCCTTAAAAATGATATTGTAATTCCAAAGTTATGACTTTCTACATATCTCTATTTTTAATAGACAGTAGTATTGAACAATTAAAAGTGGAATAAAATGCAGAGAGACAGTCTTGAAAATTGAGCCAAAAAAGATCAACGTATTGGGTGAGAAAATGTGCACATGGTAGGTGGGGGTAAGAGGGTCCTACCAAGTGACAATGACCTCCCACGTCCAACTTAGTTCAACCGATTCTCACTTCCATCGCCTCTTAAGGGATGATCTTATGATAACGCCCATACAATTCGATCGAAATCATAAGAATGTTTCCTCATATTTTTCAAAGTTCCCTCTTAGGCTCCCTCTAAGTTTGTTTATTTTTCGATGGTTCTATTCGTTTCTTCAATTATAATTAAGTAGAAGTTGTCTCACCTGATAAAATTACGATAAAGCAAAGAACATGAGAAGTTATAATAGAGAAAACCAAGGTCGAAATTTCAGTACTTCCAGCGCTTGTACAGGCTGTGTAGATTGCAAGAATGCACTTTGATACTTCGAGCACTTGCTGGAAGAAAGAAGTGAAAGAGCGAGACTATGATGATTACCCCCATGTAGATCCTTCAGTGTTGGGACTGGCTCATTGGGAGTGTGAACAAGTTGAATCATTCAGGATGCAGAAGAGATAAATACTCACCCGATATCTGATTTATGGCCAAATAAATCTTCACTACATAAGGAGAACGGACGTAAAGACAGCTTCATACCAGAATCCCCACCAAGTCAATAGACGAATTGGCAGAATACACAAACAGATCCTTCTTACAGAACAAACTTTAGACCTCAATTTCTATATCCCATTGCCTGTAGCTGACACAGCTTCAAATTGGTCATTTCTCCATTAGTATTATAGATTCATGACTTAGAAACCATGCAATTCTTATCTGGAAAGTTTTGTAACATTGAGAGGAAAATATTTGGACAAGACGAAAAAATCAGAAACATTGCAATGTGTATCACATCAAACACTTCCGACTGTGAAGACATCTTTAAGAATCGCAGATCCTGTGCAGTATACACCATACCCCTAATCGTGCAAATACAATCACTGCCATTCTTCAGTCATATCAAAGATTTACCGTAGATATTAGCAAATGCTGTGCAAATGATAATCTAAGTGAACTATTCAAAACAATTGTCACAAGACGTTAAGGAAAAACTCATTATGCATATAAATAATCATGTACAGCCTACAGGCATACAACAACGAAGTGGGTGGCCAAATCATCTCCCATTTGAGCAAAATAAGAGTTTCATTTCAGCAGACAAACAAGTGAAAGGGGAACCAAAAGAAAATCTGACATTAATATTCACTGAAACCTAGGCTTCCTCTACGATAATCCAAAAAATTATCATAATCATAACTGAAGGTCTTTCCTGCAGTCAAACCCCTTGAAATTTTCCAATGCCAGGTATCCAGTTAAGATAACCGAGTCTGCAGCAAGAGGAGGCCTACACTGCAATTTTCAACAACTAGTCATAGTCCATGCCCATCCCCTTCATCTTCAACTCCAAAGCCAGCCGCTCATTCTCGAGCTTCATCCTCTCATTTTCCACCCTCATCTTTTCCAGCTCACGGTCCTTTTTTCTACAGAATCTCTCCCACTTGAATTTCTGCTTCTCCAGCTCCAACATCTCCACCTCAATCTGCAGCTTCTGCTCCTCCAACTGTATCGATCGAGATTCCATTGTTGGCTTCTGTAACCAAGCTGCTCTTGCACTGCCGGAGATCCCCTTATTCATATCAGGCTGCGAGTGTGAATGTGAGCCCTTGCTGCACTCATGAGGATTGCTAAGAGAGGTGCCTTGAGTAACATCTTCATGGGCCAAGCTCTGCTTCATTCTCTTTGCAGGACCATGAGCCCTTCCTGGGAAACCGTACATCATGTGGCTCTCCTCATACTCATCTTGGTCATCGTTTTCAAAATCCTGTTCATCCTCGTCAAAGTCATCATGGTGGTTTCTCCTGGCATCATTACTCTCATGATCATCTCTGCTTCTCAAAGCCTGATGCAGGGAACGCTGAAGTTCCGGGTCATGAGGAAGATGTAGACGATTCCCATTATGGTAAGAGCACATCTCTTCATAGAACAGTTGCTTCGAGCTCAATATCTTCCTAACATCGTCCTTCTCCTTCTCTGAGAGAAAATCGATCATATCCAATAAAGCAGGATTCTCCACAACCTGACATGAAGTTCCACGACCCAATATATCATTAAGCTTCTTATACCTCTTATTGAGGTCATTGAACTTATCCTCACACTGTTGTGGCGACACATGATGACCTCTCTCTGCTAGCACTTTTGAGACTGATTTCCACTTGCCTTTCTTCTGAAAGAGCCCCAACTTTCTCCTTCCCCCACTACCACAATCTGAGGATGAGTCATCGCCTATATAAGAGACAGCAGTAATCAACAACCTCACCATCTTGTCGGTCCACTTCACCCTCTGCCATGGAGACCCTTTCTTCCCTCTATTCGTATCATTAGAATTGTCAATTCCATCTTCAGTTAAGCTCCGATCATCTTCATCACTCGGGGAGTTCTTGCATCTATCTCCCTTGTTGAAATCCCCAGGGGATATTGTCTGGTCACCACTCTGCAGGGTACTCATAGTGAGAGGGAATCCCTCGTAGGGAGCTTGACGAGACTGAGAGTGGTGGAGGACATGAGGAGGTGGCCCTTGATGGTGGATTTGCATCGATCTCTGCAAATCAATACCTCCAAAGGAAGGGCCACTCGGAATCATACCTCCCTGAGGCATATTCCCTTCCATTTCCCAAACTAGGAAATTCACTCAAACTAGCCACTCAAGGTTCATTACCCCCAAAGCCCTAGATCGTGTCCGACCCTCTCTCCACGATATACATCAACAAGAAATCCCTTACCTCTGTTGAACAAACCCCAGATCCTGTCTTCTCCTGCAGACTAACAACTTTAACCAATCACCAAGCGCAGAACCTCAAAATTTCACCGACAGGCTCTAAATTCCAGAGATCAAGGAGATAATCCCAAACTCCTAGACCCACCCAGTCGCAGGAAATCAACGAAAATGGCACGAAAAACCCGAACTTCAGTGAAATCGCTGAGCCCAAAATGTCACCGAATCAGTAAGAGCAGAGCAACTTATCTGTAAAGGGCTCGAGCAGAGCAGCACAAGAGTTTCGCCTCTCCAGGAAATCCGGCGAGAATCAGGGGTGAAGAGAGAGAGAGAGAGAGAGAGGAGAGAGAGCACCCTCACGAGATGAGTCGACAGACCCGCGTGAGGGATTTTATAGGAGTAGGAAGAAGGTGCTGTCATCTTTCCGTTTGGTGCGCCCATCAATGGTAAAAAATGAGCGCAAAATAAGAAGTGCTTCTTTCTCACAGGTTCAGTGTATGTGCCAAGCCACAGTAGGCTCGACTATTTTTTAATTTAATATTAAATAAAATAAATAAAATCGACTTACCCAAATTATTACATTCACCGCTGAATTCTTTTTTTAATATGAACTTTTTTATAATAATAAATAATTGTTTGCTAAAGTAATAAATAATTCAGCTAGTATACAACTCATGTGTGAGGTAACATCTCGAAAGAAGTTTATTTAGCACCCCCAATTTTTTATGGTCGGTGTATTTTGTCACCGGCAAACATTGCACGATCCATTGAGCGATCGACGCGGAGTTAGAAGAGTTTCGCCTCATTTTACACGGTACATCGGTCCTCACACTCTCCGGCCAAAACTCATGGAAAAACTAATTAGCCGACCTAGCTTGCTCGAAGTTTAGTGACAGCCACCGGCGCATTCCATCAATGTTTTCTAGGGTTCGAACCATAGTTTTTAAAACCGGCCCGGACCGGGAACTGGTGTAGGCATGAGTTTATGGGTCATGAGTCAGATTG
>CXYZ01024935.1:122672-137776 GCA_900006705.1 Sonneratia caseolaris | reverse complement strand
AAAGTTTCCATAAATAGTTATGGCTGTCAGCAAGCTTCTAGAACTTCTATTGGGCTTGAATCAAGTTGACATGGTTCTGCGGCTCACAAGAATGTCCTTCAATGGGCTCTGATGTATGTTCTTCTGCCATCAGTTTGTGAATCAACCCGTTGAGTGCCTCCTTGAACTTCTTAGCTCGTGCCCTCGTAATTGGGCCAATTGGAACTTGAATAGAATCCATGGAAGTTGGTCTGAGTTCTGCATCATAGCCCTCCTCCCATCGAGTCTTCTTCCAATAGCACCTGTTGTAGCGGAGTCCCATTCCTCGATCGATGTCTATACATCATTGTATCGAAAGGATCCATCATTAGCCGTACACTCACCGACCCATCGACCATAGATTCCTCTAGGGTCACCCCACTGAGAAAGCTGAGAAAGAAGAGTAGCAGTTAGGTTAGTTAACAGATAAGCAGTCTGGGACTACTCGGTCCCAGTCCGCTTCCTATATGGGATCAGACTCCAATATCCCGAGGAAAATCATTTCTCGTTCGACAATTTTACTGGAAAGAAGAAGAGCCTGAAGAGACATTTCTATGTGAAACCTGTAAGTAAATATCGTGAATTAGGACATTGATACTGCACAAGCTCTAATAATAGGATTACTTATGATCAGGCAAAACCGCAAGACCGAGTTGCTATCTTCTCGGAGAAGCTCTTTTCTGGAATTAGCCCTTATAAATGGGTGGAAGACCTTTTGGTACTGGGAAATATTCTTAAACAGTCTCGCGCTGGATTGGAAAATCAAGAACAACCATATACGTAATAAGTAGGAGATTACAATATTGATGATCCGTTATCTGAAGAAAAAAAACATGGAAAGTCGTCTCCGATTCCCTAAAACAGAGAACTGAGAGCGTATTTCCCTTTTAATAGAGACAATGTCCAAAACCAAACAGAAACCCTATCCGGCCGGAACTCTGGGCATGTCTATAAGGCTTTAGATCCTGATAGCAATACTTGGTGATAAAATGGTTGTACCCATGGTACAGACAGAGCTTCACAAGATCTCGAAACTGAACAACACCTTGATTTCCCTTGAGAAAATGTTGCTCAATAAGGGTATATGTTCATTTTCCCGCATCCTTTGAAGCCGTCCCTATTGACTTTGGGATATTAGAGAAGGTTCCTTTGAAAGCACGTTAAGAGTTCGAACTGATTCGGCACCGAGATGTTATCCCTCCACCGAGCATATTGAATTCAAATGCAAGAATGCTTCACAGAGAACAGGTTCTCTGCTTCTCATTTTTTTCTAATCACGTAGATGCACACGTTTGATAGCACTTCTGATTCTTCCATTGAACTCCTCCATCTATGCAAATTGATAGATCCAGACCCCTAGATTTTGCAGCATCTTGCCCGCAGTACTTGTGTTCTGTCAGCTGAATGAAATCCAGGGGAACAGAACGACAATGAAGTGAAGTTCAACATAGACTCCTGGATAAGTAGAGCCTGATTCTTTTCAGTTCTCCCCTAGGCCTGGAAATAAAAGAAGTGCTAGAATTGATCCATTAAGGCTAAAAATGTTTTTCAAGATTTGGATGGAAAAGTAACACATATTATCCAAACCATTATGATCCACTTAAGGCAGATTTGATTACCATAAAATCCAAACTTCAGAGACAAGCAGCTCAGATCCTCATCAACACCAAATCCATTCTAATTAATGAGGGAACATTAACAGTGGCAGACCAATGTGATAAGAAGTGAAGATGGACAAAGCCAAATCGATGTACACTACAGGAAAAACAGGGAGCAGTCACTGTGAATAAAATTTCTAACATCACGCTGCTAACAAAATGATAATCTGCCTCACCGTCATCAAGCTGTTAGTGACGCTAGGTAGATTATTTCATTGTCCCAATCGCTGGCATGAGGATTCTCGCCACCCATCCAAAGATCATATGATATACATAAGATAAAATTAAAGGCTACCAGGAGCATGACTGCTGAGACGAGATGGTGTTATCGAGGTCATCAAAATGCTCATAAGCAGCTCTTCTTAATGCTCTTAAATAGATACTTTGAGACAAATACACATGATTCTAATCTAATGATACAGCAAAGCCTCAAGTTTCTTATTGCCTCTAATTGATCAGAACTTCTTGGAAATTCAACTTTCCATCCAAAAAATTCCTACTTTCAGAATGAAACTCTCTTAATAAATGACTGAAACAATCTCAAATACCCCATACAAGGCATTCCCACATCCAAGGGCTAATTTGAGACAGCATCAGGAGCCTCCATATTGCAGGACTCATGTTTCCTCTTGAGATACCGGTGCAAGATTGAGAGCCTTGCAGTCTCAAATGCAAAGTAACCCAGAGCCGAGAAACATGCACTGTGGACGACCCGTGGGCCCATCCCTCGTGTAAACCCGACAAGCCCTTCCTCCTTGAGTATCTGCCTCACTGTCGCCCCAACTCCAGCATACATGACTGCTGCAACCTTATTGACAGCCTCTCCATGGACCTGAGTCATAAGCCGGGTCTTGACAACATCCAAAGGAGTTGTGAGGGATGCTGAGATTGCCCCTGCAAGGGCACCACAGCATACGCTCTGAAACGGCTCCAGGTTTCCCTGCTTTGTCCTGGCCAAGACAGCGGCCTTGAGGTACTCGAACGATGAGTAGCTCAGGACCCCAGCAGGCAAATTCCGTAACAGAGTGGCGGAATAACCCGCATAAAGCCCCAAAATTCCGTCTTTCTCAAGAATTCTCAATAGAACCTCCCACGATCTCCCCTTAGCACCTGCTTGCATTCTCTGAGTGATCAATTCCTTGGGCACCATTATAGCCGAGGAGACGATATTTCCCATTGCCCCAGCAGTTGGAGGGATGAGCACGGGAGGGTAGTTACCGAGCTTGGACAGGATCGACTTCCCAAACTCGCAGGTCCCAAAGTAGATCGCTGAGGAGGCCGTAGAACCCACAATGACCGCCGAGATCCCACTATAGAACCCTAGAATGCCGTCCTTCTGGAACGTCTTGACAACGGCATCGAGGGTACCGCTGTAAATCTGAGAGGCCCCTCTGGTCTGGAGCTTGGTCTTGATCGTGTCTGGAGATGATTAAAGCATCCGACTGTGAAGCGAAAGCTACTGCAACAACGATTCGTCTAAACTGTGAGGACGGCAAATGGTAGGTACTTACCGAGCGGGTGGAGGCAGACGTAGGTGAAAGCGCCAGCGATTCCGCCGCCACCAGCTCCGATGAGGGCCCGCTCGAGGACGGAGAGGTTCTTTATAAGGGATTGGGTTCGGGGGGAGTTTCTTGATGTGGGCTTGCGCCATTTCGGGGGTTTGAGGGAGATGGTGGTGGAGGAGAAATTAGGTTGGGGAAGAGCGCCAGAGTCCGGTGAAGAGGACGATGACAATAGAGACGAGGTTAATTGGGAGAAAAGGGCGTTGAATTCTGAATGTGAACGGAGGAGTTTCCGGCTGGGAGACTTGAGACACAGGGTTGCAGATGAAGTCCTCTTTTCCATAGCCATGGTAGGTTTGGCCATCCGCGTCTCTCTCCACTGTTGGCTGTGTAAGCTGAGAGGCGGAGCCTTCCTCCAACTTCTTCTCCCCCCCAAAATTCCTTTTTTTTTTTTCTAATTTGTTGGCCTCCAATTTTTGGAACTGAAATTGTACCAACCAAAACGACACCGTTGAAAGGTCGTAGTTGGGGTTCAGACACAAGAACCGGTTGCAAATCTAACCAAGACAATGTCGTGTCATTCCATCAGCAACGATGCTGACGTAGTTAAGCAGACAAACCTCCAATTGTAAAGAATCGGCGGCTGAGAAATTGAGGCCGCCAGCAGTTAAGCTTTATCAAGATTAACTTTGATGAAACCATCATTTGAGTAGAAAAAAGATCTGATTTAAAAATTTTATTAGAAATACAGTATGAATTATAAATGTTGGCAATTCTGTAGAATTAATTGATACCATGCCTGCTGATTAACTAACGTATTTAAAGAAGGCTAGATCAGATTTAGCA
Organism: Sonneratia caseolaris; assembly: GCA_900006705.1. NCBI lineage: Eukaryota > Viridiplantae > Streptophyta > Magnoliopsida > Myrtales > Lythraceae > Sonneratia > Sonneratia caseolaris. The sequence continues at coordinate 133,752 of CXYZ01024935.1, read as the reverse complement.
AAGTAAATAAATTAAATATAAACATATAATACAGAATTAAGGCCGTATGTCTTGTCACGGTTAGCTAAGACCAAGCAACAGAAGGACCGGTTCTTTGCTTAGGATTAATCTCTGACTCCAGGAAGAACAGGTTTTCCTTGTCCATTCATCAGAAGGAGTCAGACACCAGTTGACCTACCAACTCCCATGCATTTAATTAAAAGACCCGAAAGTATTAAATGACCATGACCGTGACCATCATGGCGCTGCGGGCAAGAAATTATATCAAATTTCGAGATTTATGGGTTGGGAAACTTTAAATTAAATTTCTTATCAGTATGTATAATACATGATTTTTTTTTTCGGACAAATTTATGATTCTTCTCAACAGTGTGAAAAAAATTAAAGACATCGAATTCTGACTTAGAAAGTACGCTACCATATCTTTTGCGACTTAGGCTAATGCAATATCTTATTACTTTCTAGGTTCTGACAGCACCTGTTCGATCTCTTCTTCATGGACCTACGCCTCAAAATCTCCCCCTTGGGGTTGAATCTTTAATCTTCTCTCGTCAACGTATCCAAAGCCCTTTGCTTCAAAACAATTCAAGGTTCTAACATCCGGAAGATCGGGAGAGTGGAACCAGAGTTAGACTTAAAGCACTATTCATTATATAGAAAGACACAGTATGTGTGCCATTAGACCTCGGATGTGGTCTTGCTGTGACTGAATTTCTCTGGCCACTTCCCGTGTTGTCCACGAATTTTATGTAGTTTACTTTGCTGGGGGGGATATGGTCTGACCCCGTCATCCATCATACAACATGGATTACGGTGACCCCTTCTTACTGTTGTTCCCTTCTAGTCCTCACCATTAATAGCGAGACGGATTCAAACTACCAGAACTAGACGAAACGCGCCAGTTAACATATTAATTATTAAGTAGTACGAATTCTTAGAATAGTTTCTGACCAATAAGCTGACCTGTTCTTTATAAATACACGACCACGCGAGCTCTCCGGCTTACTCCCAAAGCTCTCCAGCTTCTCCAGCGAGAGTCCTCGTATCATCATCGCAGACCAGAAGAATGTCCACATCCATTCCTTCGTTTCCATCCATGGATTCATCGGAAAATCGTACGAGAAAAGAGCTCAAATTCCCACGCCAGGAACCTCTCCGAGTGTCCAGAGACTCGGGCACAATCCAGAAACCACCTCCGCCGGTCATTATCTACACGGAGCCTCCGAAGGTAATCCACGCTAAGCCTGAAGAGTTCATGTCGCTGGTCCAGCGCCTCACTGGGCAGCCCGACGGCTCCACCCAGATATGCCCCCCGATCGGCTGCCCGTCCAATTCTTGCGATGAAACCGCGGGCAGCAGCCGGAAATCACGGAATCGTGAGAAGGAGTGCCCAGGTCAAGAAACGGCCCAATTGGTGCCGAGTACGGACTTGTTGTCGGTGGGCGATCCTGTCCCTGGTAACATCTTCTCCGGTCTCCCGTCTAACATAGATTCGAGGGATGTGTTTCAATGCTTCAGCCCAGAATTTCAAGGCGGCAACATGGATTTCAGTGATGTTAGCTTAGGATCAAACTGCATTTCGCCTGATTTGACTTTTCCTCATTGTAAAACTGATGTGGACATTTCCGATGAGTTTTTCTTCGACCCATGATCATATGCTACAGAAAGAAAATGTCCCTTGCGCGTAGGACCGTAGATGGTCATATAATATATATATATATATATATATATAGATAGATAGACAGACAGACAAGCACAAGAAACATCCATTGGCTAGGTATTCTTCCTGTTCTCTAATCAAATTGTCTGATTTTCATTCATATATAGAATTGATTTTTTTTAGACTGCATGAATCTTTTACTAATCCAAATTCAACATTCCAATCGCCTTAAGTCGTCCTTAACAAAAACGTACATGCAGAGTAAGTAACATAAGTTCTCTGTAGAAGAAAGAATTTATCCCATGGCTCACTCATGCCACGTGGCATCACAACAAAAAACCACGTTGTTAATGATTGTGGAGTGTTAGATTACCTTTTCCTATGCAACAGGGGCATGATTTCTGCTTGCTATTGGGTCAATCATCATTAGTTCCAGAGAGAAAGAGCACTGTTCCCCCCTAGGATTGTTAAAAAGAAATCCACTAAGTTCTATGTTCATCGTAGGTCCAACTAGAGTCAAACTAGCAAAAAAGTTAAGCTAGCAGAATGAGCCAGACTAATTTCCAGAACTTGTCAACAACATATCGTTAAGGTTGTTGAAGTGTGAAAGCTGAGTACTTTATTAATTTTTTTAAAGTAGAAAGGACTAGGGTTACAACTTCCCTTAGTGGTCCTCCTTTGAAATTTTTGGATGAATAGAGTAATTACTTTAAAGATCGTGTTTAGTATGCGATAATGAAATAGAAGGGAAAGGAAATACTGTGACGATTTATTCAAAACAAAGACTAGCTGCATGGATCCAGAACCTGTCAACTGATAAACAAAGAAGAGTCAACGTGATCCGATAAGAAATGGAAAAATGATGAACTCCAGAGGGAATTGGTCTCTCAACTCTATCGACTATGTCAACTCTTGGTCTTCATGGACGTCCTCTTCTCGCTTCCTGTTTCACCTTCTCTTCTGATATTTGCTTTCTTTGCCATCCACGAGCTCCCTTCTCAGGTGAATGCAACCCTTCAAGTTTATGTGCAGAAGAATTTCCTCCTCCAAAAATTTAAGCTTCTTATCTCGTGTTTTACAGATATCTTATGTATCTCTACCATCATATATCCTCAAATCTTGTTTCTCCTTCTGCATTTGTCAATGTATACAAATGATATCTAGTAAATAATTCAACTGAACTTGATTTAGGCCCCAGAAGTTTCAAACTCGATCAGCAGCACAGGCTCTGCAACAATACCCCCTTTTAGGTACTGATGGGTACTTCGCTAGGTGAACCCGCCAAGCCTTCGGGTCTTTCTGGGTAACTGGCTAGGTGCGGGTGCTTCAAGCTGGTTGAGGATGCTCCAAGAATCTGGAAAGATCCGACCACAGCTCTGGAAACCTGCGAAGAGGCTTTGAGTCCGTCCCAGCGAACATGGTCGGGATGGTCCTCCAATGTTTAAATTAGAGGGGAAGTACTACAGCGAATAGAGTGTGTGGAGAAAAGGGTACCCTAAGAGGGAATGCATAACTAAGAGGTTTCAATTAAAATGCATGGTCCCCAAGAGGGGCTGGAAGTCATCTTGTAACTCGAAGTAACGATTTTGTTAGAAATATGTATATCTAGATATATGTCTTCTACGCCTAATAAGGGCAATGACGTAATTGTGTCTATCCGTATTTAGTGCTATTTAAGTGTAATCCAAAACACTCTCAAGAAACAGGGGAATTATTCTCTTTCATGGTATCAGACGCTTGGGCTCTGCTCCTGGTGTTTATCATCTAGGGTTTCCTTGATTTGCCTCTGTCTCTAGCCGCCCTTCGATTTCTCTCCGTGCTTCCGGTATTACTTCTCCTTCCATGTCTACTCCTAATCCCTTTTTTATTCATATATCTGATTATGTTCATGAAAAGTTAGATTCTCAAAATTATCTTTTATGGTGTCATCTGTTCAAACCTATTCTAGAACTTTTTGATATTGATGATCACATCCAATCTGATTCTTCTCCTCCTGCTACTCTCTCGGCTGATGGTGGTAAGTCTACTCCCAATCCTGACTATCAATCTTGGCTTCGAACTGATCGTCTCATTCTTACTTGGATAAATGCCACTGTAAGCAAGGAACTCCTCCCCCTTCTCTATCGTTGTACCACAGCCAAAAATGCCTGGAACACCCTACATACTCATTTCCAAACCATTTCTCTCTCCCGTGAATTAGATCTTCGAACTCAACTGCATAATTTGTCTAAAGGTTCCCTTTCCATCGATGCCTATTGTCGCAAATTTCGTGAAATTTCTGATTCATTAGCTGCAATCAATCACCCTCTGTCTGATCACGAACAAGTTCTCTATCTTATTCGTGGTCTTCCTCCCACCTTTGAATCGCTCATCACATTAGTTTCCAATCAAACTCCCCCTCCCTCCTTCCAGCAGTTGTGGACTATGCTTCTCTCCCATGAAGCTCGTCTCGAACATCTCCACTCCTCTCCTTCTGATTCATCCTCTTCAGTTCAACAAACTGCACTTATATCCACCTCTTCCCCTCATTTAAACTCTCACAATTATTCTTCCCTCCCACGTGCTGGTCATGGTGGTCGTGGAGGACGCACTCCCCGTGGTCGAGGTCGTAGTCGTGGAAATCGTGGTGGTCGTGGGGGTCATTGGCATCACATTTCCCCTTCTCCATTTTCTTCTCCACACTCTATTGTGCAAACCTCGAGTCTTCTAGGTCCACCTCCCCAAGTTAGGCCTCAGTCTTCATCTACTTATCTTGTGTGTCAATTATGTGATTCATATGGCCATTCGGCCAAAGTGTGCCCCACTCGAGTGTCCACCACCTCTCCTTGCTCCACGGACATTGTTCCTCAATTTGCTGCTATGTCTGTGAATGAGTCATTTGATCCTTCTTGGTATTTGGACACTGGTGCTTCCTCTCATATGACCAATCACTCAGGTACACTTCTTTCTTCTCAACCTTACACTGGTACCAATTCTGTTACTGTCGGGAATGGCTCTACGTTGTCAATTTCTAATGTTGGTCATTCTACTTTACCTACCTCTCAAGTTGTGTTTCATTTGCCTCGTACTCTTCATGTTCCTTCTTTACATAAAAATCTCATCTCTGTTCGTCAATTTGTCAACGATAACGACTGTTTTATTGAATTTCATGCATGGGGGTTCGTGGTGAAGGATTCCAAAACGGGCGTGATTCTTCATCGTTGCCTCAGTAGCGGTGAGCTTTATCCATTCTTCCCGATCTCTTCCCATCCCAATCCTCCTCATGCATTGCTATCCATCACTGCCTCCCCTGATTTATGGCATACTCGCCTTGGTCATCCTGGAAATTATGTTCTTCAAACTTTATGTTCATCACGTCACATTTTTTTTTCTCCAAGGCAATCCTCTACTTCCCCTTGCATTTCTTGTCATGTTTCTAAAAGTTGTGCTTTGCCTTTTCCGCTAAGTACATCCACATCAATGCATTGTTTTGACTTAATACATAGTGATGTCTGGATGTCTCCTATCCCTTCAGTTACTGGTTTTCGTTATTATATTTCCTTTGTTGATGACTTTTCTAAATTTGTGTGGTTGTACCCAATGAGATACAAGCATGAAAGTTTCTCTTGTTTTGAGCAGTTTGTTGCCCATGTCAATAATATTTTCCATGCTAAAATTAGGATTTTTCGTTCCGACAATGGTGGCGAGTTTACTAGCCGTCAATTCACATGCTTCCTCCGAAGCCATGGTATACATCACCAATTATCTTGTCCTCATACCCCACAACAAAATGGGGTTGCTGAGCGAAAGCATCGCCACATCTCAGATGTAGGTCGTACATTATTATATCATGCTTCAGCACCTCTCTCTCTTTGGGTCGAGGCTTTTCAAACAGCTGTTTTCATTATTAATCGTCTCCCTAGTCCTTCTCTTGGTCGTTGCTCTCCCTTTGAGCTTCTCTTCCATCGTGTTCCATCTTATGATTTTATTCGCACTTTTGGGTGTCTATGTTTTCCTTTTCTTCGTCCCTATAATAATAACAAGTTACAACCCCGTTCTACTCCTTGTGTTTTTCTAGGCTATAGTTCTTCATATAAAGGTTATAGATGTATGTCTCTTGCTACAGGACGTGTATATATTAGTCGCCATGTTCGGTTTCTTGAACATATTTTTCCTTATGTTGCCACTTCTCAGCCTCCCCTTTCTAACAAAGCACACCTTACTCAACCCCATCGAATTCCACATGACCTCCCTTTGATCTCTCCATCCTTCTTGCCAACTTCCAGCCCTACGCCTTCAAGCTCTCACTCCTCGTCTATCTCTCCAAATTTTCAATCTCCATCCCCGCCAGCTGTTGTCCATTGTCCCCCTTTCCCTCCTGTGATGCCACATTCCCCCACCATCCCTTCGTCTCCACAATTGGACTCTATTCCCACCAGCATGCCCATGCCTCCTCCATCACATTCCATGCAAACTCGAAGTAAATCCGGTATTAGCAAACCCAATCCACGGTATGCTCTCACTGTCTCCCCATCCCTTCCTACTGCTCCCACTTCATTTACAGCGGCAAACAAGGATCCTCGATGGAAACAAGCCATGGCAGACGAGTTCAATGCTCTCTTATCAAACCACACTTGGTCTCTTGTTCCATATCACCCTTCCATGAATGTCGTTGGTTCTAAATGGATTTATAAGGTGAAACAACGTGCTGATGGCACTCTTGAGCGTTGCAAAGCCCGACTTGTTGCTAAAGGATATACTCAGCAGCAAGGTATTGATTTTTCTGAGACTTTTAGCCCGGTTGTTCGTCATGCTACTATACGTCTTGTTCTTGCCCATGCTCTTTCGAATAATTGGTCCATTCGGCAACTTGATGTCAAAAATGCATTTCTCCATGGAGTTCTTAAAGAGGAGGTTTATATGGCTCAACCCCAGGGATTTGTTGATTCCCGATTTCCTATGCATGTGTGCAAACTTCACAAAGCCATCTATGGGCTACGACAAGCTCCTCGAGCATGGTTTTCACGGTTTAGCTCTTTCCTCCTTTCTCAAGGGTTTCGATCAAGTCTCTCCGATAGTTCCATGTTCATTTATCGCCAAGCCTCTACATGCATTATATTATTACTCTATGTTGATGATATATTGCTTGTTGGCTCGTCCGATACCTCTCTTGATCAGTTACTTTCAACCCTACGCACTCAATTTGCTATGACTGATTTGGGGCACCTACACTATTTTCTTGGGATTCAAGTAGCACGATCCTCCTCCTCATTGTTTCTTTCTCAATCAAAGTATGCCCATGATTTGCTTGCTCGAGAAGGAATGCTTAATTGCAAGTCTGTTTGCACTCCTGTTTCTGGATCCAAGCTATCAAAGACAGACGGTGAACCCTTGGCCGATCCCTCTCATTTTCGCAGCTTGGCTGGTGCTCTTCAATACTTGACACTTACTCGCCCTGACATTACCTATGCTGTGAATTCAATTTGCCAATTCATGAGTCGACCAACTACAGTGCACTTACAAGCCGCTAAGCGCATCCTTCGTTATGTTGCTGGTACTTTACACTACGGTCTTTGTATCATCTCCTCCAATGCACATGATTTAGTAGCTTATTCCGACTCAGACTGGGCGGGTTGTCTTGACACTCGTCGCTCCACCACCGGAATGGCCATCTTTTATGGAGGTAATCTTATTTCTTGGGCTTCTCGCAAACAACACACTGTCTCCCGCTCAAGTACTGAAGCCGAATACCGAGCTGTTGCTTCTACCGTCGCCGAGCTCTCTTGGATTCGACAACTTCTTCAAGATATTGGTGCCTGTCCGCAACAAGCTTCCCTTCTCTATTGTGACAATGTTAGCACCACCTATCTTGTTGCCAATCCATTCCACCACGCGCGCACCAAACATTTGGCAATCGATTTCCACTTTGTTCGCGAAAAGGTTGAGTGTGGTTCATTGAAAGTTCGGTATGTTCCTACGGAGTTTCAAGTGGCCGATGTTTTGACCAAGCCCCTCTCTGTTCCTCGTTTTCAAACATTGAGATCCAAGCTTCATGTGGGTTCCCCACCTTTAGCTTGAGGGGGGCTGTTAGAAATATATATATCTAGATATATGTCTTCTACGCCTAATAAGGGCAATGAGGTAATTGTGTCTATCCGTATTTAATGCTATTTAAGTATAATCTAAAACACCTCAACAAACAGGGGAATTATTCTCTTTCAGATTTATAGTTAAAAGAGAGAGAGAGAGAGAACATATTGCGCATTCTCATACATGCAATGAAACCCACAATCCATGATCCAGTTTAAGTCTAGCACTATACCAACCATAATTTACTGTGCCTTTATCCAGTTCAACAACTTTTGTTAATCATGCAAATCAAACGCAAATATATATATATATATGTATCTTGATTAAATTTGCTATAGTTTGTTAGGTTCTAATATTTTCTGAAGTGACGGCACCCAGTCGCTCACTGAAGGCAGGGAAGGTGGTAAACGTGCTGGTTGGCTTCCCGTCCTGACTTACGTCGGCTCGGCCATGGATGAACAGGGGCAAGAAAGCGACAATCAATTTAATTATTATAAACTTTTTCTTGGAGCTAACCAGATTGTAATTAATAACTATAATGAAGATATTATTTAATTTTCTCAATAATTATTGTGATCTTATATCATAATTATTATATTACTGTAATTCTTGTACTATAACTAAAATATTACAACTGTGATTTATTTTCTTTATTAATTATATTCATACCTATAAATATAAGAATTAAACTATTTTCTACAATAATTCAAGTTATTATGGTATCAGAAACTTAAAGAAAACTCCCTCCTCTTTCTCTGGGCTTCTCCGCTTTACCAAATAGTCTCCCAACCATTCCAATCAAGCTCGACGGATCAAATTATTACCTTTGGAGAAATATAATGGTTCCGCTCCTTGATGCATACAAACTGATCGGGTATGCTGAAGGCACTAGTGCATCGCCACCGACAACCATCACCACCAAGCAAGGCGATCAAGACATCATCACACCCAACGCAGACTCTCAGACTTGGCGAACATATGACCAATTTTGCCTCACCTCTATTCTAGTCTCTGTAAAAACTGATATTAATCTACAGCTTGTAGGTGTGCGTTCAGCAGCCGAGGCGTGGTCCAAACTACAGACATTGTTCGACTCTCAAATTTGGGCACAGAAAGACTTGCTCGATCAACAGTGGCGCGACCTCATCAAAGGCCATCGGAGCCTGGCTGATTACCTGACTGAGTTGTCCAGCCCGAACACACGCTTTGCTCAACTCGGGAAACCCACGTCCGACTCCGAAATCAACGATCGGATCCTCGATGGCCTAGGGGATGACTGGGAACCGCTTTGTCTTTCTCTCGCGCCTACGATTGACTCCATGATGGTTGACTCGCTCAAATCCCTTTTACTGAACCAAGAAACCAGGTGCGACTATAAGAAATCGAAGGCTCCATCTGTTCGGTTTGCTCGGTGCCGCTCCTGATGCTATCCCGGTTGCCAATTTTGTGTTGGTTTCTTTAATCCAAATAACCTCAAGATCATACGTGTTGAAATCAAAGATAATACTTAAATATAAACGGAAGTGTACCTGAATCCATAGATGAAACTCGTGTGATTGACCGGGTATGGATCTTTTAGGACTGTACGGAAAATCTTTCAGAAGATATGGGATTCGCTCTAACTCTCGTTGATTAATGGGATATCAAAAGAGCCGATTTTATCGTACGTCCCAGGGACCACAACTGCAAATTGCACATAAGTGTCTTCAGTTTATTAATTTCTAATTTCACCCATCATAGAAATCAGAAATCATAAAGTGATTTCTGCATATTGATCCCTACACTTTACAGATTGTTTGTTCAACCCTATTTTATAAACTTAATTAGATCACTTAATTGAGTTGACCGATTGGATAACAAAGACATATGATCAATAATATATTGTTGGACCGTATATTGTCAAATTAAAATTCAACAATCTCCCACTTGGGTCAACAAATATATCCCATATGTCATGTATCACCAAAATACTTTATTGAGCTCAAAAATCCTATCCATATCAACAATCTCAACAATCTCGTCCATTGAATGTATTGACATAGAACCAAAGCGTTCTTCATCTCATTTATTGTGACTAGAACCATCAATGATCACGTATGTCAACACACCCAACGACATAGATCAAGTGTAGGTATGCAACATGGAAATTACATGTAATGTGATCTAAACATGCCTATTTCCAACTGGTCCTCCTTAAACCTTATGGAGATCAACTTTGAGTCATAAACGAGATTCATAGTGCAAATGAACTGAAAACTTTATTTTTGCAGAAAATAATTCAAAATAATCATCATGAACAAATATAGTCATTGTACAAACTCCCACTACACCTTAGTATCATAGTACGATATTACACCCATATGAGCAGTGTGCTCATGAAAGACCATGGGTGCTAAAGCCTTAGTGAGCTGATCCGCAATCATGGAAGTTGTACCAATATGTTCAATAGACAACTGAGTACTCTGAATCCTATCTTTAACAACCAGGAACTTGATGTCAATGTGCTTTGACTTCGAAGAGCTCCTGTTGTTATGGGAATACATTACTGTGACAAGCTGACTTATTGTCACAGAATATCTTTAGTGGTCTTTCTACTCCATCAACAATTCGCAGTCTTGTAACAAAATTCCGCAGCCATATCCCATTATTAGATGTCTCGTAGTAAGCTACGAATTCTGCCTCCATAGTTGAAGCGGCTACAAGTTTCTGCTTAGCACTTTTCCAGGAGACAGCTCCTCCAGCCAACAGATAAACATATCCTGATGTAGAACATATCCTGATGTAGATCCGCGACTGTCTTGGCACTCGGCAAAATCAAAATCAAAATATCCAACGATCTCCAACTGATCTGATTTCGTATATGTGAGCATGTAATATTTTGTCATTTGTAAATACCGCAAAACTCGTTTGACTGCTTTCCAGTGTTCCTTACCAGGATCATTCAAATATCTGCCTAACATCCCAACAATGTACGCAATATCCGGCTACATACAGACTTGAGCATACATTAAACTCCCAACAGCAGATACATAGGGAATATTATGCATTTCCTTATGCTCAAATTCATTTTTGGGGCACTGATTAAGACTGAATTTATTTGCCTTAGAAACAGGGGTATCAAGAGGCTTGCAATCCTTCATGCCAAATCTAGTTAGCACCTTTTCAATTTAGCTCTTTTGTGATAATCCAAGAATTCCTTGAGAGCGATCTTGATGAATCTGGATCCTTAAGACAAAAGAGGCATCCCTAAGATCTTTCATCTCAAACTTCTGTGATATAAATCTCTTGGTTTCGTGCAATAAGCCTATATTGTTACATGCAAGCAATATGTCATCGACATATAAAACCAAA
>CXYZ01024935.1:70175-120330 GCA_900006705.1 Sonneratia caseolaris | reverse complement strand
CCCGCTTAATCAGACCTCAAGTGGTATAAATCAGGTTGAAGTAGGTTTGAACCATTCTGAATTGGTCTTAATTTTACTATAATTTTCTTCAATTAGTTCAAATCGGAGCAAAATTGGTGAAGAAATCAACTAAACATGAGGGAACCATTCAAACCAGTCGTGAATCAGTCTCGAACCAGCCCAATTTCGATCCAAACCGTATGAGCCGGCCCAATTTGCATCGAACCGGTCCCAAACCGGCTCAATTTCTACCCAAACCGTATGAACAGGCCCAATTTGCATCGGACCGGTACCGAACCGACCCAATTTATACCCAAACCGTACGGACCGCCCAATTTGCATCGGACCGGTCCATTTGGACCGAACCGGCGTGACATGCAGACCGGTTACTGTTCATCTTCTTCGCCGAAACCCTAATGCCGCCGCACGATTTCATCCGTTTCAACTGAATCCCGCGATCTTAGCCACTAGTAATCACAATCCAAAACTGTAGTCGTAATTATCGCTAACGGATGATCACCGAGGACGTCGGCCGCCCAGATCGNGATCTTTCACGCCTCTTGCGATCTGCGACGCCGATTTCAGCCACCACCTTCGGCCGTGGCTGCCTTAGGGCGGCTCCGAGCGTGTTTCAGGGGTTGGAAGTCGGCGATTGGCTGCCGCCTCGGCCCACAGGCAACTGTCGACCGCCCTGGTTCGGCGATTGGCCGCAGCCTCGGCGGGTGGTCGCGGTGAAGCCTGGGCCGGCTGGTGGCATGGAGGCCCCATCCTGCAGCCAACCAGCGGTTGGTTTTTGGCGGTGAAGCCTGCCGGAACGCCACCGACGAGAATTTTTTTTTTTAGATATGAACAGTGACTCAAAATTCCAAATTCCTCAATCACATCAAACTAAAACTCTCAGTGATCCAAACACCGAAAAGCTCTGATACCGATCGGTGATTTTTCTTTCATCCAAATAACCTCAACATAATACATGCTGAAATTAAAGAGAATACTTAAATATGAACGAAAGTGTACTTGAATCCATAGATGAACCTCGTGTGATTAACCGGGTACGTATCTTCTACGACTGTACCGAAAATCTTTCAGAGGATATGGGATTCACTCTGACTCTCGTTGACTAATAAGATATCAAAAGAACCGATTTTATCGTACGTCGCAGGTACCACAACCGCAAATTGCACATAAGTGCCTTCAGTTTATTAATTTCTAATTTCACCTATCATATAATTCAGAAATCATTTTATGGTTTCTGTATATTGATCCCTACACTTTACGGATTGTCTGTTCAACTCTATTTTATAAACTTAATTAGATCACTTAATTGGATTGACCGATTAGATAGCAGAGACACATGATCAATAATATATTGTTGGAACATATATTGTCAAATTAAAATTCAACATTTTGTTCATGCATCATCTACAAGAGGTCGAGGAAGCTGCAGTTTCGAAGGAGGATTTGGACGAGGACAACGACGTGGTCTCATGTCTTCTAACCGCCCACATCATTCTGTTGGGCCTCGGGCAGAACAGTGGACTGCACATCAATTTTCCAACCCACAGCCCAACAGATTGGGTTTTTCTCAGCCTCACCAGACCGGTCCACGATCTGCTTCCAATGGGACCGGTCCAATTGGGCTAGTTCACCCAGCACCGATTCAACACCTTAATTTTGGGCCTATATGCCAGCTCTATTTCCAACACGGACATCTTGCAGCGTACTGTCCCTATTTACCCCAAAATTTTCAACTTCCTCAAGCCCATATTGCTTTTGGCAATGACTCAGGAACCCGCAATCTTGATTGGTACATCCATTCCGGGGCGACGCATCATGTCACGACTGACCTCTCTAACCTCTCCCTTCAAGAGGATCAAGCTACTCCCAAGCAATTGATGATTGGCGATAGTTCAGGTTTACCTATTGTTTCCACTGGTTCATCCACTCTCACCATCTCTACTAAAGTTTTTTAGTTAAATAATATTTTCCGTGTTCTCCAAATTTCCTTGAATTTACTTTCTGTTCTAAAATTCACCCAATATATAATTCATGCTTTTTTGAACTTCATCCCACTCATTTTATTGTTAAAGACCTATGCACTCGCAAGGAGCTATTTTGGGAAATGCTTAGAGATGGACTTTACTGCTTGACAACCGTTCCTAGTTGTTCTCTCTCTTCTCGTGCATTTTTTAGGTATTGAGGTTCATGGTTACTCTCAAGGAGTTATGTTGACCCAACGTAAGTATATCCATGATCTTCTCGAACAGGCTACTATGTCTTATTGTAAACCCTCATCCACTCCGGTCACCTTTGGCCCCTGTTTATCTATTTTTGATGGTGATCCACTCCCTAATCCCTCTATCTATCGTCAAATTGTGGATTCCTCACAGTATTTTCTTCTAACAAGACCTGACTTGTTTTTTGTTGTACAACAAGTTTGTCAATTCATGGATCATTCTTACTCATCTTGCTGGACTACGGTCAAGCAGATTCTTCCCTATCTAAAGGGGACCATTAATCATGGATTACGCATATGAAAGGATTCTCAACTTATTGTCCATGGCTTTTCTGATGCAGATTGGGCCAGTAACCTTGATGATTGATGTTCGACTAGTGGCTTCGCCATTTTCCTTGGGTCCAATCTAATCTCTTGGAGCTCCAAGAAACAATGCACTGTGGCCCGTTCTAATACTGAGTCAAAATATAAAAGTCTCGGGAATGCGACAGCTGAACTTATTTGTATCCAATCTCTTTTGTTAGAGTTTGGCTACCATTCTCCTAGTCCGCTAATCCTTTGGTGTGACAATCTATCTACTATTTACTTGACAGCAAATCCTATTTTCCACTTGCGCACCAAACACATTGAAATTGACTTCCACTTTGTTCATGAGTGTGTCCGTCGTTGCTAGCTCCTTGTTTGATTTATTAGCATTGATGCACAAGTTGCTGATATCCTCACCAAGGGGCTGTCCTCAGCACATTTCACTTTTCTTCGGTCCAAGTTCAATGTTCGTGATCTCCCATTGGGCTTGCGAGGGAGTAATAACTATGATGAAAATATTATTTAATCTTCTCAACTGTCACTATGATCTTGTACCATAATTATTATATCATTGTGATTTTTGTACCATAATTAACATATTGCAGCTATGATTCATTTCCTGTCTTAGTTGTATTCACACCTATAAATGTAAATACCTTAAGTAATACAATTGAGCCATTTATTACCGTAATTCAAGTTATTAGTAATCATGCCGAAATTTACCCTTAAATATATATCAATCCAGATTGCCTTGCGTCTTGAAATTGAGTTTAAAAGAGGATGGAAGAACAAGACAAGATGCTTAATAGAAATACGGATAACATCAATAAGATCGACGTACTTTTTTTTTTTTAATTTTCGACAATTTTAGGCATATATTTATAATTTATGTATATTTGCACACACAAACTTGACCTCTCACAAAAATGGGAAATTGAAACCCAGAGTCTAATTTTCTATCAATCAAAATGTTCAAAGCTCATCCTCAAGACTGACATTTTAATAGACAATAACTGCAACATCGACTGACAAGCCTGCCTCCCCTAAATGTGTCTTGGGAAGAATCATATAGTTCATCTGATTAAAAATAACAAAAATATGCTCTTAAGACAAAATTGGAACTAATGGTTTCATCTAATCGCAGTGTTTGTCAACAGCAATAGAAGGGGGGCAAAAAGGAAACAGATGCTTATGGATAGCATTTCTTCGTGGTCCTCATCGAGTCTACGATAAAGGAGAAACGGTATCATTAATCTTCCTTTTTCTATCTTTATGCTTCGGCATGTGATATGGTCCACACAGCTCTGACTTGAGAGAGCGCCGCCTTCATCATCTGAGGCAACATATCTAGGTTGATTCAATTAAGCATGGTTTAACCTAACATTATTCCTCGATCAATGTCTCGAGCGTGAGCCCCGCGAAATGGAGAAAATGTAATATTGAAGGAGTTTTACTTCTTATAAAATTGACCACAGTCTAATATGAATTTATTGAGAATTCAGGTTGTGCATCAGAACTTGATAGCCGTGAGAATAAGGCTCAACAACGAACTGGCATCTCTAGCGGGGAAACTTCACATGCAATATTATCTGATGGGTATGAAACTCTATGGAAGAGCCCTCTGGACAAACACAAGCCAACAGCTGAAAGCTAGGGACTTTAGTTTAGCTAAGAAGCATAGAACATCACGTGGAATCATAGGAGAACTTCTTGTGGAAGAAAGGACGAAACACTTTGAACCACACTACAACCACCACATTACAGCTGATTCATAAGAATGAATCATAAGTTCCAAGTTGTGTTTGCATCAATTTAGAAAGGAAGGGAAGAAGAGAGAGAAAAAAAAAAACAGCAGCATAGATAGTGTAGATTTTATTTATAGTGTTGTTGTTGGGGGAGAGGAATTTCCAGCATAGTGCAAATTTTGTATGGAAAATAGTGAGATTACGTCTCCGGAAAATTTTCAGTAACTCTAATTTGTTATTTGGCGGGAAGAGATACGATTAAGGATGGAATAAGTGTACGATTAGAGTTGATTGCTCAAGTAATTGATATCACATCATGCATTTTTCCAATTCATGACATTTGAACCCGATGTTATGAACCACCCGTAACTAAGTTAGATGCTGTTAATCTGACATGATTAACGGCAGATTAGTTAGATCCTGTTAATTTAACATGATTTACATACAGCAGAAAGGGGCGAGCTAACCGGAGAGGAAACATTTAATAAAGATGAGATGACCGTCGATAAGCACAGGGTCAAACGCGGCAACTAATGTCACTCTTGAATCGATTACTGGGACCACAGCATTGGATGAGAACAGTGAACATGATTCAATCAAGCAAAAGGGAAACTGTTCTTGAAAAAGAATTCAATATTAATAAATAATTAAAGAAGAATACAGAAGCCAATTTATTAAGATACTTTAATATCGTCTTACCTTAATACATAATCGTATAGAATTCATTGATTAATATGGGCAGGGCGTGGGGGAGGTCTGTGGAGGGAGAGCGAGAGAGAGAGAGAGAGAGAGAGGGAGAATTTATATATGAACGGATTGATTGGATTGGACAGAGAAGAGAAGACTTACCACCCAACTGGGGGAGAGTGGCACTACTGATCATGAAAAGGAAAAGAGATGTGGAGAAAGTAACAACAGAGATCAGATCTGCCATTGAAGAGCTTTCTCTGATGGTGAAACTGAAGCCTGCGATCGTCAAGCTCAAAGATAGTCCAGCCGTCGAAGTCAAAGGAGAAGACGAAGATCAAGAACATGAAGATCATCACAGTTCTCCTCCCACTATTCCCACGAGACCTTTCCTCTCTCTGTGCACCTTGGTCGTTCAAGTTCTCGGTAACAGCTTAGTTTCATCTTCTCCTTCTGCTTCTCGGTCTTCTATTTCTTATTCAAACCAATTCCTCCGTTAGTTAATGTTTGATTGAAATGGAGGAACCTCCGCGAGGTCGTCAGTTGAGTGGATTGGGTGGTCTCATGCAGATAAAATAGGCCCAACAATGGTTGTCCTCAGACAAGACATTCACCAGAACATTCAGGTAGCTAACTCTAACCTTAGCCAAAAAATTGAAGCGGAAGACGTTGATTCTCTCTGCTTCATTCAGTTCAAGTTTCAAAGGGAAAAGATTGGCCATTTGAACATATGAACCATCATCACTGGACGGTGTCCATGGATCGTCTCTCCAAATTCTCTCGTTCTGTGCCTGAAACTGCAAAGTACGTCTCCTCATCATTGGATGAAGAGTGACAGACCTATGTTTACTACTACTACATGTCGGATGGCTGGGGGAGAGATGCTGGATGGATCCTACGTCTATCGATGTGAAGCACAATTCGAAATAGCTAGCCGTGTGCGCGCACATAATGGTCGATTTCCTTGTTTGCCACCTTAGAGATGTCGTTCGTACCAAGATGTTTTATTGTATTTTCTGGGTCTCCGAGGATAACATCCGAGCACAGTCTTCACCAATTAAGATGACAAAACTCTTATAATGGCACGTTGATAATATAAAATCTGCAATTCTTTCGGGACACTATCATGCGCTTGCCTCAACAAGAGGAAAGGGTTCTTCCTTTTTCCTTTCTGGGTCCAAGAAGAGGCGGAGGTTGTTCCGTTCTTTTCATGCTCTATTATTATATTGCCTTTCTGGGGCTACATCCTATCTCTTGTTCTTCCTTTTCCTCCCTCTTCTGCCTTCTTCTTTTCCTGCTTGTACTGTTCTTAATTAAGCATCTGCCGTGACAACAGCATCCCATCAAAACTAAGTATTACTAGAAAATTAATTTTTACTGTGATATTGCGTATCCAAGTTTGAATAATCTTCAATTTTAATCATCGACTATACGTAAATGGAGTGATGCTTACCCATATTTAATGATATTTCTTGCTCTGTTGGAGCTCATCTGCATTATTATTATTATTACAAAAACATGGGTAATATCAAATCGCCTTCAATGTTACTTTACTTGTCGGTTCTTTGATGGATAGAGGTTGGAGAAGGTCTATGAACCTGAGCCATCAAAATATAAGAACTTGGCTGAGATATTAAAAATGGAGGCTCGTCAAGGCATCGCCAGAAAGACTTCCAGCTGCAGCCGTGCACTAGTTTGGCTTACCAGGTAAAAATAAATAAATAATAATCCTACCATCCTCCATGTATCCGTATATTGTGTGTTTATTTTAATATTTTGGATGTGTTTTTTAGAAAAAAAAAAGACATTGAGAGTAGTACATATTTTGAGAATCTAGTGGTAAATTTTACATGTTTTAACGTGGTGAACAAATCTTATATACTTGCCTTTAGTACATATTGACATTCATTCCGTCAGCATTAAATTCTATTCATATATCACTTAGTAACATTGAACACGGAAACTAATGTGTAAGTAAAATATAACTCTATCATATTTACGTTGACACTTCCATCACGATAAGTAACAAAATGGACTCTAATATGTGAATATGTGTGACTTATTCTGTTACTTTAAAAATTATGAGTTATTTATCATATTTTCAAATCCCACAGTTTTATCTCATTCTTAATTAAGAAATTTCATATATATCGTCTAGACGTACCGTTTTGTTAATGGAATGAATAAATGTTCCACGCAGATCGATGGATTTCACTGTGGCCTTGCTGCGGAGGTTGGCCATGGATACAGGGCTAAGCATGGTACAGGCAGTGGAAGATGCGTACGCCACCACCATAAAACCATGGCATGGTTGGATTTCTTCGGCCGCCTTCAGAGTAAATATTACTCCAAACATATATTCAATTTCCAGTTTACAATACGATGAGCCCGTCCTGCGATGGGATTTTTGGTGATACACTGTTGGTGCACCTTTCGATCTCAGTTCATCAGGCGATACCGTTGTTGTTTTCCCTTGTAACCACTAATAGTAGTAACATGGAATTTTTCAGGTTGCCAAGAAGTTGGTGCCGGAGAACAAGACCTTCATAGACCTCCTTGCGGCGAAAGATCAAAGCCGAGAGAGTCTTGCAGAGGAAATGCAGAAATTGATCTCGTTGCTTGCACCTTTCCTTGAAGATATCCACTCCCTTATGGTAATTAAGCTCCACCGATGTTAATCATCATCTGCTAATTAATTAATGTGAAGTTGTTGTTAGATTCAATCGGGGTCGTAAGCAGTTGGAGCTCGTCCGACTAAGACCTCGATCTTTTATATTCTAGCCTTTACTAACATTGGAGTCTCATACTCGGACATGCCGAGGAGGAAGCCCAGATAGTAATTTGCTTGAAGTATTGAGTACGAACGAACTGGGACCAAGAACTTTCATCTGTTGGACAGCGGAACGAGGGCTCGAGACATTTATGGAGCACGGAATTTGTTCATTTCTGAGTTTACTTACATCCAATGATCCTGCTCGGTCGACTAATCGTTTGTCTTCCTCTTGATTTATGCAGAAAGTACACAGCTTGGAGAGGATAAAGTCTACCTAGCCAAGCTCGCGGCGGACATATCCACAATGTAATAGAGCTCTTTCTTTGTATAGCTCGTCCTCCTCCCATTTGTTCAAGCACAAAACTCTAGCTCAGCTTGTCGAGTCGGGGTTTGAGGTCTTTCGAACGGGAGACTTGGTTCTTTACTGCAGTTCATGCCGATTGGCTCACACTTGCATGATACTGGAAAAAGAAAAAAATTCACCAGCTCAAACCCGATCCACCAGAATGTGGCCAAAACCGACAATCTCTGGTACCGCTGAGTGGAGGCCGTGTTTTCAGCTTATCACTGCCATCAAAATCGGAAGCTGGATCCATATGCAGACCGAACTGAACAGTCTTAATCATAAAGAAAAACTGCAACAACAGGAGGATCTGAGCAGAACCGCGAGCCCGATTGTCACAAACCGAAATTTCGGCAGAGTCTCCCCTTATTTTTAAGCAAACAAGAAGTTCAAAACCTGCTATAGAACAGTTCAACATGCAAAATTCAGTCACACCTATCCACAACCATTTCCCGAACCACCATTATCACCCACAAAAATGTTCAGGCCGTGACATTTGATCACAACTATACATGACTTCTACACGTACCCTATCAAAAAAATTTGTCCTAGTTGATCCCCGAATCTATTTGAGCGGCTCCACACGGCTGAGTGTCTCCTCTATCTGTAGAAAACAATTTATAGAAGAGTATGAGTTGCAACTCAGTGAATACAAAATTCCATAGTGAAATAACATTTGGCTCAAATATAGGTATTTAAACAACCGTATAAACTTTATGAATTGTAAAATACCGAAGATATATGGTCATTGGCAACTCAACCAACATCATACGACCCACCTAATGCAATGCATGTAACAATCATGTCAAATAATAACCATGGGGTCGCACTACCTCTGCGACAAAGTTATGGCAGTACCAATACTCCTTCTCTCCCCAAACGGTACCGTGACCCCGCACCTCAATCAATCTCATATAATTCTCCTTTCCGTGCCCCTTCCCTTCACACGCACACGAGGGCCGCCTATTAACCTCTGGCGGTAAGAGTGGACCCGCCGCCCTCAAGTCTCTCTCTTTTTCTTACCTCTCCTCCCTGGTCTTTGTTTTTCCCGACAGGGTCCGTGGGGAGTCAGCTCACATATTCCGCTGGGGTCACAGAGCCAGCGTCACTCATCTCCCATGTTTATATCCCACCGGGAACCCGCGGTAGATCAGTAAGGCCCATTTCTATTTCGTCGGCTTAGCGGTCACCATGGTTATACACAAGCACAAACAGTATGCAGATCATGAATGAATGTATGCATGCCCACTATTAGTATCACACATATATCTAACAGCTACTCATTTCGAAACCATATCTACTATGTACCAAACATGAACAGATCATTCCACAATGGAAGAATGTACTCACAACCCCTTAGTCGACCAAATCACAAACCAGGATCCTCTAGGTGTTGATCACGAGCCTCCTCAATACCTATTATTCCGTCCACAATGAGGACAATATACACCCTTATATACATATGCATCAGTAAACTATCATCACCTATCATATTCAAGGAAATATATCTTCTTATGAACTAAGGATAATTTTTAAGGATTGAAAGGGCGTAGGGAGCTGTTCTACTGATCGATATAAAGAGAGGGGTTGTTACACCTTTGCATCTCACCCTATGGTGATTTCCTTCTCCCCTCACTAGCGTCTACTCCCAACAACACAGGAAACAACGAGCCCTTCAGCAGAAACGAAACAAGCCGCACTAGTAGCACACACTCCACTCTCGGCTAACATCAACTCAAGCCCTAACAGCTAAAGAACTCAAACGCCCAGCAATAACACATCATTTGCAGCCACAGTGATCTCTAGATAACAACTCAACAACAACCTAAGGAGTGGCCTGAGTAGACAAGATCCTTACCTTGAACGTCCGTAGTTGACAGTAGGGCAGTGGAGCCTAGAAACCGAATATTAGTTCGTAGAAGATCTCCTCCTCTAGGGCTCGATTTGCTCCCACAACAGGCAGATGAAGATGGAGACGGATTGGGGAAATCAGAAACCCTAGTTAGTCCTAATTTTCCTCTCCTCTCTCGCGCGGCAGGGGAAGACGACGAGAAGAACGAGGAAGGGAGGAGGAAAGAAAAGAAAATGAGCCAGGGGTCGATGGGCCAAGCTAAGGGGGGGTGGGCTTTCCTTGGGCCCAAGTCCGTGGGCTCACACCGATATTGTTTCTAAGATATGCTACTCTCCAAACTATAAATGGATCATTGAAGCCAGAAGATTCATCGTAATTCTGTGATGTGTGAGACTTGGCATCCACAATAACAAGTTTTTGAGCCACCTCTACTAATCCGCGAGCTAAGCGTATCATGTCCGCGCACTTCCATCTGTCAGTTATTGTTGTGTAGGTCTCCCATGAAGCTGAAAGCCCATGAGAAGACCCAGAAGTGAATATGAGATTATAGTATTGTGCTATGGCGTTGCCAGCCAGGATGTAATGAGGCTATGGAATGTCGTGACACTCATTCTAGTGCCATGAAATTCTGCAGAAAATATCACGATTACAATATTTTAGGATATCTAATTCTTTTCCTAGTGAAAGATATTTTCTTATAATAATATATTTCCAAGATTTCAGGTGTTGTAATATGAGATTATATATTAGGATTATAAATTGATGAAATTATGTGGGCATATTGTATAGAAGGACTTGAACAAGTGATCCGATGAGATTTTTATCATAAAATTCTCAATAACACACTGATGTGAGAACTTGGAGGATTGAATTTGTGACTCTTTTCTAAGCGGGATTATAATTTGGAACAAAGATCAGAAACATAATTGATACATTTCTGAAAGCTGTAATATTCTGTTTGATCAAGTGAATCATTTTTCTCTCATGAAATAGATTTACTATGTAATTCTAGTGTTTATATTTCTCTTCTTATTTCTCGGGTTTTTAATGCTGCCATCACAATCAAATTTTGAAATCTTGGTACGGACCTTCACCATAACAACAGACATGAAGTTATAATCATACAAGTCTGCGAAAGGTTCATTTCATGGCGTCAAGGGCAGCCGCTCTTGATTCTGCGCATTTTCAATATTTTGTTAAATCGACTCATTTCATGGCATATTAAATTCATCTTTTGATCCCATTCCACTTACCTCCTTCACGATCTTAACCTAATTCCCGGGTCCGTACATGGATGACATCATTCCTTACAATCATTGCTTGTTATGACCCTTCAAATTTAAGCCTCTTGAACCAATGATACATCCTTTAACATACTCAACGCGCACACACTCAGGAGCAACTGGGGACTATGGAAAAAGATCCATCCGGGGACTCTGTCGTGTTAGTTTCTCCGAGCAACCTGTGAGAATTTAAAGTATAAGATCTCTTGTATAATCTCCAAATGACAGCAAATCCACTCGAGTTCTCGATGCCATAGGGTTCCCTCCAACAGCATTGAAGAGAAAACTTGCAGGTAATGTAGCTTGAACTGAAACACAAGGTTGATACTTGATGCTTTGAGAGGAGTCAAGGGAAAGCATGATGGCAGGCTTACATCGAGTTACTGTTAGAATCAGCTTGCTTGTGAAAACAAATGCTTTTTCTTTATATCAACTTTTTGGCCACAGGGTAATGCATCATATGACTTTAAAGAGTTGTTTATGATGAGTGAAGGAAAGAACATTTGTAGCAGGCCACTAACCCCCAACTGCTCCTGGTCGGTAAACGTCTTGATTTTCCTCGTCTCTTGTCATCACATGGAAAGCCAATAGCTGTACTTTTCTCCGCATGATAGAATAATCAAATTGAGAACCCACCCAGTCGATGGTTTCGGGTGATTAAATGACCCAATTGGGTAGATATGAGTAGAGTTGTTTGGATTAGAGTTCATGTCATTTTCAATTCCCTCCCACAGCTAAGGTAAACCTGTCAGATAATTCCAAGTTTAACATTAACATACTCCATTGACTCAACTGTTTCTTTCTTTTGCTGGCTTGTCAGGTAAGGAAGAAAAGTGAGATTAACGATGGAGGCAGTCCCTCCGGCAATAATCGAGTTTAAAACTTCTTAATTCAATACTAATGTGATGGGATCATGACTATAATAGGTGATGATTTGTGGGTATTAAATTTCTGCAAATTTTCAGTTTAAAAAAAGAAATTAAAAGTTTATAAATAAGATCCTTCACTTGAATCCCCAGCTAACCGTTTAAGCATCCTATCTCAGAATTATATAAATATCATTCTTTTGGAACCCACTAAACTGCCAGACAGCATCACATTAACTGTCCACACGAAGTCATAACACAGACTCTGCTCTCTCCTCTGTTCCAGCTCTGCTCATTCTCTTTCCGGGTTTCGGTTTCTGTCCCTCTTCTCGAAAAGTTAATGTTCCCTTCCACGAGCTCCAAGTGAGCGTGGAAATGGCCGGAACCACAGCCAACACCGTCGAGCCCAGGCTCAGATCCTCTGCCTTATCATCGTTAAGTCATTTCCTCTGTTTAATTTTTGTGCTTGATGGGGTGTTGTACTCTCCAAATTCAAGTACTTTTGCACTGTTTTTCAGTACTTTTGCCATCTCTGTAGCTAAAGTCGGCTGCATCAACGGGCTAATCATTCCTTTATCACAAGGTCCTTTTGATATCTGCCGGTACATCAAGTGTATGTGATAGCGAATGTTTTAGTATTTTCATTGAATCTATGTTTGTTATTCAACAGTACCTGAATGCCAGTCTTTGATCGGACCGTGGGATCCATCTTCATGTGTATTACCCGCTTGCTCATCAAATTGTCTGTTTACTGGCACAGAGAAGAAGAAAGCAACCATAGAAAGAATTGGAGAAAGTATGCCATAGATGTGGAAAGTGCACTCCAACTCCAGGTTCGAGGCAGGGAACTGAACTGCAAGAAACCGACCTTCGGCATCCTTCTCATCTTTATCGTGTTGGGATCTTTCCGATCACTTTACCACTTGTCAACAATCTACAGTACAGTTCTTCCCTCCACATCCGCTGCTCGGTACATTCATATCTCTCCTTTGCTTTAGTGCAACCAAATCCTCTGTGCAATCTTTCACCCCATTTAGTACTCTGGCTTTGCATCTCTGCGTATGCGCATGAGACGGATCATTCAAGAAGTCCTAGGAATGTAAGAAGAACACATGATCTTGTTTTTGCTCTTTAGTCCATTTTGACTTAACCTGACATGCTTGCAGTGCACCGAGCTCAAGTTCTCTGAAGACTCAGACAATGCAGAGCCTGGCCAGCGATTCCCGATATGCATCTTCTCTAAACATCAAATGGGGACAAATCTCAAGAATTATCGAGAAGCTAAATCACAAAGATGGGTTTAAAGGGATTGCACTCCTAAACTTCGATGAGAATGAAATTGATCAGTGGAAGCAACTGATTCCGGAGACTGAACAAGTTGTTCTGCACCTAAAACATGTCCCAGAAAACATTACATGGGAGTCACTATATCCTGAGTGGATAGATGAAGAAGAAGAGTTAAAGGTTCCCTCCTGCCCTTCTCTGCCTCAAATTCAAGTTCCCCGGAAGCCAAGGATTGATCTCATCGCTGTGAAGCTTCCATGTGACAAATCAGGGAGGTCATCGAGAGATGTGGCTCAGATGCACTTGCAGCTTGAGGCTGCACGGCTTGCCGCTTCAACCAAAAGTCACTGTCAAGTTCATGTGCTTCTTATAACCGATCACTTCCCAATTCCGAATCTGTTCTCGTGTAAGGAACTAGTTTCTCGGGAGGGGAGCACTTGGCTTTACAAGCCTGAACCCCTTAGGCTGCGAGAAAAGATTCGGCTCCCCATTGGATCCTGTGAACTTGGCTTGCCTGTCGAGCCTAAAGGTAATTTTCATTTGACAGAAGCAACTTTACAATGAAAATCGTCACTACTTATTCATCGGTCTTTCAAGAAGTCTTTGATTCAGTTACAGCAACAATGTCATCTCCATGAACTGTAGTGACTAGAGATAGATTATTCGTCATAATAATTGATGAAAGAGTTTCCTTGAATCGGCTGAAATGCATGACTTGATACATGCTTTGTTTATGCGGCTCAGGCCAAATTTATCTGGACGGATCACATCGAGAAGCCTATGCTACAATCCTTCACACTGCACACAATTATGTATGCGGGGCCATTGCTGCAGCTCAGAGCATAAGAGCAACCGGTTCGACACGAGACCTTGTGGTGCTTGTGGATGAAACGATCAGTGATGACCACAGAGTGGGCCTACAAGCCGCAGGCTGGAAAATCCACACGATTCGGCGGATAAGGAACCCGAATGCCCAGCCTGATGCCTACAATGAGTGGAACTACAGCAAGTTCCGCCTCTGGCAGCTGACCAACTACGACAAGATTGTCTTCATTGACGCTGACCTCCTGGTGCTGAGGAACATAGACTTCCTCTTCGGGATGCCTGAAATCTCCGCGTCAGGAAACAACGCCACACTCTTCAACTCAGGGGTGATGGTGATTGAGCCCTGCAATTGCACGTTCGATCTACTGATGGATCACATCAACCAGATTGATTCCTACAACGGGGGAGACCAGGGGTACCTGAACGAGGTCTTCACGTGGTGGCACCGGATTCCAAGACGCATGAACTTTTTGAAGCATTTCTGGGAAGGAGACAGCGAGGAGAGCAAGAAGAAGAAGACCCAGCTGTTCGGAGCGGACCCGCCAGTTCTCCACGTCCTCCACTACTTGGGACGCAAGCCATGGCTCTGCTTCCGAGACTATGACTGTAACTGGAACGTAGCCTATTACCGGGATTTCGCGAGTGATGAGGCCCACAGGACATGGTGGAGTCTCCACGACACGATGCCCAGGGATCTGCAGAGGTATTGCCTGCTCAGTACGAGGCAGAAGGCGGCCCTGGAGTGGGATCGAAGGCAGGCCGAGATTGCGAACTTTGAGGACCGGCATTGGAGGATCAAGGTCAAGGATGAAAGGCTGGGAAGATGCGTCGAGAACTCCTGTTCCTGGGAGAGCATGCTGGTGCACTGGGGTGAGAAGAATTGGACTGATTATAATGCCGCTGGTCCTGATTCTGCAGTTCTGCTAGCTAGGCAATGAAGATCATTGGAGATTTTCAATTTCTAAAGTATACCAATTGACAACTCCCCTGAGAAAGATTGTTTTAGGTTTAAATTCTCTGGAATGTAAAATGTCTGTTGTTTATGTAAATTATGTAGATGTATATAATTGCTCTCCGATGAACCTATAGACTGACTCATCCGATGTTTCATTAACGAATCCTCGTCCCAGCTGCTCAGTTGCTCGACTAGCTCCTACATCTCGGAGTCGAGGGAGCTTCCCCCTGAGGGAACAGGGTTAATTCACTTTGAGCGAACGGATCTACCAAGGGAGGGATTGTCTCACTAGAGTTGACAGATGAGACACATACTGGACCTATAATTTATGTCAGTACCGGTGGGGCACTGTGCCCTCTTCCCGTTTCTGTTTCCCGATTCCGACGGATGCGAGGTCGGACCCCTGATCTCTTCTCGCTGCCCGGGAAATACCATAACTTACGGTTGTATTTTCTGTTTCACATTTCAACGAAGGAAAATTCAACCCCCTCCGGAATGCTGCAACTCAACAACAATGTCAAGAAGCATATTCGGTTTAACATACACCGACATTTAGGGTTACTTACTGTATGAGCTAAGCTGATCATTGTCCGAGAAAGAGAAACAAATGGAAGTTGATGCCGCGTTCAACCCATGAAGAAGATAAGATGTCAATGAATTTTGTTCTCTCTTTCTGACTGGAAGGAAAGGAAAAAAGAAAAAACAAAGGATTTACTGATAATCTAACTTCCCCTTTGTAGTGGTTAGGCCAATGAGAATAGAAATGAAACAGGTGATGAGAGTAGACTTTAGAGTGAATGCCAATGATGCGCTTGTGTGTAGTGAAGGGCAAGCATACTTCTTCGAAACTATCCAACATTTGTGGCACAATTCAGTTTCAAACTTTGAGAAGAAATGCTACAGCAACAAGTGTCCTCCGATTTTGCCCCCTTCCTTAGGATGACAGCCAAGTTACTGAATATGAAGTAGACAAACACAATATCATATTAGATTAATTAAGGGGAATAAGTGAATGTGAATGTTCTTCATAAATAATATATCATATTTGAGATTTATAAATTTAAAAAAATTAATCAGTTTGATCAGATTACACTTCTACATATCAGGTATTGCAGAAAAAGGCAAGGAATGGAGTGATTAATTTCTGCAAGAAGAATACTTGAAGGGAAGTTTTTGATATTTGAGACGGGCAGTATAAATAGACACCTGAGGCTCTCATGTTCCTCGCATCAAATTACACTGAAAGAGAGAGTTGATCGAGCAAGCCAGAGAAATATGTCAACTCAAGGCGTCAACTTTAACTTCCCGTACTTCCAACCACCACCGCCTGCCACTCAGCCACCTCCATCGCCACCGCTCAACTTCCCGCCACCACCACCTCATGTGCTCCCTCCGCTGCCACCGCCAGCCGATCCAGTGAGTCCGCCATCTCCCCACTTTGCCCCTCCACCTCCTTTTCCCAGTCC
This sequence comes from Sonneratia caseolaris, assembly GCA_900006705.1. Taxonomy (NCBI): domain Eukaryota; kingdom Viridiplantae; phylum Streptophyta; class Magnoliopsida; order Myrtales; family Lythraceae; genus Sonneratia; species Sonneratia caseolaris. Next base: position 103,709 of record CXYZ01024935.1, on the reverse strand, counting down.
ATTTGCTCCACCGCAACCACTGGCGCCGCCTCCACACATCCGCCCACCACCGCAACCATTGGCGCCGCCCCCAGCAGCTCCGGATCACCACCACCCCCACACTGTGATAATCATCGTGTTCGTCTCATGCGGGGGCCTCTTGTTCTTTGCATTCCTCGCAGCGGCCCTGTTCTGCTGCCTCAAGAAGCGGAAGAAGAAGACCTTCGAAGAAGCTGAGGTCATCCGCTTCGACGAGCACCGAAGGGTCAAGGAGGAGATTGTGGAAGGGCCCTACGGGACTGAAGCGGTCGTCCTATCCATCGAGGACGATGTCCACATTGAGGAGAAGGTGAAGAAGGCTGAGAAGTTTGAGAAGGTTGGCGAAGGGAGCCACATCAAGAACATGGATACTGCTCAGAGCACCGAAGGCTCCGGCACTGCCATGGAAGTTGGGGGAGGAGCTCCGGCCGTCGGTTCTGGAGAACACGGCCACCACAGCCACCTCCTTGAGCATAAAGCCGACTGATACGCGCAGAGAGAAATTGTCCCATTGTCAGTGTCCGAAGCGATTTGCTCTGAACATATGAACCAGTGTAATACATGAATGGTCAAAATAAATTATTTCCTTCGACAGATTCCAGCCGATGAATGAGTTATATCTGCAGTCGGCGTAGATCGATCCGATTCATCGTGTTACAGTAATGGCATCCATCGAACTGGACTTTGAGCATAGGAAAGTGACAGTATAAGCTCCCACCACAATTACGATATTAACATTATGCTTTCTGTCTGTTCGCTATTCCATCACATTGGAAAGTGACTCGAAATGGGTTCTGTCGATCAGGTAATACGGTAATTTCCATCAGAACTCCTTGGGCCCGGCGCACTATAGAGTTAATGGGCCTACAGGTAACTAAGGGTACTCTGAGTATCACCGGGCTGCTTAAAACTGGGCCTTGAGGAGATTTTGGGCGGCGGATGCTAATTGGGCCCAAACTGGGTGTCAGTTAATTTGAACTTTTATCTTTAAAAAGATCAAAACACTTTCTATTGTTAGGTATTAGGTATATATACATCAATACAATGTCTGAGTGCCATCTATAAATCGACCGGTCCGATGATTTCGACTCATTTGACATTTTGAATAGGGAACCACTTTTCCAATTAACTCATTCTTGCACATCTAAAAATTAAGCATATTCATAAATAATAAATTCATTGTATTTTAAAGGAAAAATAGATCTCGAGTTTATATCCATTAGTGGCTGGGGATTTGAGTTTCTTAAGTGAAAGTGGATTAAATTACTCCCCCGACCCTTTTCAAGACTGGATAATTCTCCTATTAATCATCTAATATGTTGACACTTTCTCACCCCTTGCCTGTAATGGAGAGTCGGATACATTTGTCTTGTCTTTGTCTTCGTTTTCGGCAGAGGAAGAGGATTGCCACTTTTCGTGGGGGGGATAGAAGGCAAACAAATGACTGTGTCTATGAAATCTATGAATTTACCCCCCAAAAGTGAAAAAACAAACAAACAGTGAAAGCTGTTGTCGTTCTTTTATTAATCATCAGCCATCAAAGCTCATGGGGGATAGGAATGATACAAACACACTCATGCGTGCACACTTTAATTCTAAGGCAATCCTTGCCTGACTTCACCTTAAAATTCCAGGAAAACCCGCCATCAAATGAAAGCGAAAGACGATAAGATTACACTACCAACCGACGAACTTTACCTGCACCGTTGTGCAGTAACGTTGCAAGAATTGGAGGCTCGCTGAGAGCATTTCTATGGCCAAGGCCAAGGCAACCAGTATTTATGCAGAACTTGTTTTCATAGCAGTGACGTATCAGAGGTACTCTTAGTGATTACGAAAAGAGAGAATGTCACCTTAGAAAGGAAAAAAGGCATGGCTAAAAAGGTTTCTTGATCACTGAAAGCTAGATGAGGTGAATGGAGACACAGGAAAGACAATAGCACCGAAAATGAAAGGGAAGCCATCATTTTGCTTTTCGTGTTCGCTTCTCTTTTCCCAAGTCAGACCTCTGTATTTTTCGTTTTCAAGCGTCTTTACTGATTTTCCACTTTGAAAAACAAGTGAGAAATGGTCTAATACCTTAGATCTCCGTTTCGCTTGCAGCCGACCGAGCATCAACTCTAGTCTAGCTGACAATAGATGCTTGTGCCCTTTAGCTGCGGTTTCGGGACTAGAACTGAAGAGAACTCTAATCCGATTAGGGCTAGGTCAACGAGCTGATGGATAGAACATGAGCTTTAGAAGCAATGGTTATCATTTACGATCACATTTTAAACTCAAACCGAATTTATTAAGTTAGACGTATGATGCCACCCTCATAATTGCCGAATCATCATGCAGTGAAGAAGTATATATATCATGTTAAATCGATTCGATTACATTAGATTAACATAATGCTGCTGAAATCCCCGTGGTGTTTCCCCAGATATTCTGCATGTATCGATTTGCCCCATGTAAGGCCACATGAAATGACTGTCCAATGCTAATCGGGTCTTTCTTTATCGTTCCCTTTTCCTACTTAAAAGGCAGCCCTCAGCTAATCCTTCTCAGAACTCTTTTCATAAGCCTAATAGAATGTAGTACAGAAGAGTCACAGGTAAAGAGACCAACATCCCAAAGATTACCCTGCAAAACAAGAAAATAGGGGTCACCAAACAATCAAATATACACAATTTCTCATTTATTAAAGGTGACTCATAAATCTAAAAGAGGATAAGAGGAAGAGAGGAATAAATAAATACAGAGAGTTTCATTAATGATAACTAAATCTAAAAGGCTCTTCATTCAAAATTAAAGATGATGTCAACCCACTAAATCCTCCTTTTAATTTCTATCTTATATTAATTAAGTTTACTTACCCAGTACTTAGAATGTCAGGATGCAAACCATATTCCCTCGCAAAGACAAACGGTACAATTCCTTGAGGTAGGGCCGCCTACAATATTAATTAAAAAAAACTCCGGTAATATTTCAAAGCATAGCCTAAAAATCAAGTCGATCTTGGTGTCGGGAGACGAATTAATCAATTCAACGCTAATAGCCAGGCAGCTAGTGAGGAAAGAATAAAGTGAATTGGGGCCTTCACCTGCACGATGGCAGCATGGAGTCGGACCCCTTTCAGCTGAACCGCAATGGATGCTGCTGACATTACCAGCGGCCCGCAGAAGAAGCGAATTGACATGGAGATTGCTGCCATCTTCCCGCCGCAAGCGATGATCCGAGGTTGCAGGGCCATAAATAAACCTAAGGTTTCCCACGTATATTTTAGTCCCACCACAGTTAATACAGGTTACGATTGAGGACGGAAGAATGAAAAGCTATCACGATCTCGTGAAATGGAACTAATTTGACGTGAGAGCAATTCTGAGAAGAGAGGATAGAGATGATCGGTGTTTACCTAAACTGAACATCGCCATCCCAAGCCCTGCATCGGAGATTATCTTAATTGAGTTCTTCAGTAAGCTCGGCATCCCCACATTCCACCTAAAATATGACAGTACACCGAACCCATAAAAAAACACGGAATATGTTCGCTCCCAGTCTCAGAAACCACCAAGTTCAATTCACGATTCGGTTATCTTCGACGTGGGTGCAACCTAAGATTGGTACTGCTGTAAATCTTCCGGTTTCAACTTATGCTAAAGAAAGAAATGAAAAAAAAAAAAGTTTTAATGGTCAATAGTAATGCGAGCTGACTCACTTGAAAGAGATGAGGGACCAGAGGAGACCCAGGATGCTGGAATACGTGTTAGGGTTCCGAGAGAGCTTTCGACCGACCACGGTGAGTATGAGCCTCAACATGACAAAGGCACGTGGCATCTGTTGAGCTGCTTCCTTACTATCAGCTTGCTCCAGCACAGGAATTCTCACATTCTCTCTAAAACTAATTTCCTTCTCTGCAAACAAAACTGTATTATCAGCATCCATTGAATTTTTTTTTTCCGATCATATAGACACTCGTGAACTTAGAAAAGTATAAGAGGTGTGAAAATTCGTATGATAAGAATTAAGTCTATAACTGTACTAAATCTTTTTTTTTCTTACAATGATTGAGTTTAAAGAAGAAATAGAGGATAAAAAAGGCTATATATTTTAATTAAAAATCATATATTGAAAATTTCACATACGGTGAGATAGAAATCGTGAAAATTGGAGAAATATTTGCGTGAGCATTAGGGTAAGATACTCATTAAAATGTCATGCACGGGTGACTTGTTAATGGACAAAGTGCTGTTCTTTTTTTCCCCCTTTAATCTCGTAGTATATTTTTCTTCTTAACAAAATACAAGCAATAAAATAAAATAAAATAAAAATCAAGGTCGAGCAAATCTTAGTCTTCCACATCATAAGTTGGAAGAGATTTCCTCCGTTCTTTCAGGGTGGTGGTGGCATAATCATTGCGGGACGGGCGAGCATGGGCATGAGCATGATTCAAGTTAGTTGCACCCTTATTATGGGATTTGTCACTACGAATGCCCCCATTAGAGAATCGAATTATGCAAATTTTAATCATTACACACGTGCTCTAAACCAAATGATAGCACCTATCAGTTGTGGCTCTGACTCGGTGAAAGAAAAATGATATACGGTGCGACAAGATCCAAGATAACTTTGACCAGCTTGTCGATCTCAGCCTCTTCTTCTTCATTTTTTGCCCCACCTCTCACCGTACAATCTTTCTTTTGCCGAGTGGTGGGTCGCTGCCTGCTCTCATTGTGTTTCATCATCATGTGGTGAAAAGTTTATGGGTTGGACATATGGAAGGTGAAAATAATTGAAGGACCGAATGTGCACATCTTAATTGCTGCATTTATTATGATGTACAGTGGAAGGCGACCTGTCATTAGTGACACTAACTAAAGCAGCTCATCGGATGGCATTTTGCTAAATTAATCTCCAATATTGTTTTATTTTAAATAAGATTATGTTTGAATTTTTTGAATTAAGAATTTTATGAATTATATACTTAAAAGTTTTATCTCTCGAAGAATATATTCGATTTAATCTTGAATTATTTATATTTTATTGAAGTTTTAAATATAGTATAATATTTATATTATAAAAAAAGGAAGAATTCCGTGTGGAAGAACCAAGATACGTACAAATGTATAAATGGGGATGCGATCTTCAAACAAAACAGTTGGATCATCTTGTACTCTGATTTCCAGTCAATTCTCATAAAATCAAAGCCCATGTAGAGATCAGCCACACTTATTCACTGTATTTTTATAGTTAATTATTGTAATACAAAATTATACATGTTAAAAATTTATATATAATGCTCGACACAAGTTTATGCATCAGAAGGCACATAAAAATATTTCCTTATTACGACTAACTTTACCATAATTTTACTTGTATTCACTACTATTATTTCGTATTTGTTTCTATGGGTGCCAAAATCCGACATTCCGACACGTGATTCAAGAGAGTTTTGCAGTGGCTCATGGGTGCTTTCTCTGTCCGACAGAAAGTTGAATGTGTTTAGAGAAAAGGACTCCTATATAATATATACTAAGGAAAAAAAAGTTATGATATTGTTTTATGGTTCACGAAATGATAAGTAATTAAAGTATTTTGTATTTTATACTTACAATAAGACTCTATATGTCTTTATTATTTTATTTTTCTATTCCAATAGAATTTTAAAAACTTTTTTATCTAATAAAAAATTTAAGTTAAAAAGGAAATTGATATTAAAGTACACCTTTACAAATATCTAGTTATTTTTTTATAATTTTTTTTCAAAGGATATAACTCAGTCAAAAGTAAAAATGTAGTCAATGAAAATGTTGATTCTTTCTGATAAGTTACAGTATAATAATTCCAGGCTAAAAAGGCACATTGATGTATCATACGTTCATAAAAAGAAGGGTTTCTGAGCGGCTCTCATCTCATCGGAGAAGGAAGTGCGAATGAGGTCATCCAAACTTCCCTAGGTACGCACAATTGCCAACTTCCTTCAACAGTGTCCTTTTGTTTTTCTTCCTTATTATTGTTACTTAAAATCGAGGACACAACTAGTCACCCAAGAAATGAAGAGGAAAGTGATTCCGTAGCATGATAAATTCCTACAAAACCAACCATTCAGAATCCACGGTGAATGGAATCCATGACTTCGATTTATTATGCAGATGCCTCTTCTTGATGTTCAGCTATCTTTTATATATATATATGTGTGTAATTATATATAACCCAGGCAAGTGTAGTCGAAAAGGACAAATAAGCCTTACCTTTTTCGTATCAAACAGTACAGGCAAAACCTGAAAAGTTACTTGTCTGCCCCATGTTTGATATTTCCCTTGATGGGGATCTATCATTTATGCTTCAGATGATGTCGTCTTTGTCCTGCTGCATGCAAGTGATGATGTTGCCCTAGCAATCCCCTAGCTGGTAAGACAGTGCTCTGTCCTCTGACCCTTTTCGTAACACGATGTGTCCCCCTTATTCCTCATAATAATTAATCTCGAACATTTCATACGTTAAAAAGACCTCAAGTTTTTCTCTCACCCAAAATTGAAGCTCAGAACACTGTTGCTCTATTTTTGTAGGTAATTCATTTAAGGTTTCACCAGAGGCCTTGCTGAAGTAATTAATCGTACGATTGAACTTACACATGACACGGTGTGCAGAGGCTTGGGAAATTCTAGGATACATGGTGGTATAGCTAGTAATTTAGTCATGATCTATTGAGGTCTCGCACTAATGGTATTTTATAAAGATTAAATTTTAATTTTAAATTCAAATTATATGACAACTTAATGCATATGACAGTCACATATGTTCATTGTAAACATACAGTAGCTAAATATCACTAATCCATGATTCATAGATAATATCCTCTCACAATCACTTTATAAGTTGTGTCAGTTCAATTTTTTTGGTTCACTTTAGCGCTATAGGAGCATATGCTTGTGTAAAATCGAATAAAGATCAACGTTGAACCATATGCGCACCTGGGATATTGATGTCCTTGTAGTCTACGTTATCAACGCCCTTGCCAGGTGATTCCCACACCATCCTCACGCCGGAATACATAGGGGAATTTGCCTTCCGAGGAGCCGTTCCAGTGGCTGGTGACCTAACCCAGACCGGAGTACTGCTGTTGTTCAACGAAGCAACAATCGCTGTAGCATCCATCTCATTGAAATTGGATGCTCGCGGTGTTGGCTGGAGAGAGTAAGCATCAGATGAACCGTAACCAGATAATCTAGGACTCGTGGCCCGGTACCCGAAACCCAAGTCACCATTTGCAAAGGCAATGCTGTTGTCGCCATAGGTACAAGCATGGTTATTTGCTGGAGTGTTCACAGAGAAGATCTCGGCGTTGGAGAGATTGGAAGCCCTAGGAGTGAGCGCTACGGTGGATGATAGAGCTGAGTCGGGGGCAGATGATGTGGACCGTCGGATTCGGACGCGGATGCGTCCATTCCCATCGATCTCGGTCTCGGTGCAAATCGGATCTCTCCCATCGAGTGATATAACGTCCCCATCAAGCTCAAATTTCGATATCGAGGCAGCCGTGGGCCCAGGAAATTGGTTCCTGATCAACTGGGTTGCAGCCTTGTACTCGAACAGGAAGAGCAGAAGCGTATACCTGTTTGTATTTACGTCAGCCAAAATCATAATGCATAGGCATCTGCAAAGGAATATAGGATTTTCTCGAGGTTTTATTGGTTAATCTGCTTCTTTTTCCTGTCTTGCATTTGATTAGCAGAACTGTGTAATCCATCCCATAGGATTAAACCCATTGCATCAAATCCATTTTCTCTAGTTGGACAAATCTTATTAGGGTGTACAGATTGCGGCGAAGTTCTTAATTTACGAACGACGAAGGAAAGGAAACCATGAATTCTAAGGCACTAAATGGAACACGCCATCTTTAAGAACTTTTACGTTATATGGTGGAGAGAATACCAGATAATACACTGGAGGACGACAACTTGGACCATGAGGCTCTGGGTGAAATCTCCATACATGGCCTTCAGCAAAGGGATCCCCATCACCAGGGTGTTCGGCAGCGTCGCCACTGAGAACAGCGTAATCACCCAATCCAGCCCGCCTTTGAAAGTGATCGCCCAGACGGATAGAATCACGAGCACGAGAACTTTCGACACCGTGTCGGCCAGTATGAACCTGGTGTCCATCTGGTAGGGGTCGTTCTGGGATATGAAGTGGAAGGACAGCACCGGGACAGCGAACACGGCCACGAACCGGTTTATCCCCGAGCACTGCTCCGGCGTGAATATCTTCCACCATTTGACGGAGCCGTAGGCGACGAGCATCGCAAAGTACAGCGGAACCATCGCGCACATGACGTTGTAAAAATCTTGCGAGGTGATCATTTCGTCTTTCGCCTCGGTTTCTTTGTCTGTGCAGAAGGAGAGTAGCGGGGTCGAGGGAAGATGATGGTATGAGAGGGAAGCCTGCATGGTGAGGCAGCGAGATATATAAGGGCAAAGTAAAAATCTTCATAAATATATTGAGAGAAACATAAACTAAAAAGTAATAATTTTTTTATAAAAAAAATCTTTTAGAATCCTAAAAATTTCTCTGACGGGATTGAATGGAATTGTACATGTATTACGTAATAATTAGCTCATTATACTACTATATATGGTGACGCACGTGATATACATATTACATATAATAAAATTTTCGTATATAAAACTGTCGACAAGTATCGCCCGGTTAAATATGGAAGTATGGTACTGGCACGTTACGCTATGTCTCTTAGTTAAGCAAATGATCCCTAGAGTTCCTTGATCCGTCGTGAGCATATGAAGAATCCAAGTGATTTATAATTTAAAATTGCTTGGCCGAAAAGTAAAAAAAAAAAAAGAAGAAGGTGATTTACAAACAAACAATTGACATTTTTATTGTTTTTCTATACTTTAATTTAATTCTTTCACGTGATTAACATCGGCAAATTCCTTTTTTCCTTTTCTTTCCCATTTTCATCATATTCAAGATGCCCAAAATTTAAAAAGATAAGTTGGGAAATTAAGATCCTCAATTTTTCTAATTACTAAAAAAAGTTAAAAATATTGAACAAACCTCGAAAAAAAATTAATGAAAAATTTTAAAAAAATTGACTATGAGATAAGAAGGAAAATAAATATATATTGAAGTGGTATAACTATTGCACCATATACTTTCTCTATATTTTTATTTTCTCTCCTATTGAGCCGATGTGATGTGAGTACACGCGAGAACATATCCTCTGATCACACAAGATTGCTGTGGTAGGTGACAAAGTAGAGTCTCCTATATCTTTTGATTTCTTTTATCAACGTCCCATATAAAGATCACAAATTTCAACAGCAGGATCATTTCTCTGTTCTTCAGCACGCTCAACAAGAAAGACTTCCTTGTTCACTGCACGGAATCATTACCCTTTTGCCAACTCGTGTGTGTGCGTGTGTGTGTGTGTAGTGTGGATCTCACATTACGCAGAAATCTTTAAATAAATCTCGAAATCTTCCTGCATCATAGCAATCACGACCGGCAATTTAATGGCACAGCTAAAAGAAGGTCGGGTCAAATTTGTGGCCATTCAGCCTTTCCCTTTGACAAGATACGACTTTCAGTCTTCTTATGCAGAGATCTTCGCATAGACTTCGGTTCGATTCTTATGCACTTCTGGCCTCTGCCGATTTAAGATGTCTTGCTATAATTGTACGGAAGTACATGAGATGCCTTCTAGGTGATGATATCTGGGTTATGATGATTTATTGGTTTCTAACCCTTCTGGTTTTGCAGGTCCTTCTTCATCTTCAACATCCGAAGAAGGCTCTCCCGATATGAAAACAGACATAATTATTTATACGGATGAAACATGGAACAGAACAGGGGAATATGTTGCAAGAGTGGTACAGAGAAATGGACAGGAGTTGCTCTCCTGGATCCAATCCTGCCAAGCACACTCCTCTCCACAAGCTAAAGCTCACGCTGTAGCCTTGACAGTTCAAATCTCCTACTCGATATCTGATTCTTTTCAGATTCTAAGAATATTATTACTTTTATTAATATGAAGAAGGAATCTAGTTAGAATTTTAAGGCTGATCTTGACGAGGAAGTTGTATTTCTATTTATAGTGAAAAAGCTTGAATATGTGCATGAAAAATAATTTCTCTTAAAAAGAAAATCAACTTTTCTAGTTCACCCAGACAAGGGTCCCTTTGCGTTGCTTCTTATCTTTTAAAAATAAAATTTTCTGGCGTGGAATTAGTTGATAAAAATGGAAGCATATAATTCGAATTGATGTTTGGTCTATTGTGAGGGTGAATTGGCAGGGGAAAACCAGAACAGTGAAAACAGTGCGGAATCTCTGTATGTTGTTGGCTCATTTCCGGCACGGGTTCTTGTCTAGTTCTGCTTGTACTGAGTATATCAACAGTGATACGACATTGGAGGCGTGCCGGTGGAGCCCACGGCGTTTCCCGGCCCCCACCGCCACCCCACCCCCGCCCGCCCCGCCTGCGAGTGTAGACAACGCATGCCCTTAGCCTTGGCTGGCCAATCTCTCAATCCCTCACCTCACGTATTGCTTGATACCTCCTTGCTCTGTCAGGGATGGATCGCAATCATTGATTAAATTCGACATATCGTGCAGTAGGGGCTCGCAGAGGCGGCTAGGTTGATCGTCGCTTATATCTTAGAAACTACATAACATGATACCAGTCTGGATGGATCAGACAAGCACTTGAGAACTTTATAATGATTTTTTTTTTTTATGTGGGCACGCAGGCTGTGATTGGTAATCATATACGGAGAAAGCAGTGGTTGGCAACCGACCAACAAGTTACGGGAGGATGGAACCTTGGCTTAGCTTAGGCCACTCCATTGCCGAAACCTAAGCTCCAACCGACCATGGGAAAAAGGTACTGCTATAAGGAAATACAGCGTACGACCTGGGGGCCTGGTTCTGATGACTCTTACGGGTGCATTTGCATCGGATTGTCGGGGGACCCTACGGTTTCCTATTTGACGCAAAATTATATAAATTATGATGTCTTCTGTTGGAACAGTTCCGCTTTTGTTTTTTTTTTGTTTTTTAAATTCAAATGATCTAAGGCAAACCTCGAATTATGATGTTTGCCGCGTGGAATAACAGAATTTTTATAGTTGAAGCCAAGAAATTCTTCTTCTGACTATAAGATTTTAATATATATTTTTTCTACTCTTTTATTTTCATTTTCATGATAGATCGCATGTGAGGTTCTGCATTCTCCATCGGTCGGGGGGTTAGGTCTCCTCCAGCCAGACTCGGTGAATTTCTCGACCGCTTTCGCCGGCTCTCTCTCTAGCTGGTGAAGTGCTACCCTGAAACTCGAGGCCTTGGCCCGTTGGTGCTGGGATACACTAAAAATCCGGCAGTTTAAGCTTCATTGCGAAAATTCTCTATAGGAGTCATGTAATTGATGGCCCCTTTGTCTAATTTTCACTTGGGATGAAGAATCTACTGTTACCTTCTCCTATACATAAACAGTTTTTTTCTTCCGAGTCGAAAATGACATTTTGGATTCCTTTACCGTTCGAGTCACTGTTAATGCTCGAATTAATGAAGAATTCACTGTTAATGGACAAATTCATGGTTATCTTTCTATTAATGCCATTTATTGCTAATTAATTTGGCAATTAAAGGCTATTTAAGCCAAGCCATACCATTGCCCCTACCTTCTTCTTTTTCTTATATTGAGTAGATTGTTCAATAAAAAACACCGTCTTTGCATCATTCCAAATGTTATTTTATCTTATGATTTTCTTCAAGTATTTATTCCACAATCCTCTTTGCTACATAAAAATGAAAAGACGATTTAATCTGGAACTGGGCTGGTTTGGGAGTGAACCATATTACCCACGTGGCCCATCTTAAGTCCATTCCCTCGCGGACTGACCGAACCCGAAGTGGGAACAGGCGAGATTCTTGTTCCGATTTGCGAGTCGTGACATCCCTACATCTCCTTCCGAGGTCCCTCTTACAGCTGCGTTTGATCATCACCTTCACAACTAACGTGAATGCAAACTATATGAGTTGGTCGAGAAAGTTCACACTTCTTCCCCTCGAATGAAATCTTATGTTTGAGTCTCATCTATTGAAAGAATTCGATATGAAATGGGCTCTCAACTCTTATTGGATGATTGGTTTGTATGATAGTAATTTTCATTTAATTTGAAGAAGATAATCAATGAGACACTGTAGTTCTTCCGCAGTATAATGCCAATATATCCGAATTCCAGCCTGTCATCCCATTTTATTCTTCATAAGAGGAGAGGGATGTCACAAATCCAGCAGGCACTGTCTTGTCCCTTCTGGGCTATATGTATATACATAATGATCTTATCCTGATGATTTGATGCTCCATAATCGTAATTTCTTCCCAGGTGATAGATACATTGCAGCCAGTGAATGTCGGTGGATTTACATACATCCTGGACGGGAATTAATAATACACCATGACTGTGAAAATGGTATATGTAAAAGTGATTGATTGCTATGCCCAGAGACATGACTGCACGTCCATCCACATGCTGCATTCTTCATCCTTACTGATACTTACGTTACATCTTAAGTTATTAGGACCACGAAACCGTCTCTCCATCGCAATTCGTTGGTTTGGGCGGTGGGGAAGGGGAAGAGGGACCGCATGCACCAGCTCATGCACGCTCTTTTCCTTAACCTGCTTCGTTCTGACTGCGTGGATAGGGAAAAAGAGAAACAAGGCATGCGTTTTAAGTTGACGATGAACGATGGCCAGCACCTGAGAAAATGGAATACAGCTAAGTACCGAGTACCGTTTGGGAAACAAGACAAACCGAGAAACACACAGAATAGACTGCTGCTGCTGCTGACCCACACCACACTTAGGATTAACTTCTAGACCGTGAAGAAGACAAATTATGGGTTCCATCTGGTTTTTATCAGGGAAACCGTGGTCGTATTATTCTTGGCAACTGACTCTCGCGAGAGAATGGGCATAACAGTTGTGCCGTGGGCTGGTATTTTTAAGTGTGATCTCTGTTAATAATTTCTTTTATCTTTTTTACGATTACTGAAATCACCTCCTTTGCTCGTCAACATTGCCGTCCACCTTAGTGTTTTACCACCGGCTTCACAGCCCCAGCCAACAGAGACTCGTCAAAAACCACGTCGCATGTCAAGTCAACCAGCGTAGACTCGGACAGAACGAAGGTGCAGTGTAGGACAAATGTCAGGCATCCTCGGACACATTTCAAGCCTACCTGAAAGTACAGACCCCAATGAATTGTTTATTATATCTCCCTTATCGTTTACATCAGCTCGGCTCACTTCTTCTCCAATTACAAGTTGGATTGCTTCACTTCCTCTCCCCTCAAATCTCGTCTCAGTTCTCGTCTGATCTTCCACTGATCCTACTGGCTGCCGGATTATGGCGACCTCTTTGTCCAAGATGGGCCGTTTCGGCCGCGAACTGGCGCTGGTATTGGGCTTTGCAGCCATTATTGCTGCAGCTGCAGGCGGAAAGCTCCAAGTTGGGTTCTACTCAAAAAGATGCCCTGCCGCCGAGTCTATCGTTCGCAATGCTGTCAAAGCGGCTGTCGCCTCCGATCACCGAAATGCAGCCATCCTTCTCAGGGTCCACTTCCATGATTGCTTCGTTGAGGTCTTACTCTCATTGTTTTTTTTACTCAGAACCTCTGTTGAAAACGCTGTCAATAGCAATCTCATCAACCTTTTTCGATAGCAATAAAAGTTGAACTAGGGAGTAGAGAATGAAGGGCATGGAAAATTAATTCCATTGTTAAGAATCGGATCCCATGATGGAGAGAGATGCCGCTCAATAAACCGCCTTTCCCTGAACTCCAATTTTATCTAGCACTGTAGCTAGTCCACTAAGAACGTTCCTATAGACAGCAGAATGTTCTTTTTGAAGCCTACGACATGTTACAAGTACATTTTTAAGGGCAACTCTTATTACTCGCCATACAGGCTTTTCGACCTTAGCTAATGGGATGTGATAATGCCGTATTAATCATAAACTCTGATTGTCTGCCAGGGATGCGATGCATCGATACTAGTGGACAATGGCGACACGTGCGAAAAGAGGGCAATGGGCCACCAGGGTGTCGGAGGCTTCGATGTGATAGAGGGAGCGAAAGCTCAGCTAGAGAAGGTCTGCCCAGGGGTTGTCTCTTGTGCAGATATAGTGGCGTTAGCCGCAAGGGACGCTGTCCTTTCGGTACCCTCTTTCCCAACCATTTTAAAAGTCCATAAGGATGAACTTCGGTGACGTAAAAAGACCCATGCTTGGATTGACTGCATGACTCACCTTGCTTCTGATATGCCGTGTGTTTGAGCAGAGCAATGGGCCATTCTATAATGTGGAGACTGGCCGAAGAGATGGCCGGGTTTCTAATTTGTCTCTGGCAGCAGATATGCCGGATGTGAACGATTCAATCGGGCAACTCAAGTCGAAATTCAAGCGCAAGGGACTTTCTGATAAAGATCTGGTCGTCCTTTCTGGTATTTGTGCCACTCCCCTCTGCTATTCGGCTAGTATGTTGTCAATTACATGCGTGTGTTATGCTGTTTACATATATATGCCTTTGGATCTTGCCGGATCTTGAGGTATTCGAACAAAAACCGATCTTTGCCAATACGAAATCATCCATTTGATGCTCCAAATGGTTTTCTGATGGCAATTGGATCCTCTTTTCCCTACCAGATTGCAATATTGGCGTTTGAATTCCCATTTCTTCCACAACGTATGTGTAGTAGTTAATTAACGGTTTCTAACAATCTCCTTCTTAGCGGCGCATACAATCGGTACCACTGCGTGCTTCTTCATGACCGACAGGCTATACAAATTTCATTCGCCCGGCGGCTTTGACCCGGCCATCAACCCAAAGTTCCTCCGGACACTCAAGCTGAGGTGCCCATCGGGTGGAGACATCAACGTGAGGCTCCCGCTCGATCCAGCGAGCGAATTCACGTTCGACGCTCAGATCTTCCGCAACATAAAGGGGGGCTTCGCAGTGATAGCGTCTGACGCCAGGCTTTATGATGACAGGAGCACCAGGGGCACAGTCGACTTCTATGCCGGCAACAACAAGACGAGATCTAAGAAAGAGTCATCATCCTTCAGGACGGATTTTGCGTCTGCGATGGTAAAGATGGGCAGAATCGGAGTCAAGACCGGGTCACAGGGTGAGATCAGGCGTGTGTGTAGGTCTTTCAACTGAAGGATGGGACACCGTGTAATGTCGATTCAAATGCATAAACCATAGATCATATATACGACGAGTAAGTTCTTTCTCATGAAGAAGAAGAATTTTCGATGTCTGAAGATAAATAAAAGATGATCAGCCTTCACCATAATCAAAAGGGGTCGTACTAATCTAGAAGAGGCGTTACTTTCACTTGATAAAATCACGGTAGAGAGAGGTATTATCCATCTGAGATACGTTCTGCATAATTCTATACTAGAAAAGGCATTTAATTTTCACCTTGAGAGGATTGAGGAAGAATTTATTCCATTTAAATTTGGAAAATCTAAGGGATTTGGTTTTGAATTCGATCCTCGATAAGCTGTCAATCTTATCAGCAGAGAAAATGGAGGTGAAAATGCATTCTCTCGGCCGCGGTCAGCCTACAAGCCCATCACCCTCAATCCGAAGGAGTCCTATGATCAAACTGAAGACCAGCATTCGCTTTACTTTTGCCTTAAAAGTTTTATTTATCTGTCCAAAAATGTATGCATTCGTACACATATACGACTTTTGGACTTGCAAAGTTGACGTCACTCGGCCCATCACCAGGCCGAAGAAGAGGCCGGCCCAGGCCTGGGGCTTCGGATCTCTGCTCAGCGGAAGAGCTGTAGTGTCTATCAATTACTGTTCTTCTTCCTCGTCTGGGTCTTGCGCTCTGCTCTCAGGTTTGAGCGAGCTTCAATGGAAGTGTGAAACGCTCAGATGAAGGGCAGGGAAAGAATGGGAAGCCCGACCAACAAGCCAAGGATGCTACACCACGCTCCCTGCACCCGCAACCACCAGATCGGCGCTCTCCTCCTCGTTGCCGCCACCTTCTTCCTGACCCGCCTCTTGGACGGCTCCCTCGCTCCCTGCCCAGCAGCCCTCCAGGACCACCCGTCCGATCCCCTCGTCCGTGTCACCGACGGCGGATCCCTCTCCTGGCCCACCCTGGGTTACGGGACACTCTTGTCTCTGAAAATCTATGTCTACGAAGAGGATGAGATCGACGGCCTGAAGGAGCTGATGCGGGGCAGGGACGGTAAGATATCCTCGGATGCCTGCGTAAAGGGCCAGTGGGGCACCCAGGTAATTGTTTCTCTCACCAAATTACGGCTAGTTGATTCAAATGTGTTCTTCTTTGCACTTGTTCGAGAATTTTGAAAGTTAAGTTAATTGTAATTACTAATTAGTTCTTAAAGGCCTTTTGCTGATAATGAACTGTGGGAAATGAATCTTGGCCAGTATGATAATGCCAAGATCCTGATGAGGAGAATGCTCGGATCCGTTACGGGGTGATGCTTCAATTGTTCTCAGCTACATAATTTTGTGTATATAAGTCGATGACTATATCTCTGTAGTCTATCCATGGCCATTAACATTGAAATGAAGTTTGATACAACAATGGGTGTTGTTGCTTCAATATGTTGCTACAGGATTCCTGGAATTTGTATCACAACGTGCATTATTGACCATGTGATCTTTAATCTTAATGATGTATCAGTGGGAATTGACATGAGCCTAACTCTACTAATAGCTTACTAGCACTCTTTTGGTGATAGGGGCCTAATCTTTTCCTCATGAAATTCTTCTGTGGAAAACATATTGCAGGTTAAAATACATCAGCTATTACTGAAGTCAAGATTTCGGACGTGGAAGAAAGATGAGGCAGATTTCTTCTTTGTCCCATCGTATGTTAAGTGCGTTCGGATGATGGGAGGCCTAAATGATAAAGAGATCAATCAGACCTACGTGAAGGTAGTATAATTATTTTTTCTTGTTCCTTGTTTGGAGTTCTTACTCTTACACATTCTTTCTTCTTTTCTCTGGCATGACATTCTGATTCCTGTATGAAGATCTTAAGTCAAATGCCTTATTTTAGGCATTCGGGTGGACGTAACCACATATTTGTCTTTCCCAGGTATTTGTCATCAATCTTCCTTTTCTTACTCCCTTTCTCGTGCTGTCAGAAACTTCTGCTCTATCCTTGTTTGCATATAATATTATTGTGATGTTTGCTGATAATCTGTGCAAGTCATTTTAGGATGGTTAGCTTATAAAAAATTTATGGAATTTGGCTGTTTTTATTATATTGCAGTTTTCATGCATGTTTTTGTCTTTCCGTGATGAATTTTCATCTTTCTTTATGTTTAATATCTTAGCTTGATGATGGAGGGGTTCTTCACTGGTATTATCTGGTGGAATCTGTCCCTTTAAGTGCTTCGAAGAAAGTTTCTGCACTAGATCTGCTTGTTAATCGACACTCTTTTTTCTGACTAATGTAGTGGTGCTGGAGCTCATCTGTTTAGGTCTTGGGCAACTTATCTGAACCGATCAATTATTCTCACTCCTGAGGTTGTCCCTTGTTTCTTCTTTATCTTTGAGGAAAACCCTGTTTCATCTTTGCTTCTTGAATCTTCTAACTATGGATGATCTCAAGCCTATGACCTTTTTCTGAATTGAGATAGTTCCATTTTTTCTTGGTCAAAGAGAAAGAAAATTAAGGAAGCCCCCAAGAGGAAGCTTTTCTCTATTTCTTCATAGATTACTTTGTCGTCTTTAAGTGGTAATCTTAGAAATGAAGCAACTCTTTTATTTGAAGAATGCTACCTTCTGTGTTATTGCAGGGGGATCGAACTGATAAGCGAGACACCAGTGCTTTCAATACTTGGAAGGATATTATTATTCCAGGCAATGTTGATGATGCAATGACTAGAGATGGGTCTTCACTGGTCAAGCCCTTGCCTTTAAGCAAAAGAAAATTCTTGGCAAACTTCTTAGGCCGTGCCCAAAACAAGATCGGGCGCCTTCGGCTCATACAGCTTGCAAAGCAATTTCCAGACAAGGTATGTTCTAATTTGTCGGTCCTGCTGTACAAATTTCTAGAAGCTTGTTTTTCAAGTTATACTTGGTTCCTTTGGCATAATGTTGAAGTAGGTGGCTCATTGTGATTTTTTCCTGCTGTATATATGATTCCATAGCCTTTTCTCTTCGGGTTTGCTGAACAAAAGTTTAAGATTATAGGGGGTGTATGTTAATGAAGTGAAAACAATTAACTAATTTGTTTGTCTGAGTGGAAATTTGCAGAATGAACTTCACACACTCTTTTGTAAGGCAAATTTGTGTAAAGAAGTATTTGTTTGATAGCTGCAATGTAGTTTCCATCAAGCTGCAGCCTTTTCTGCTATATTGACATACCCCAACTAGCATCTCCTGCCACCAATGCCAACTTCTGATTACCAGTCTTGGTTTTCCAAAAGGAGTCCTAAACATTTCCTTACATTTTGGATGTTTCTTATCTTGATAAACATGCAAATGACATTATAAACAGTTGGAATCTCCAGAGTTGAAGTTTAGTGGCCCTGACAAACTGGGGAAGCAAGAATATTTTGAACATTTACGAAATGCCAAGTTCTGCCTTTCTCCTCGGGGAGAATCATCCTGGACCCTTCGCTTCTATGAGTCTTTCTTTGTGGTAAGTCTGGTCCTCTCTCTCTCTTTTACTATAAAATTGAAGCTATTTGAATAATGAATATAAATCTATAACACGTTATACAACTCCATTTTCTGCACAGGAGTGTGTCCCTGTACTTCTGTCTGATCAAGTAGAGTTACCCTTTCAGAATGTTATTGACTACACACAATTATCCATCAAGTGGCCATCTACTCGTATAGGTCCTGAACTGTTGGGGTACCTAGAGTCAATACCAGGTAAGTTTAAACTTCTCTTTTATCTTATTTTGGTTCTGTTCATTTTGTGTAACTGAATTTCCTAGTGAAAATGTTTAGAGGGGAGCATTCACTGTAGGAGGTTTATTCTGCGGCGTTTGTGAGTTTACTCAAATGAGAAAAGAGAGATACTTTATTATTACTTGGATGTACCGCTGGCCACTTCAACATATTAGATTGGTGGCGAGGTAGAGGCCTAATCTGGCCGGCTTTGGCAGTGTCCTTATATTGTATGACTTCTAACTTCCTTGAATCAATTACCGGGAATGGTATCCACAAAAAGGCTGCTACTATCCTGTCCCCTGATACCAAGATCGATACAGTTCATCAAAAAAATTCTTCCAATGCACGAATCTTATTTTCATGCAATGCAGCTAAACACAATGGAATAAGTCTCCTCTCTCAAGCTTCACTAGAAATGTCTTTAGTAAGGGAATATATGCCTACAACTCGAGTGTAATACACCTTGATCTTCTCTGTTTCCCAGATGATGTTATAGAGATGATGATAGCCCATGGGAGGAGAATAAGGTGCTTGTGGGTATATAATCCCGAGTCCAGGACCTGCTCAGCAATGAATGGAATCTTCTGGGAGCTTCAAAGGAAAACGAGGTACTTCCAACAGTCCACCGAGACGTTTTGGCTGCACAATGGATCTATTGTAAGTCGAAACTTGGTCGAGTTCCCTAGATGGACGCCTCCCATGCCTTTACCTTAATTCACTCTCATCACGTGGTAAATTCGGGGTCTCAGTTACCCCAATTACATTCCCTCTGGCCTCGGCAGCTCCTGGGTCGAGTTATCCCAAATTTTCCTGTGGCCATGGCAAATTCATGGCTCCCATCAATCTTGTGCACCTGTTCATCGAGAGCTTGCCATTTTTAGGATGGCTTCTGACCTGTACAATCCGTAGAGATGTAGACAATCCCGAGAATGTTTCTGTATCTTAGGAACAGCTCCTGGCAGTTCATGATAAACGGTAATTCTATCAATTGCTTGTTTATCAAAGCATTTCCACCGTCCATTGACATGATTGATATTCCTTATGCTTTCCACTCGAGTTAAGTTGTTGTTATTGTATCTGGATGCCACGGACGTAAAGTTATTCTTAGTTATGAAATCCTCAGCTAAGATTCTCAGGGTTAAAGCGAAAACGGGTTTTTAGCCTAAACCTTCCTAGCCAGTGATCGGGATCGAGCCCTGTCCACAAGATTGAGTCAAAAAGGGAGCTCGAAATCATCTGCGTCTGTCCATTCAAGAAGGTGCACTCGATTTATTCAAACGAGCTCAAATAAAATAATCTGCTCTCGTATTTGACTTGCCAATTGGGTGGTGCGAGGCATCCAGCACATTCTGAAATCAGATCCCACCAAAAGAAAGCAGACTCTTTATGCATATTATATATGAAAGTGACTGCATTTTATGTAAAAGACAGTTTGGTTCCATGGGCAATGTTTAAATAGGGAAAGTCCACGTGGGCATAAAAAATATCAAGGCCTAAGAGGCATTTTCTGAGACAGACGATGAGTTGCAAGCTTGTTCTTGCAATCAAATAATTTCTACGTCTGACTTACATTCGTGTATTGAAACGACAAAGTCTCTCTATCTAGATGCACTACTAATTCCCCCACCACCCCCCCAACTTGCCTCGAAGAGGAGGAAGGAAACCCTGGCGATCCTACGAAAGAAAGTTTGGCCGAAGTTTGGCCGAAAGGAGCCGAACCCTAGCCACCCATCTTGCCTTCTCAACTCTGTGCTGGATATGGGGTCCGTAATTAATTGCATGTCTGTAAGCATTAGACACCTTATTGGGATGTAGATTCGATTTTCCGCATTTAACTATCTCTCTATTAGCTTAGAATTAAGATTCTAGGGCTGCCTATTGATTGGTTAAATGGGTCTCTTGTATACTTAGGCAAGTAATCCTTACGATCATGAACTCTAGTCAAATTCTCAAATCTGTTATGAATATATATATATGTTTTTTTTTCCTCTAACAAGAATCTATATGAGCTCGTCTTTTCGTTTCGTATTTACCACAATGGACCATTAAAAACTTTAACGGAAGTGTCACTGTGCCCGTTACGTGAGTGTGAAATGTCCTCGACGCCCTCGTTACATGTTGTAATATTTTCTAGAAGAAAAAAAAATCAAACAAAGATACAGGTAAAACGATCATGTTTTTACTGGCAAGCAATTGTAAAGAGCTGAACACCTTCTTATCTTGATTGAACGAATGCTAGATAACTATAGAGTGTCTAGTGGAAACTTATTCACCCTTCAGTCCATTGATGAACTGACGGAATTGTCCGATGCCCTAATTTTTTTTTTCTTTTTATCTTTAACTTCATATGCACACTTGAAATTAACGCAGAATCATTCAACTTGTTATCTCATCTCTCATCAGCTAAGAAAATTCCAAATCCTCACTTGCTTGGACCACTGATGCTAGCTAGTTTGCAATATCAACAAGCAATACAGGTTTTAGCCGATTGGACCTCAACTTCTTAGACCCAACAGAGAGATCATTGCGCCTGTGCTTTTAAGAACTCTTTTTGAACTAGCAGTCTGCTTCTTTGGCGTGAATCTTTTTCTATGAATCAGAAGATACACAGCACATCTTCCATCCATCAGTGCGTGCAA
Organism: Sonneratia caseolaris; assembly: GCA_900006705.1. Lineage (NCBI taxonomy): Eukaryota > Viridiplantae > Streptophyta > Magnoliopsida > Myrtales > Lythraceae > Sonneratia > Sonneratia caseolaris. The sequence continues at coordinate 82,089 of CXYZ01024935.1, read as the reverse complement.
AAAAAAAGAAGGATTTTATTCGAGTAATTTTCGATTTGGTTATCTAAATCTTGGGCATATCGAGTGGGAATGGACTTATTCGATACTAAAAAAAATGATCCCATTTTGGCTTTGGACTACCAATCTCCCTGTAGTAAAGTTGGTGCCATGCTTATGGTTTGTTCCGAGTGAGATGATGTAACCACTCACGTATGGAAGCTTCAATTATCCAACTGCAAATTTTTTTCTTGCTTTTTTTTATATATAAACGAGCTTTACGATGAACTGTTATGAAATGCAAAGAGAGAGAGAGAGAGAGAGAGAGAGAGAGAGAGAGAGAGAGAGAGAGAGAGAGAGAACCAATCATGTCGACAATGAGGTAGCCAATGGAATGTCGGCAGGGTAGGTTATGGAAGAAACTCACATCATAAGATGGATGGATGGGTTCAAATACGATCAATATGTCCCATATGTGAGAGTTCTAGTCCTTGAAACTGGAATCACTAGAAAATCACATGTCAGGAAAATTTTCAAACTCCTAATTCTTTGGGTGAAATTTTAATAGCACAACCATAGTTTTTAAAATTGGATCGAAACGAGAACCGGTCAAGGTATGGGTTTATGGGTCGGACCGGAGTTTAATGGATCGAACTGCATGTTTAATAAATAATATTACTAATAAATCGACATAATATTATAATTTATCTATAATTTATAATAAAAAATATTAATATAGTCATTATATTATTATCAAATTTAATATAAAATATAAATATAAGTCTAGTAAAATAAAATAAATATATTATAATAGATTTTTGTTTTTTATTTTTAATTTTAAGTTGGCCGGTTTTCTTATTGGTTTAATTGAATTCATTGGTTCGACTAGGAACTGACCGGTTCAACTGGATTTGACCTAATTTAAAGTGTAATTTAATTATTTATGAGAAATGGACTGGGTGAGTGGTTGGTTCCCAATCGAACTGACTGGCCTGATCCAGTTTTTAAAACTATGAGCACAACTCCAATTTGTCTTTTGTCAATGCTTTCCTTAAATTTGGCAGACATAACGAGCGCACGAAGAGCAATTCACTCTCATTTAATGTTATAATCATAGTTTTAAAAATCAGGCTAGTCCAACCGGTTCGATTGGAAACTTGCCAGTCACTCGGTTCAGTTTCTAGATTTAACCCGTTTGTAATTAATCAACTTCGATTGAACCAGCCGGTTCCCGGTCTGACCGACAAAGCTAATTGAACTGGTGAAAAAACCGATCAACTTAAATTTTTTTTTAAAATAAAAATATATTATAATGTAATTATTTTATTTTATTAAACTTATATTTATATTTTATGTTGAATTTGTAGTTAATATAATGATCATATAATGAATTTTTATTGTAATTTATTGTAAATTTATAATATTATATCAATTTATTTATAATATTATATTATTATTATTATTATTCATTAAATCTCCTGTTCGACCCATAAATTCATGCACCCATATTTAATCAATTCTTTGTCCGATTCAGTTTTAAAAACTATGATTACAATACACTTCTGTTAAGACTTTTACCGGAAACCGTTTAGTACACGAAAAGACAAATTAGTATAGATTCTTTCCAAAAAAATGTTTGTGATCAATTTGGGAAATTGACCACAATCATGGTCAGATAGGTTGTATTTACCGTATACGGTTTTATATTTCCATATTCAGCACGCGCTTGACTCAGAGCTTTCCATTGCAGCTGGAACTAACTGCAAGTGTGCACATTCGTCCATCACAGCCCGACGTTTCTCTAATTTCAGAGATGTTAATCATCTCGAAAGTTTTCTTGATTCCTCTGCGTCGGCGCCTTCAAGTGAACACCATCCATTTTGCTCCAGTGAGAATGGCTTCCCGAAACAGTTTTGGGACACAAAAGACAACACCCAGAAGAGAACATATTTTTGTACCTGCTTCTGAGGACGGTAGTCATCGTCGGATTCCTGACAGTTCAACATGGCTCCCCACAAACATCTAGAGGGCATCATCGCCCTTTGCCCACTCCCCCCAAAGAAAAATAAAAACCATTTGAAGATTCCCACATAAAAATCGAGTCTGAGATGCCCACCCGCCCGCCCGCCTACCCACCCACTTCCCTGTATTTTCTGCAGCCCCGCCACAGGGTACGAAAGCGAACGCATGTAAGCTTTTTGTGTCGGAGGAATTTGCCGACGTGGCAGAGCTCCACAGACCGCTCCTTAGTGGAACAAAATTATGGATTTGAAGACAATTTCATTACATTATTAACGTCGTGTTTTGGTGAGGTGGAGTGTTCATTCATCCCACCAGATTGTCCACCCTTGGTGGAGCATATTCTGGTGGAAAACAATGGACGCTGTACGAAGTTCATGTGCAGATGAGAGAAAGTTGAAACTACTGGACTGGAGACGGAATTCCCATTCCCTCTCTTTCAAGCGAAACTTGAACCTCTACATGGAACTTTTGTGGAGATGCGAGCCCGAGTGAACGCTGCGCATCTAGCTATAACAAGCCTAGTCTCCATCTTTCACAACCTCCTTGGGATGGGACCACGTAAGAGAATCTACTACTTGGTTTGGGTCATCACGAGAGACTCTGCTGTGTCTTCATCAATAACAGGGACATTACAAGAAGGGCCATCTTCATAAGCGGCGAGGAGAATAACAATAATAATAAAAGAATATTGTCTTAGAACTTACCGTTCTCGTTCTATGATTTACTATATCATCAGGGCACGACACCCCTTAATATGAATGGCATGATATGGCTGTTGCACGCTAAACTCTCTCATCTAAAACTCCATCGGTCTAACCTAAAAGGGAAATGCCGAGCATCAAAAGGACCCACGCAGAAATTCCGTATAAAAATACTCTCCACCCGTTTGGTGCACTCCAGTGTGCATGTATATCAAACTTGCCAACAGCATATATATATCTATATGCGTGTGTGTATAGCATCGGTTCTCCCCATCAAGAATATTCCCATTTTCGTTTCAATGCAATGGAAGACGTCTTATTATAGTATTATCAAGACGGAAGATAGATTATATCGTATCAAGAGAAAGAGAATCGATTTGCTGAGAAGTTGAGGATAGTACTCAATGGCTCTTATATTCTCTTGTAAAGAATAGTGCTATTCAAAGTGCCTTTGATTTCAGCCATTGAGCTGAGTGTACGCTTTTTCAAGTATTGTCAGTAACAGTAAGGGTGGCTCGGTCTTGATTTTCTTCTTTTTGTTCATTAAAAGAAAAAAAAGAAAAACACAAGTCGACGATGGCCGATAGACAGCCTCAAAAAGTCCAAATCCAAACCACTAAGCCCTGCTGTCGATTTGGAACAGTTTCACGGTCCTCCGATGATGACCGATCATAAGTAGGAATAGAGAGGTTGGCTGGTAATTGAGAAGAGTGGGGGGGAACTTTATCCATTTCAGTGTGCGGTGAGTGAGACAGTCACTAATTTACTAGACTAACGGTTTCGTCGGTATATTCCCCCGGCGCCGGCACTTAATTAAAGACCTACTAAACTTGGAATTCCGCCAATTTAGTCCGGACATCTGTGTTCCGTTTAACACCTATTTCCTTCCAATAAATCCTTGATGCAAATCCGATGCATCGGGGTGACACGTCAACGACATGTAAGCGCCATGTCGGATGATCTAACGGGACAACAAATCTCATGGAGTATTGAATTCAAGCTCTAAAGAATTAGTGCAAGACAGATTTAGAGATCAAAAGATTAGCTCTCCTGGAATCAACTTCGGGAGCGTATTGCCATTAAGTGGATCCAGCACGCTCGAATTTGAATCGATCAGGATTAATCGAGAGAGATTGTAGATTCGATTCTACTAGTAAGATTTTCTATACCTTAATTCCTCTCTCTGCTTCATCCTCTTTTAGGCTCGTATGCCTCTTATATAATCGGAAAAAAAAAAAAGGGAGGATGGATGGAGTACTTCAAAAGGAAGTGAGTACACTCCACTTGACTCTCTGCGCAGGGCTAATTAACACATAAAGAAAATGCATCCCTAGTCTGTGCTTTCTCTGATGGCCAAATTAGTGGGATGTGCGTCAGTGTAGAATAAGCCCCAACTGGAGTTGGGAATTATTAATTCAGGATTCGATGAATGTGGGGTCAGAGGCGAAATTAGATGGTTGCCATTGGTCCCGTTAATAATAACCGTGCAATGGCCTCTGGTTCATCGAGGATGATTGCGCTTGGCCTGCCCAACCCAAGTTTAGATTGCCCACACTCTTTTTATTTATTTTTTATTTCTTGCATGTTGGGTGTCGAGCATATGTGCAATAAGTTCTTTTCTTGTTTTTGCACCGCGCAGTACCATTAAATCGGTCGAAACGCACCTCGAGACTGGTCTGCGGTCGGATCGGGATCCCTGAAAAGATCCCCGTCGACCCTCCCAACATGAGATTTGATTCTCAGATGATCCATTTAAAAATTTAGCGAGGGAACCATGAATGCAATTCTAAATTCATCAATAAGTTCTCCTCCTACTTGTCTTATAAAATTCTGTACGCCCTACAAATTAAATGTGGGCTGCGCTCGGAACGCAGCTGGAAAACAACGATTTTCCCTTCCCGGCTCCCAAAGTGTCCGCCTATAAATGGCGGCTGCCCGTTGCTCGCTCTCCTTCGTCCCTCACAACCACGCCTGTGCAAAGATCTCTCTTCCATCTTCTGGTGGGTCAAGTCAGTTTTGACCGAAAGGCCTCGAAGGAGAAATGGTCGCTCTGCGCTTCCTCATGGGCGTCTGTGGTGGGTCCCTCCTCCCCGTCTTCGATTTCCTCGTAATATTGTTGTCGGGTTCCTTGGCTCGACGATGGTCTTGACTGGTTCTCTTCGTGCCATGAATCCAGGAAACGTTACGGCTCTGTGCCTGTACTTGGCCCCATCGTGAGTACTCTCATACTCGCACTCGTCATCACTTGCGGATATCCACCACCTTCAGTGTTATAATATCCTACCAAATTCTCGCATACCGCATGACAGAATTTTGCAGGACGGGTCTCAGTTGATCACTGGTGATGGCACAGTGATCACTGATCAGCGAGGCCTTCGATCAACTAACATCCTTTCTTTTTTCTTAACGAGCGATCGTCGGCTAAATCACGCCGCTATATAAACGAGTTAACCCTCGGTAATAATTGGCGTATACATTAATCTCAAAGTGTCATGTTGTACTTGGAAAACATATGCCCATTTTGATTAAATCAATACGGTCTTGGAGTTACAAAACTATTCCGACTCAAGAACGAGAGGAAATTAGTAAGTCTTAAACCGGAAAAATTACGCCATTATTTAATATAAAGTTGATGGCTTATAACCTCAAATTTTTTTCACTTGGGTGTCCATCGACAGGGTCAAAATCTCTAGTTTTTTCCTTCTCGATCGTCTTTGATCCTCTAACCCTATATTCCAATCAACGCTCGGATATGGCACATTTGATAGGATCACAATCAAGAGGATCATCAAGAGCAAGAGCACGGGGAAGTTCTCATGTGTTCCGTACGCGATGACTGTGCTCAACTGCCTTCTCTACACTTGGTAATCGTCAATCCCGAGCTCCCCCGGCATCCCCTTCACTGGGAACACGAGTGAACTCGAATTCGCATACCCCATAAACCGACCCTTTTTCTAGTCATTGCTGATTGTTTTTCTCTGCTCGGCATGTTGTGCTTTCTCTCTTCCAGGTACGGTCTTCCATTTGTGACGGCAAATAACCTCCTGATAAGCACAATCAACGGCACCGGCGCAACAATCGAGTTCGTGTATGTACTGATCTTCACCGTGTATGCCTCGAAGAAGGAGAAGGCTAGGATTTTGGGGCTCCTCGCGTTTGTGATCTCTGTGATCGCAACGGTTGCCTTCGTTTCCATGTTCATGGTGCATGGGGAAGATAGGAAGCTCCTCTGCGGTCTTGTGGCCACCATCTTCTGCATTGTCATGTATGCTTCGCCCTTGTCCGTCATGGTAAGCCTATCATATCTTCACTCCGTTATTGCTATTTATATATTCATTGACGTCGAATTCTCATAATAAAAGTTGGGGTTGACATAGTGAGAGCTGACAAAATCAACAAACGGCACATGAACACTGGTACAGTTTCTTTATTTATTTATTTTTAAATCTAATCGAGACACCTGTGAATAAAACTCTCCGATAATGGATAATCTTCATTAGTAAGACTACTATAGTTCACCTTTTGAGCACACCAGTGTCACTCTTTTCCCTGCAATTTCATACCAGAAACCTCATTTGAGGGGAATAAGAATTAGATCACGTCGACCAACAAAAAGTACGATATCTTTCTTAACTATATGGAACAAGTTCAAGAAAGAGCTCCTAAGAGATTAGAGCACGATTAAGAATATTAGCTGGCTACAGATTGGCCTATAAAATCACAAAGCTGTAACACGAAATGCGATTTGCTCTACATCACTCATAATTTGTTCTTTGGTCTATTAGAAGCCATACTTTTCTTGTCTAATGATTCCATAGCATCAGATTCTCATAATCTCATTCAAGTACGATTTTGTGCAGAAAGAGGTGATCGAGACGAAGAGCGTAGAGTACATGCCATTTTGCCTGTCGATGTTTATATTCTTATGCAGCACTTCATGGTTCATCTATGGCCTACTCGGAAATGACCCTTTTGTCTTTGTAAGTCAAAGCTCTCCCCTGTTCGTAAATTTCAAACCGAAACATAAGCATAATGAAAGCAACACGGCTTTTTAAATTTATGTTAACACCATAATGTTGAATCAGTTGGTAAGTAAACCTACTCAAATCAGTATAACTTGTGTTCAAATTATTCGTGGTAATCATGGGAAGTAACTATATGATCTTAGGAACTGAGTTCTGGATTCTATTGAATGTTGCAGGTGTCTAATGGGCTGGGAAGCGGACTGGGGATGATGCAACTGATCCTTTACGCCATTTACCGTAATGGAAAAGTCCAGTCTGAGATGGTCCTGCATGATAGTTCGCCCTTCGAGATGGACCTCGAGTCCCAAAATGTTCTGCAAGATGGTTCACTCATCGAGATGGATCCAAAAATCGTGGACCAGAAGATGCAACAGGAGGAATCCACCTAGCACCCGAATGGCAGCTGGGTCTCCTGTTCATGTGAAGAGACTAACCTGTCGTAGAATCTACGTAGACGTATAAACAGAGAGTTGCTACCACCTCGGTGTTGAATCCCTCCATATATGTGTGTGTGTGTGTGGGTTTTGGCATTGTTCACTGTTCACTGTTCACCTACCGATTGAATTGAGAATCAACAGCATCTCCATTTTCTTTTTGCGTAAACCACCCGTTTAACCTTCAATTATAAGAAAATTTCGAATTTTATCATAAGTATTTATTATTTTACAAAAATAATCCACAACTTTTATTTCCTCATCATTTCTACCGGCTATAATTAGTTATATAATAAAAAAAAAAACCATCCTGTTCTCCACGTCAAAATTTTTATTTTACTCACAAATTTAGTATGCTTTCCCAATTTTACTGATATAGTCAGAAATTTGATTCTGACCTCTATGGTTGTCCAAGTGAGTTTACCTACCGTCTTTCATTCATTCCATTGATGACTTAGTGTGGGGAAGTGGATCGAGATCGGGCCCCAATTCCCCCAAATTGGCCTTTGTATCTAAGGCTGAAATAATAATAATAATAATAATAAAATCAGTACAATCACAGGTAGTAAGGCTAAGATCGTGACCCCTATAAATTCCCCATTTAATTAGCTTATCTAACAGATAGACTACAAGGACACAAATTTTGGGAAGCTACACTGCGATATCGAGACCTTCAAAACTCTCAGTCCGCCGACTTGCATATAATTCATAATTAAAACAAGTTATTCCCTTTTCGGCCCCCAGGGGAAAAGTACGCTTTTCTCTTCATTCTTGCGAGAACCTTTTCCCAGTCGCCGCCGCCGCCACCACCTCTGACATCCAAAAGATTGAAGGGACCCTCGCCTACAAATATCTCCAAAAAAATCGTTGACTTTATTCAACGATGTGGGCCAGGATCTTAACCAGAACGAGCGGTAGAGCGCCCCCGGTAGTTCGACGTGCAAGGAAAAAAGAAAGAGGAGACCCACCTGATTCGGTGGTCGGGATGGGCCCAACGTCCATCACCAGTCGCTTCTACTTTTGGGCTGGCCCAGATGGAGAATCTTGACCGGATGATTTCAAGAAATGAACTCGAGTAAGCATCTCAAAAGGACGGCACTAGCATGGACGAGTCGAACCGGCTCGCGGTCCTTTCTCGAATCTTGTAACTGGAAAAGGGGAAGAAAAAAAATTCATGATCGACGGAGCTTTACCTCCGATCGACCGGCTCCGAGCCCGAATTACCCCTAGTTCATCGAGTGTCACGAAAATCTAAATGAGAATATGTTGATCCATCGATCCGCTACACCTCCCGTCAAACTTATTTAATTTACACCTATTAACTGCTGCTCAGAAGGAAAAAAATTCATAATTAATTTGGACCTAAATTTGGGATATATTCTGTGTAAGTTGCTAAACAAATATGCAATTTCTGGAGGAGGTTGTTTTCAATTTTCAAAGAGATATATATATATGTATGTATGTATGTATATTATTTATTAACTGTCAGCGAGAGTCGCCAGGTTCACATTGAAGGGACCCATTGTGGTTCTCCTTATTTCTTTATTTTATTTTAACATTTTTCTCACGTGCTATTTTGGGGATCGACATACCTTCCCCCTCCAACTATTTTTTTTCATTTTAATTCGAAATTTTCTTCTAAATTTTAGGATTTATCTACCAAGGAATTTTGCAGGCACTAGTTTGACATTATCGATGTGGTACACACACTCACTAATTAATCTTCTTTTTTATTGTAAAGTGCATTTACGATTTTAGAAATAAATAAGAAAAGATGTGAATAAATGAATATAGGACATTAGAATCGAAATTACAGTACATTAGTTATTAGATCGAAAATGATACTATTATACCGAAAATACTTCTATTCACCCGGAGAGCGTTTAAGGGAGCATGTGAAACCAAGACGGGTGGTTAAGGAATATTACAGTTAGGCTAATGTCAGCATTTAAACAGTTTTCGTTTCCCCCCTCACTTGACCAAATCCAAATTACTAATTTAATGATCGTACGACGACCAGACACGTGGTGACATCCGCCTTCGCCCTTACTGGATTTCAACACGTGAATAGGATATTATATATATAAATATCTAATTGAAAATCTAAATGCGATAGGTAGGTATTATCCAACTCACTCTTATCCATTTCTTTATATATATATATATATATTTATTTATATATGGGTTTTGAAAAATTAAAATAGAATGAGAGAAATGAGATCAATGCCATTATAGTATTATTATGTCATTTAAAGCTTAATGCTCTTATGTGTCAGCTCAGGACAATAAGTTAGTAGAAAATTAATAATTTCAGAAAACATATGAATATATATATTTCAATAAAATTTTATAACATTCTAAAAACTAAATATTAGCTAACCTAATTGACGAGTATATATGATTTTATTCTAAAATATTTCACCTTCTAATATAATAAATATTATCTCCCAATCAGAGGCCTCAAAAGATAATAATACGATATATTACATCACATATACGTTACTCGCTTTTTCATTCATTTCGATGTGCTCATCGTACCTCAATTGGCTAGAGTTAGATCCGAATTTGACTTACATTTACTATGGTTTTACCGATTAACAGCATTGATGCTGACGGGCTAGCTGTCAGTGCAAGAAATTGAAATATTCTACGAGAAATGTCTAATTTCATGCTTGGGGTAGAAATCTCATTCAGTCGAGAAAACAGTAACAGACTAAGGTTGCACATTTGCCTTATTAGGAGCTTCCCAACATTCATAACCCCACCTGACCTGCCATCCTCATGAAATATATATATATATATAAACATATATTAAATATATAATTAATTGAGATATCTCAACCTATCTTATGGCAAATGAAATATTAATTCTAAGAAAAAGAAAATCTGTGATTAAGGAATACACGTTTTATTGTAAAATATGTTGTGATATATAAGGATATTATATATCATATCTTAAATAGAAGCTAACTTTTAAGATAATCTTATAAGATGAGAAAATTTTATTATAATTCAGACTTTTTTTAAAAATAATTTTGGACATTAATATAATCTAAAAAGATTCCAATCAAAATCTTAAAGCATTTTTTTTCCTTCAATGTATTGAAAGAGTACTGTATTGGGGTACCACAGTGTCTAGCATGCCATATCCAACTTTTTTTCGATTTGAATTATATAATATCTAGAAGTCTTATGAAACTCAAGGAGTTGGTTTATTTATGGAGTAAAATTATCACAATAGAATTATCTTCATTTATTAAATTTAAATCCAAAATTTTATAAAAAAAAGAAGAGATGTCGAATAATTTTATTTCAACAAACTTATGTTAGTTATCTAATTTGTTTTATCTTGCATGTTGGAAAGCTGAATTAAATTAAAAATCATCATTTATCTACTATTCCAAGAAAAAAAATGTTAGGAAAAAGAAAAGAAAATAAAAATGACTCGATTGCACTTTTTTTTCACAGTATAAAAGATGTTTGTGATGTTAAAATGGGAAGAAGAAGAGAGGAATAAGGGATAAAAATGTCAAATTAACGATAATTAATCAAATCCATGATTTCATATGATTCGATCGAGAGGGACAATCTACATCAGACCCCTTTTATCATCACTCATAGGGAAAAAAAATTGTCAATGCTGGTGTTTAAGTAATCTATGAATGTCGTTGGCAACAAGAAACTGAGTTTTCTCTACGAGTTAGCACGTCAATTACAAATAAGATTGGGATATTGCATGATGAAGGCAACTCTCATTGGAGCGTCAGCTTCCGAATCTCAATTCACCAAATTCTTCAGGAAACTGATTAACCAATCCATCTACGTCTACATATAATTAATGCTTGCAATAGTGAGCATGGTGATCTGATAGTAGCAAGTTTGCTGAATCGATGCCGACATACGGCTTTCTCCGGATGGGAATTAAGTGGGTTTAAATGATTTTGTCCTATGTATACAAAGGAGATCAGCTCGCGATCCGGTGAAGTTTGAATTCTCCTCATCGCAATTAAGGCTATTGCATATGCGGAAGGGCTAACCTTGCCATGCGCTAACAGATGTGCCTCATTTAGTAGTGCATAGAAATGCTGTTTGTTCTCGGGAAAAAAGAAAGGCAAAACGGGTACGTATATTCTCAACTAATTGGAAATTTGAATGTGAAATGATACACAAAAAAAAATTGATTCCTTTATATTCACCGCATTAATTCATATTCGAGTAATACAATTTAGTAAATTATAATTTTCGCCCTCTGAGATGGCCCCTACCCCTAGGACTGGTTTCTGTCCCAGTTCCATGAAAGCCATCAGAAAACAGTACATGTTATCAAGTTCAAAAGCATCATAAGACTATCTTTTTTCCTTGCCCAGCAGCTTGTTCGAGATGATATATAATTCCCCTTCATTGATGCACATGTAATTCCGCCCCAATTAGTTAAAAAGAAGAAGAAGAAGAAGAAGAAGAAGAAGAAGTCCCATTTCTGTCTAGGACAGCTGTGTGAATAATATTTCCAACAGAGAAAATTAATAAAGTAAAAAGGAGAAACTAAAAATTAGATGATATTAAGATACTAACAAGGAAAGGAAATGAAAGGAAATCAGCTGGAAATGGTCTTTTTGAACCAGGAGAGACTGTCCCTTTACCTAAAGCCCACAAGCTCTTAAATTTGCTGACAAACCATCACCTGGGGTTTAACTTATTACTACGTTTTGATCGACCTTTTCTTTTTTGACTCAAAAATGAGTCCTATGAGTTTAAG
>CXYZ01024935.1:42315-55230 GCA_900006705.1 Sonneratia caseolaris | reverse complement strand
AAAAAAAATAGAAAGAAAGAGAACTCTTACTCAAATGGAGAATCATCCTGGCCGTCGCCTGATTTATTGAAGAAAATGAAGTTTGACTGTAAGGAATAATAGCCTTCTAGATCCCATGAGCACACCCAACGAGAATCACACTAATTCTCTTTAAAATCTTGTTACTGTAAGGAATAGTTTTCTGATTAATTAGCTAAAACTAAGAGCGATGGGTGGCTGAAATAATATAGAGAGTTCAAGAATGATGACATCTGCGGCGGCAAAACACATACGTATCAAGTGAGGTGTTCGTGGATCGACCCGATATCTTGACCACTGTTCGGTCTACCACTACCAGCTAACGTAGTGTCGAAGAAACCCTAGAGTCCGTTTCTTGCGGCCCAGAAGAGATCGAGTGAGCGTAAGATTTGAGATGGGAAAGCAACGACCGACCCTGCAGATCCCTCGCTGTCCCTTTTACTTCTAGAAGGTTTTCCTTTTTTTTCTAAAATGGACGCCTGCCGTTCGACAGTTTCTAGCTCGTAATTCTTCTCTCGTCGCTTGAGATAAATTGCTAGGTTGAATAACGACACCGGGGAATCAACTTCCCTTGGGAGTCTCATTTCTACGTAAAATTCTCACACGTGCACCCGGGTCAATCTGATATGTATACTGGATGATATCCACATGAACCTAACCTGTCGTGACCAGTGTTCTGTGACCGGACCTTGGTTGACTGTATTTCGGTCGGATTAGTTCCACAAAATTCCAGTGTGTCTTATCGTATAAGAGATNCATGGTTGACTGTATTTCGGTCTGATTAGTTCCATAAAATTCCAGTGTGTCTTATCGTATAAGAGATGATTCGAGTGCCGGGATATGACCGGGAATAGATTTCTGCCAGTAATTCCCGAGATGACTCCGTGATTTTGGTGGAGAAAGACATGGATGATCAACGAAAGACATAGGATTTCTCAAGAATAGTTGATTCTTATCCATAATGGACCCTACGAGTTGCGGTCAGTGTACCCACTTTTGCCAGTAGGAATCTTAGTCAATTTCCTGCAACAATGGCGTGGCACGTTAAATGTTCTTTCGGTTTCTGAAAATCGATTCGGCTTGACAGATCATCCGCAAGATATGATGGTGCCTTGCAAGGCCTCTATGTACCTATCATCCTCTCAATAGACTAATTTAATCGATTCTGTTTGAGATAATGAATGTTTGTTTAGTCGGGAACCTTGTTGAGTCGTCTATCCTGGCACAGAGAGGATCAACTGTCGGTATTTTCAATCCATAAGAAATATGAAAACCATTGAGACCTAGAGCATGGAAATGGTTGGATCTTCGGTAAAAGAGCCCGTTTCACATGAGCTCACGTGATGTTTTCAATGGGTTTTGGGTCCGTAACCGAGAGAGCCAGCCCGTCAATTCATGACCTGATAATCGATAAGACTAATTTAAAAGAATCCAAATGACTTCCAGGAATTGTAATAAGACCAATAGGGAGCGTGTACTTGGCTGTAATGGACGCCTGATTGCGACGGAAAGGCATTTTTTGAGCATTAAAATATGTATTTGGGAGCTGTCAGTCCGTCCGTGGGATTGCTGCTTTCGAAAGGGATCCTAATTCAACAACCGGAAGTAGTAATTTAATGGGGGCAATGAATGACCAATAAAACTAGGTTACAAATGTGCTTGCTTGATGGATGAAGTAACAATATAATTAAAAAAGTCGGTCATGTCGTTTTTCTCCATCATCATCCGCTATCATCTAGATATCTAATAAAATTTTAACTGATCTAATTCGAGTTATCGATGGGTTGATTAGAGATCAATCTCTTCCAATATTTACATATATATTTTTTATTTTTAAGATTCAAATTTAAAATCTTATTTAAGAGTAAGAGATGATCCGAATTCCTTAAACTATATCGTAATCGTGCCTTAGTTTTCTTTTTCCAGGTAGAGAGATGACAAATCCTCACGACTCTTTAATGGACAAGAACGGGAATGAAAAATGAGGCAATGGAGCTGAGATTGACTTCTATTGTCCCCACCATCTAGAAGTTCTTTGACTTTTATGTGCTTCACATCGGACCTCTCGACGGGACAAATTCTTGCTTCTCTTACATGCTTGATGATCGGCTGTCGATGCATTGACGTACCCGAGCCATCCTTAATAGTCGGGGTCTGATTTTGTTCACATCTAAAGGTATATAGAACAGGACAGCTATCAAAATTAAAGCTGGTCAAGTGAAAATGACGTGAAGAGGGCCGTAATTATAATGCCATATCAACCACCTCTCTTCCAAAAAAACATCACTCTTCCTCTCCCTCTGCTCATCCCTTTCCATTCTCTCCTGGTTTGATGCACCGACCTTGGTGTCAAGGAGAAGCCTAAAGAAATCTGTGATCATCCGATTCCTTTCGATCCCTCAGTGATGGATTTTGGTCCCCGGGCACGCAAAACTGCCCAGAATTATGTAGCTTACAGGGCCCAAAACCGCATGGGATTGATCCAAACTAGCCCTCCGTCGAGTCCACAGCACTTCAATGGGCTCCACCAGAGTCCCTCACCAACATCGAGAACCCGAGCAATTGCACAAGGCCAGAAGGAGCTAATGGAGATGGTGAGGAACATGCCCGAGACGTACTACGAGCTCTCCCTCCGAGACCTTGTTGAGAAACCGGCGGAGAGCCTGGATGACGGTTCTTCTGGGAAGGGGAGGAATATCGATGATCCCAATGAGGAGAAGGCTTTGGACCGAAGCGAGAGCTGGAAGAAGATGCAGAACGGTATGCAGAGCTATCTCAGTGGGAAGGCCCCGTTGGCAATGACCGGGAGGATGGACCATGGTGGGTTCCTGCTAAAGTTGGTCTTCCCAGGCTCATCCTTGGGATCGAAGCAAAAGCAGCAGAGCACCTCGTCAGTGGCTGTCAATGGTAGCTCGAAGGTTTCCTCTAGGACTTCCTTAGGCTATGAACCTGCCAAGGGCCTTGATAAGGAATGGTGGAAGAAGTTTTCCGCCTCAAATAAGGTCAAAGATGGGATTTTGGAGGTTGATCCAGCAAGTGTGAAGAACAGCAGCAGCAGCAACACTAAGAATGGCAAGAATAGAAGGTAAATTTTCTTCCATATCATTTTCTCAAATGCCTCCTATTCGGACTATGAAAGGTCATATGAACTAAATCGGTTTCGTGATTTCCCAGAATACTAGAGAATTTTCATTGAATCTTTCAGCATCCTGGCCAGAATCTTTTACCCTTTTGCCTTCAAAATTGTTGAATTCTCTTTCAGTCCATCTCCTATATAATGAGCAAGGAATTAACATATCGCAAGTACCACTGGAATATGCAGATCTGCAGAATAAAGAAAATGGAATTGATAGACTAAGAGCTTGGTTTGACATAAAGTTTATTGAAGTCTTTTGGGAATGCAATTTGTCCTGAACGAGTAAAAATTGTGTGATAGCAAATGCCCGGGCAAGATGCATCGGTTGGAATGAACAAAGTCGACGCAGAATGAAATAATCTGGTTCTCCAAATTCTGTTCAACAATAGCCCGAAAAGTTTTTACCACTCTTAAATTGGACTGAGAATATTCTTTCCATTGTAAGAGAGAAATTTCTGGGCATGATTTGATCTGCAGGATGGTCGAAGTCTCTCATAATTATGACATTTTTGTTTCTCTTAAAAGTTTCCTGGCCCTACCAACCAACTCTACTCTACCTCTTGGAAACCTTGAACTTCCATTTGTGAGACTAGACTTTGTTCGAGTTGATATCGTCACTTTCTGTCACTGAGTCCTAAATAGTACTTGAATGTGATACAGGGCGGTGGCAAGCATGGCGAGTGGGGGCTGCTGTCCCTTCTTCCTGAAGAAAAAGGGAACATTGCCGAGGTGAAGAAGGCGACCGAAGACCATAAATTGAGAGATTCCCCAGGTTAATAGTTTGTGATGTGCTGTCATCTATGCGCATAGACAGTGTATATCTCGGAAAAATAGATGAGAGTGTTCGTAGTATTTGTCGATCGTGTATAAGAGTTGCTCGGATTAAGGTTGTTGCTGGTAGACATGTTCGAGGTGTGTTCTGCCACCGCAGACACTGAAGTTCGATTGTTGCACAACCTCATGAAATAAGACGGCTCAGAAGACCGGAATAGCGAGATCTACCGGTTGTCTGTAACAGCCTGATCAAAATCCGAGCACCAAAATTCTCNGCAGTTCGATTGTTGCACAAACTCATGAAATAAGACGGCTCAGAAGACCAGAATAGCGAGATCTACCGGTTGTCTGTAATAGCCTGATCAAAATCCGAGCACCAAAATTCTCAATAATATACGTGCAATGAAGTATTTTCTTTTGGTTGAAGAACTGTTGCATCGATTTGAGGCAAATTCTGGGAACTGTGGCTGAAATTGCTCGCTAGACAACAAACAACACCACAAATTGACTCATTCAGAAAAAAAGGAAGAAAAGAAAACAAATGGAATATTGAAGAGTTTAAGGAAAGAAGCTTATAATGAAAATCTTAATAGGGTCGATTTTGACAGAGTTAATAGAGAACTTCCATAACAAGACTTGGTGGAGCAGAGTGAGTCGGAAGGAACACCATTTTGTGTCCATTTATTCTCATCATCAATTTTGGACCTTACCTTACTCGGGTGCAGAATCAGATTACGGGAAAAGTGGATTAACTTGAACTGCAGTCGCGACGGATGAATACCAATATGAAAACGTCACAATTCAAGCTAACAGATAAAGCAATCAATTTTGGGGTGGATTCCGGTAATCATCCTTACAATTTGACGTCTGTCACTCCTTTCATCGTTGTGCTGCTGCTACCCAAGTAAGAGGGTTGGCTTGAGATGAAGGCCTATAACCAGTCCTCTGTACTTCATCAAATCAGAGCTCTGAAATGCAGCATTGGTGCTCCGTCAGAGCCTCGATTCAGACCTCTATGCACGCCCCCATCAGATCAGCTTAGCGACTTTGAGCAATGCCTTCTACGCCTCGATGGATTTTACACAGATCTGAGAGAAGTTCTCGAAGATAAAGAATGACGCGAGGATTAGATATTTATGCGTATTCAGAAAATTCTAGTGTTCATGATGCAGGGAAAGGAAGCCATTAACTGTGGACGCGCATTTCTTTTTTATTTTATAATTTCTGGAGAATACATAAGTCTATTATTAGAGACAGCAAAAAGAAGATAAAAAACATCGACCCCCCAAAAAAAAAAAAAGACAAGGAAAAATACTGTTCCCTTCTCTTTGTGCTTTTGTTCAACTGCTCCATTCGATCGAGGGCCTGTAAAAACATTCAACATATCGTCTTCTTCCTTCGTTACATTTCGTGGTTCTTTGTTTCTTGCAGCAGGTAAACCTCATAATTCTGCATAACATATCATATCGTTTAACTTTTTGTCCTATGCCATTGTTTGGGATTCTTAGGTCAATCTTCGCGGTGGTGGGATCGGAAGATTTAGCTCGTCCGACGATCGAATTGGTTAATTCATTGTTCTTGTTCATGGTGTCGCTCTTCCGGGTTTGCTGTAAATGCATGATTTTGTTCGACTCTTTTTCGTTTCGGCGCATATTTTTGCCTTCTGCTGGTTTATCTGATCATGTTTTCTTTTTAATTCATTGTCTGTTATGGTTTCCGTGAATGCAATTTGTCTTATTTTCTGTCGAAATTACTTTATAGCTTCCCGTGATGAGCTCTTATCAAAAAGAGGAGAGGGCTGCCATAATTTTTCTTGCTTTTGGTTTCAGGGGCATATACTGCACTAGCCTCTGGGGTTTCTGTCGGTTTTGAGCTATAGTTAACTTAAACGAAAGGCTTAATCAAGGCGAAGAAAAGCGGCATGGCTAGTCACGCAGTATCCTGTGCGGAAAGGGCAACTAGTGACCTCTTGATTGGCCCCGATTGGGCTATAAACATGGAATTATGCGACATCATTAACATGGATTCAGGGTATATGACTCTCGTCTTGCTCTTTTACATTTTATAGCTAATTCTTTTCTGAGGTTCTAGCACTGTAACGTGACTCCGCTACAAAATTCAATCTATTAATGATTAGTGGAAATTTCTGCGGCCACCAATTGGCCCCTGCAGGAGAGATGTTTGCTTCCCTTTCTTTCGTTAGATTCTAGTGGGAAACATAAGTATCTGATGTACAAAAGCGTCTTTTGTCAAGTTATTCTCTTAGAAGCTTTTTGCTGTTAGTCTGTTTCTGGGTGCAGTTTTAGTTTTTATTTCTCCCTACCTTCATAGAGAAATACAGTTACCGGGTATTTCTGGACAATTTAAAGGTCATCAGTGTTGAGACAGTTTTAGTTTATTCAATGGCTTAGTCTTAGTTCAGTGAAGTGTTATATACATATATATACATGGCCGAAAAAGTTCTCTATATATATGAGGTTTTTCATTTTAGTCTGATAATTTATAATGTCTGCTCTTAGGCAAACAAAGGACGTGATGCTAGTACTTAAGAAGCAGCTGGGTAGTAAAAATCCTGAAGTTCAGCTCTTGGTGCTTGTTGTTAGTTTCTTTCCCCTCTATTTTTTGAACAGCACATTCAGCATTTTTTTAGTTTTGACAGAGAAGAGGTGGCTATTTTTTGGTTCCTTGGCTAGTATGTTAATGTTTTTCAACATCAGGTGTTGGAGACTCTGAGCAAAAACTGTGGAGACTGTGTTTTTCAGCAGATATTTACCTGTGATATGTTGAATGAAATGGTCAAATTAGTGCATAGAAAGGTGCCTTCTTCATGCCTCAGCTGTTTACAGTTTTCTCTTTGTTTGGTTCCTTGTTATGAGCTGATTATCTTCCACCTTCCAATTGACAGCCAGATCTGCGTGTTCGTGAAAAAATATTGACTCTGATAGATGCTTGGCAAGAAGCTTTTGGGGGACCAAGGGAGAAGTATCCCCAGTTTTATGTAGCATATAATGAATTAAAGGTGATTGATTGTTTTCATCTCTACATTAGAAAACCTGAGGAAACTTTTGACTGGTTCTATTGAAAGAATCCTGTCATACCCCTGAAGAGATCCTATCCATTCTGTACTTACTGAGAGATTACTCCAGCTTATTTTATTCTGCTTAGTGTATTTTGATTCTGAATTAGTGATGTTAACAGGCTTCTGGGGTTGATTTTCCACCTAGAGAGGGAAACTCGGTGCCATTTTTCACTCCTCAAATCCAACCAACATTTGCCCGCATTCCAGCATCTGAAGACCCTGCTTCTCTTCAGGCACATCTCCATTCTGATGCTTCTGGCCTCAGGTAGAGACTACATGTTGGTGTAGATGTTCCTTAGTGGAACTTATGTAGTAGGAAAAAATACTTTCTTTTGACTTCTTCCACCTGTCTTTGCTGGTTTGGTATGGTGGGAAATTCTAAGCACTATAAATATATGATTAGCAGATTGGGTTTACTTATGAATTGAAACTTTTATTTTCAGTTTTACAGAGTTGCAGAATGCATGTGGAATAGCAGATGTCTTATTGGAAATGCTTCGTGCCCTTGATCCTAAGACTCCTGAGGTCATTTCGTCATCTTAATCTTTGCTGAGATATTTACGTACCTTTATCTCTGTTGTCTGGATCCTGAATATTCCAGAACAGCAGGGAAAGTTCTTGGAGAGGAAAGATATTTCAGAATTTGATTCTAATGCTTATGAGCATATGGCAGAGTCTGAATCAAGAATTAATTGCTGACCTTGTTGGCCAGTGCAAATCTTATCAAACGAGGGTCATGGATCTCGTGAATAACAGCATGTAAGAGTTTCATGAAATAAGTTTACTCTTTCCTTTGTAGGTAAGTGTTGCTAATTCCATTTGTTGCTCCCCATTTATTCAGAGATGAGCAACTGCTCTGTCAGGGATTGGCATTGAACGATAATCTACAGCGTGCAATTAGCCTGCATGATGACATTGCAAAGGGGACTCATTCGGAGGGACAACATGCTAAGGGTCCTGCTGTGCCTCTTGTCAATGTGAATCATGAAAATGATGATGAGGATGATGACTTTGCCCAGCTAACGCGCAGGTAATTTATGTTCATGCTGTGTAGTTATGCTGTCTGTTTTTCTCCCTTAGCAATGATTAGTATTTCCTTCCGATCTACCTCCAACTTCTGTTTTCAAATATTTTGCCTCAACTTCTGATTTCATTCAACAACAGTTTTTGTTGTGGTATGTATGACAATCCTAAATGCTACACTGAGACTTGCCCCCAAAAAGTGCTGCTAAAACGACTCCTGCCTGATGCTATAGATTAGGAACAGAATAAGAATGGAATTACCATGTAAAAAGGTCAGTATGTAGTATGGCATCTCCTTTGTTCATTGTTTCTGGTCTAATGAAACAAATGTAACTTAATGTCATGTGCTTGCTTTGATCAGAATCCAATGCTGTAATATGGTAGATCCCAGATCGTATCAAAGGAAATGAATATTATCCCCAATGGGGTAGGGTGGTGGCGGTATAATTTTTGTTATTTGCAAATTTCATTAACCGACTGAATGAAAAATAGGATGGTAAATGATGAAATCTTTTATGTCTTGGTGAATAGAAACATTGAGAACTACCATCTGGTCCCGAAGTTTATTCGGGATAGTTGTATTAGAAATTTGAGGCCTTTTCTTTTCCTATATTTTCCTGTCTTGAGCTAATTCAAGACATTGCCTTAAGAGTTTACCTGTTAAATCTCGAGTTTGCATCAGAAAGTGACTTTCCATCTTTCATTGAGTGTTAAGTAGGTCATTGGACCTCATCAGTTTGTTCGGGAGTTTTGATGTTTTAAATTCTGATCAGCTTGTCTAACCACAATTTCACCTTTATTCACATTGTTGCAGGTCAAAGAGAGATAATGGACAGAACAAGAATGCCTCGGCTGCTCCAGTGATAGAGCCACCCAGAAGCATCAGACCTTTTCTGCCACCTCCACCACCATCGAAGAATCCGATTCTTAAACACTCCAAGCCTGTCGACTATCTCAGTGGTGATTCCTATAAATATGAAGGATCTTCAGATCCCAATGGTCCATTCATCACGGGCTCCTCTCTATCTTCGAACCCTACACCCTCTTCCTCTTCCAAAACCTCTGAACCACCGCATGACTTCATAGGTCCACCTGTGTTCGATGAACCCAGTCCCATAAAGGATAACACCAGAGAGCAATTACTGGAACTACAGGAAGCTTCCTCTGTAGGTGGCGGTTCTCAACCGAATGGCCCATCAGGGTCTAGTTCCTCATATCTCAGCTTACTGGATCAGACTCAGAGTCTATCCCTTAATCCATCTGCTCCTGCTAAACAAGAGAAGGTTGAAGAAGATGCACTGTTCAGAGATCTTTTGGATTTTAACAAAGTGAAATCAAAACCAGGCAGGCGGTAGGGTGTGTTCAGATCCACAGTACGGAAATTCAGTATCCAACTGTCCCGTGGTTCAACTATTTCCTGTTATTTGTTGTCCAATAAAACCTTGTCCATGGTTGGATTGTTTGTGCAGTTNAGAGAGCAATTACTGGAACTACAGGAAGCTTCCTCTGTAGGTGGCGGTTCTCAACCGAATGGCCCATCAGGGTCTAGTTCCTCATATCTCAGCTTACTGGATCAGACTCAGAGTCTATCCCTTAATCCATCTGCTCCTGCTAAACAAGAGAAGGTTGAAGAAGATGCACTGTTCAGAGATCTTTTGGATTTTAACAAAGTGAAATCAAAACCAGGCAGGCGGTAGGGTGTGTTCAGATCCACAGTACGGAAATTCAGTATCCAACTGTCCCGTGGTTCAACTATTTCCTGTTATTTGTTGTCCAATAAAACCTTGTCCATGGTTGGATTGTTTGTGCAGTTCCTTCACAGAAACTATGTGGTAATATGCCTTGATATGGATATCTTTTTTGCTAAATAAATTATAGTATTTAAATGTCAAAATGGACAAAGTTTTCCATACAAAGTGGTGTCCTCGGATGCAAAAGTTAGCTCATACAGATGGAACCTTTTTTCCCGCTTGACATAAGTTATGAGCTATAATGTTTCTAATACGAAAAATCTAATAATATAATTAGCTATTAAAATTTGTAGCACATGCTAAAACAACAGAGAGATCAGCTTTACAATCCCAATTACGTTCTTTATTTATATTAACAAAGGCAACAATCTCATTAAAAGAAAAAAAGAAGAAGTAGATATTGGTCTAATTTTTTGAGCAGGAGATTTGAGTAGCTAAAGCTATAGCATGAGCTCCAGCTTGTGCAGAAAGTGTGCTTGGCAGGTTTGAATCCAAGAGAGCAACTTGCATCCATCTCTCTCTTGGCCACTCCTGCAATGTATGGATCTCGGTAAGCATCGAGCGCTACTGAAAGATTTGCCTTAAGGTTCCTGAAGATGGGTGTTGCCTTAGGTTTAATTTTGGTATGATAGTCCCCATGAACTTAATTATTATAAGATATATACCGTATATATAGATTGGTCGAATGATCCAAACATTGCATACGGATGAAGTGCATCGAAGTATAATGATCGAAAAACAAAAAGAAAATCACATTTATCAATAATATGCAACCGAAATATGAGAAATTCCATCGTCAAGATACACGGTCCATATTCCAAAGCCAGCCTGAGTATTGTTGGGCTTGCTACTCCGTGGAGGGGTCATCACTTGGCCCAAAATCTACTACCAAGTTAGGATATACGACACATTCACGGGGAAGTTGGCATGCGTATGAATTAGGTAATAGTAGTAGTGTAATATCGAGGTATATTGCTCCGACAATCTTGAATATTCTTGTATCGCAAGAATAATTTCTCGACTTTCTTTCTGATCTGCAGGATCGTTACTTTCTGCTTGAGTTGTGGCATTTTGCGATTTTTCTTGATCTTAAACTTAATTTCCTGGAGTTGGAAGTGGCAATGGATTGCCGGCAGGTCAAGCACGGAGTCAGAACACGAGAGCTTGGCCTATGCAATTGATGAAGGAATATGGATACTGGCAAGTTATTCTCGTTGAAGCACTTCCCTACACCTCGGTCTACATTTCTTGGTTCCGAGCTCAGTGTAGATTATTTCCTAATGTGCTGTTTGTGGGAGAGCAAGGGAGGAAATCAAGATAAGATTTCACGACAGTCTCAGTCTCAGTTATGATCTGTTTCCTCGTTTACCTGTACACATGTTCTTTCCTTTGTTGTCTGTGCATTACTAACATTACCATGTATAGTGATGCAAATTTTTTTTTTTTCATTTTTATAAACCAACTAGTGATTAGAAGCCATCGAATATGACTAATCTAGTTTGAGTCGAATTGGTCCTATTAAGGGGCCAAAACTCTCCCAACATAAATTCTCTCAATTCACAAAGACTCTATCACGATATCTTATTTCAGAGGAAGATGTACCGAACAATTTCAACTAATTTATGTCGATTATTTATCAAGTACAAGTCATGATTAAGCGAGAATACCACACGAGGCAATAGGGTTTGGGCATGAAACATTCCCCAATCCTATATTAGAATTTATCTTAAAAGTTGCAATGATCCAACTTTTCCATAATATCAACGAGGAGAAGAATAGCATACATTCGTTCCTCCATGCAATATTGGCAATGTAATTATCAAAAAGAAGGAAAAAGGGACAATGCAGACGGCTTGTTGACCTAACTTTCTCCGTCCTTGTCCTGTTATGTTGGAAATGTCTCACATTAATATGGATATTCAAAAATTTAAGAAATCGAGTTATACTTCAATTTAGGGGAGAATCGTATTTTTATAATATTAGACAATGCCAAGGGACAAATATTGAAAGGACCCAAAAAGATGCAATCTTAGTGGTAAAAGGGTAGGTTTCTTCAATTGGTTCAAGTTCTTTTTTTTTTCATTTCAAATTACGGAAAAAAGAATCATATGAGATTATAATATAAAATTGTTATATTCGGTATCTTAGTTTATTAGGAAAGTAGATAGAAAAATAATTGTAATATTTAATGGAATGGATTAAAAATTGTAAAGTTATATTAGCGTCATCGTTTGATAAATATAATTAATGATATAAGTAAGAAAATATGCCCAAAAAAATTACCAACTTAGAGTTGGATAATATCTTTCTAGTTCTCTAAATGGGTGATTTATCGGTGAAATTCCAGTTGGAAAGGTGGATGAGAATTTTACTAGAGATCTCGACTCGATCGCAGATTAGTCTCGAGATATGATTTAGCTGATCTGAAAATACTGTATAGTGTAAATTAAAAGAAAATATGCAAAATTAGAATTCTAAATGAGAAATAGTGTTGGAACGGGGTAAATCCGACGGATCGCGAGAACACCACCCCAGAAGAGGATGTGGTCACTTTAAGCTCGTGACCTGGGAAGGTCCGGCAAATTCACAAGGCACCATGTAATCCCCTTTCACTTTCCCTGCAAAAGCAAACGGATTATATCTATACAAATGCATCCTAAATCAAATCATCACTCGAATTAAAAAGGTCTAGCTACCACTCCAGGAATACCTTTAATCTATAATAAAAAGTATTATAAATTCTACAATATTCTTTTTTTTATTTTCAATTGGTACATAAAAGTATAGTTTTAAAAATCAAACTAGATCGAACCAGTCACTTACTAGTCTTGTTTATAGAATTAACTCAATTGCAATTAAAATATGATCAGATATTATTGAACTGACTGGTTTTCTATTAGACTAGTGAACCTAATTGAACCCATGAAAATATCGATCGACTTAAAATGAAAAAATAAAAAATTATTATAATATACTTATTAAATTTTATTATACTTATGTTCATATTTTATATTATACTTAGAGTTAACATAATGCCTATATCATTGATTATTGTTATAAATTATTGTCAAATTATATTATTATATTAACTTATTAATAAGATTATTTATTAAATATACGATTTAATCTATTGA
>CXYZ01024935.1:21384-41166 GCA_900006705.1 Sonneratia caseolaris | reverse complement strand
GGTTATGGTTGACTCTGACCTGGGATTAGTCTTTGACCTGACAATGATAAAAGTTAGGATCTTTCGTCTGATGTCTGGCCTTTTGGTTCTGGTTCCTTAGATGCAATTCATTTTCCTCTTCAAGATTTGCTTCTTGTGTGTGTACCAGTTATGTGTATACTGTATAGAGTGCAAAATTATACAGTCATTCTTGGAAGGTTTCTCTTTTTTCTTTTTTTTGGAGGGGGCTGGGGGTGGTCTTGCGGGGTGTTGATTTCCTTGTTTTCCATTGAATCCTTTGGGTGGGGGATGTGTATCTCCTGTCAACAGATGGATATTCGGATCTTAGCAGTTCGAATGCAATGATTGATGTGCATGAATTGATTATGTTTCATTGACAGTAGATGGATATGCTCTCTGCTTTTGCCGTTTTGGTTAGAAGGAAGATATAACCATGCTATACTTTTAACAGGAGCAGGAAATTTTGGTATCTTCACAAGAAATGGAATAAAATTTGAGTTCAACTCTGCAATATAATGTTATTATCACTGAACACAGAGTATAATTAATCATTTGATCACTGGCATTCCGAGGTCTGTGAATAGAGGTCTACAGATCAAGGGATGGCCTCTGTGAGGTACTCTCGGGTTGATGGGAGAAGACAATCTAACTGCTGCTCAACTGTAGCAGTGGTGACGGTTGTTGCTTTCAGTTTGTTTGCCGTCTGGATGTTTATGCCATCGTCCATTATCCCAGCCAATGTTGCTGTCTCATCATATCAAGTGAATAATGATAGTAACAATAATGATGCGAAACAGAAAGAGACTATAAAGGGTCCTGTGCAGCAATTTGAGGATGGTTCAGGTGATCTACCAGAAAATGATGAGAAAACAGTTGAGGAACAATTAGAAAAAATAGTTAATGAGAAAAACAAAAGACTGGATGGGGGCTCTGATGGCAATGGTAAGTTGGAGAAATCAGTTGAGGATACTGACATGAACTCCAAGTTAGAGAATGTGAAGGTGAATAAAGAAGGAGGTATACATGCTGAGGAGAGTGATGATGAAAATATGGACAGTGGAAGCAGTGGAGATGCTGGAAAAAGTAATGAACAACAGAATGAAGAGAAAAAGAAAAGCAAAGATGAGAGATCAGAGATGACAAAAGATGATGGAGGGACCTCTCCAAACACTGGAAAGTCTGAGCAGAATCAAGATGATGAGTCCAAGCAAACTAGTTCTGGGAATATGACGGAACCTCAGAAAAAGGTTTGGGATTCAGATGATTTTCTTCCTACAGCTGACCAATCCGAAATTTTAAAAGAGACTACTGCTCAGAATGGGGCATGGTCAACTCAGGCCACAGAGTCTGAGAATGAGAAGAAATCCCAAGAAAACTCAGTCTCTAATGATGGGGTTTCTTATAAATGGAAAGTTTGCAACACAAGTGCAGGGCCTGACTACATCCCTTGCCTCGACGATTGGCAAGTCATTAGAAGGCTTCCAGACACAAAACATTTTGAGCACCGAGAGAGGCACTGCCCCAGTGAAGCTCCCACCTGTCTTGTTCCTGTTCCCAATGGATATAAAATATCAGTCCCTTGGCCTAAGAGCAGAGATAAGGTTTGTTATCTTGCATACTGCTAGTAACCCTGTTCTGTCTGAATTTTCTACTTCTGCTAATGCATTAATATTTCTAATGCAGATATGGTTCAATAATGTTCCACACACAAAGCTAGCTGATGTCAAGGGACATCAGAACTGGGTGAAAGTTATTGGTGAATACTTAACTTTTCCTGGAGGTGGAACTCAGTTTATTCACGGAGCTTCTGGCTATATCAACCATATTGAGCAGGTAAGAGTTTCTTGCATTAGTTTATATCTTTTACAAAATGTCACTTATCCATTGCTAATGAGCTTTTCTTTATAGTTTCTCTTATCCAGTTAATTTGTGTCCTGAATCAGGCTTTGATCAATTACCCTGCACACCTTTGGAACTTCTCAGTGGCCATTGACGTGAACTTAGCTCTTTGGAAAATAAATGAGCCCTCTTTCTTGTCCATAATTTTTAAACATATTCTACCACCAATTTCCAATTGACAAACAAAAATGATAAATTAGTCCTGGCTCAGTAATATGGGTTTTCGCCCCACCTGTTGAGGTTGCACTAGAGTAACAACTTCTTTTTGTAAAAAATCTGTGCATGAGATTAATTCTTTGACTACTTACAAGCTTTTATTGGCATAGGGCTTTCCTGCTATTGCATGGGGCAAACAAAGCAGGGTGATACTCGATGTAGGGTGTGGAGTTGCAAGCTTCGGAGGCTATTTGTATGATAAAGATGTGCTTGCCATGTCTTTTGCCCCAAAAGATGAGCACGAAGCTCAAGTTCAGTTTGCTCTTGAACGTGGAATTCCTGCTATATTGGCAGTTATGGGCACTCAGAGGCTACCTTTCCCTGGTGGCGTGTTTGATATTGTTCACTGTGCACGCTGCAGGGTTCCTTGGCATGTTGAAGGTAGTGTCAAGTTTAACTCCTTTTCAAAATATGCACCTTAAAGATACAAGTAGAATAGTTTTTATTTTATTACCCTATAGAAATGTATAAGTCAATAATCCAATAGGTTTGTAGGTGCGTTTCAGTGGAGCAATAGTTATTGAGCTCCTGAAAAGGAGCTGGATATCCTATTTAAGGTGCCAGCCTTGACTTTGAGAAGAATATGAGTTAGAACAACTGATCGAGATTAAACATGACTATTGTAATTCTTTAGGTGTCTTGCTTTCCTTACATTCACTTTTTGTTAAATCACTGGAACCAGCTTCAGTGACTAGAAAGCCTGTTCATCAAATTTCAGGTGGCAAACTTCTTTTGGAGCTCAACCGTGTACTGAGACCTGGAGGTTACTTTGTCTGGTCGGCAACTCCTGTCTATCGGAAGAACCCCGAAGATTCTGGAATCTGGAAAGGTTGAATTGATCTCTAATAGCTTCTAGAGTGTGTGTTTGCATACACACACATTTATGAATGTTGGAACTGTTTTTAATGTTTTACTTTCCTATTGGTTGCAGAAATGTCCAAATTGACAAAAGCCATGTGCTGGGATCTTGTGGTGATTGTGAAAGACAAAACTAATGGAGTTGCAACAGCATTATACAAAAAACCAACTTCGAATGAGTGCTATTGGCAAAGACCCCAAAATGAGCCTCCTCTTTGCAAAGATTCTGATGATCACAATGCTGCATGGTACCCTCTAATTGTCCCTTATTTTTTATTTTTTCCCTTGAATTTGATGGATCAGTGGTTTTTTTCATGGCAATTGCTTCTCTTGTATGATTGAATCTATAAACTGCACCATGAACAATCATACAAATATGGAAAAATTATTAATTTATAAGCAGTTTACTTAGGACCGCCTCTTTTAGCCTCAAAAAAATTCCTTTTTTAATTGAAATGAACTTTTCTGTCACTGAGGTGCTGTAAGAGGCTTGAATAATTTTTAATATTTTTTTGAGAAATTTTCCTTTATGGATGTCATGACTTTAGGAAGGTGCCCTTGCAAGCATGCATGCATAGAGTTCCAGTAGATACATCGGAGCGTGGATCCCACTGGCCAGAGCAATGGCCAATCCGATTGGAGAAACCACCATATTGGCTCAACAATAGAACTGGCGTCTATGGAAAAGCTGCTCCAGATGATTTTATGGCAGATTATGAGCATTGGAAGAATGTTGTCTCTCAGTCATATTTGAATGGCATTGGAATCAGCTGGTCCTCAGTCAGGAATGTCATGGACATGAGAGCTGTCTATGGAGGGTAAGCATTCATGCACAGCAAAGGCATACTTTTAATTGCTGTAGCAGTATTTGTTGTCAACCTCTCAAAATTAGTCTGTTAGATGAAAGGCTTCTTTCTTGGAAAATGTGAGAACATTAATTAATTGGACCAAAACTTTGTTATTCTTGTTAAAAGCATGACTTTGATATGTGAAGAAATTGAAAAGAGGGATNTGGAGCAATAGTTATTGAGCTCCTGAAAAGGAGCTGGATATCCTATTTAAGGTGCCAGCCTTGACTTTGAGAAGAATATGAGTTAGAACAACTGATCGAGATTAAACATGACTATTGTAATTCTTTAGGTGTCTTGCTTTCCTTACATTCACTTTTTGTTAAATCACTGGAACCAGCTTCAGTAACTAGAAAGCCTGTTCATGAAATTTCAGGTGGCAAACTTCTTTTGGAGCTCAACCGTGTACTGAGACCTGGAGGTTACTTTGTCTGGTCGGCAACTCCTGTCTATCGGAAGAACCCCGAAGATTCTGGAATCTGGAAAGGTTGAATTGATCTCTAATAGCTTCTAGAGTGTGTGTTTGCATACACACACATTTATGAATGTTGGAACTGTTTTTAATGTTTTACTTTCCTATTGGTTGCAGAAATGTCCAAATTGACAAAAGCCATGTGCTGGGATCTTGTGGTGATTGTGAAAGACAAAACTAATGGAGTTGCAACAGCATTATACAAAAAACCAACTTCGAATGAGTGCTATTGGCAAAGACCCCAAAATGAGCCTCCTCTTTGCAAAGATTCTGATGATCACAATGCTGCATGGTACCCTCTAATTGTCCCTTATTTTTTATTTTTTCCCTTGAATTTGATGGATCAGTGGTTTTTTTCATGGCAATTGCTTCTCTTGTATGATTGAATCTATAAACTGCACCATGAACAATCATACAAATATGGAAAAATTATTAATTTATAAGCAGTTTACTTAGGACCGCCTCTTTTAGCCTCAAAAAAATTCCTTTTTTAATTGAAATGAACTTTTCTGTCACTGAGGTGCTGTAAGAGGCTTGAATAATTTTTAATATTTTTTTGAGAAATTTTCCTTTATGGATGTCATGACTTTAGGAAGGTGCCCTTGCAAGCATGCATGCATAGAGTTCCAGTAGATACATCGGAGCGTGGATCCCACTGGCCAGAGCAATGGCCAATCCGATTGGAGAAACCACCATATTGGCTCAACAATAGAACTGGCGTCTATGGAAAAGCTGCTCCAGATGATTTTATGGCAGATTATGAGCATTGGAAGAATGTTGTCTCTCAGTCATATTTGAATGGCATTGGAATCAGCTGGTCCTCAGTCAGGAATGTCATGGACATGAGAGCTGTCTATGGAGGGTAAGCATTCATGCACAGCAAAGGCATACTTTTAATTGCTGTAGCAGTATTTGTTGTCAACCTCTCAAAATTAGTCCGTTAGATGAAAGGTTTCTTTCTTGGAAAATGTGAGAACATTAATTAATTAGACCAAAACTTTGTGATTCTTGTTAAAAGCATGACTTTGATATGTGAAGAAATTGAAAAGAGGGATTTGAGGGCATATTTTCTGCACAAGAGAAGAAACCAGAGCTGTTCTTCCATAATATATTATGAGAACAGGATCTTCCTCCTCTGTGTGGATATATTGGTTTATGCCTTTTTTAAAGAAGATTAGTTTATCCATTTCTGTTTAGATTTTATTTTAACTGATTGCTTGTACTTATTTTGCCTGTCATAGATCCTATGTTGCTATTCATTGGTATGTATATTGATCTTGTCATTCATTTCCTTATTGTGCTTTTTGTATAGGTTTGCCGCTGCTCTGAAAGATTTGAAATTGTGGGTAATGAATGTAGTTCCAGTTGATTCTCCCGACACCCTACCTATAATCTATGAGCGTGGCTTATTTGGGATGTATCATGACTGGTGTGAATCTTTCAACACATACCCAAGATCCTATGACCTTCTTCATGCAGATCATCTCTTCTCCTTCCTCAAAAAGAGGTTTGTGTGCTTCCTCTTTCTACTAATTTATGTTCTGAAGATTCGTCTGTCTAGATGATTTGGAGGTACATCAGCCAGGCTCTGATATAGTAGTTAACAACAGCCTTCACTGAAATGCCCCATGCAGAGGCTTAATTGCTTTGCCTGGGCACTAATATTCCATGATCATGGATACCCAAGATGAGTCCTTGTAACACCAATATCATTTCTGCTAATTAAATATTGGATCTGATTGTTAAATACAGAAAAAATAATTAAATATTGGGTCTGGTCCAAATTGATACAGATTGATATTGGTCTGAAGCCATTCAAAGCTTGGATCGGTTCTGAGCTCCCCTCTGAATGGGATGCAGTTCTGGGTTTACCCTTCATGGCTGTTATCACTGGTTTCACTTCAGCTTTCATAGTGCAGAGACCCCTGTGATTGCTGCTGACCGGTTATTTCTTGGCTACAGGTGTAAGTTAGTGCCCGTGATGTCAGAAGTTGACCGGATCCTTAGGCCGGAAGGGAAGCTGATAGTGCGGGATGATTTGGAAACAATAGCTGAGATCGAGAGCATGGCTAAATCTATGCATTGGGAGATCAAATTGATCTATTCACAAAACAAAGAGGGACTGCTGTGTGTTCGCAAGACCATGTGGCGCCCCGCGGCTGTGGAAACAATCGCTTCGGCTATTATATAAGAATGAGCAGCATATTGTAAGGTCTGCGTCGGTCTGGGATTTTCCTGGGATGGTTTTACATTGTATTCTTTGATTCCTTGGGGAGCTCTTAGCCTTGTCCTTACATCTGCAAATATAAACTGAAATCATTGAAAGATGGGATGCAGTTGTAGTCATTCATAAAGACTTGAGGAGGGCACAGGGTTATGCAATTTATCATAACCTTAAACGTTGGGCTGGATATTGAACCGGCTAAAGCACGAGCTCACGGATTCATGGGTCCAAGTAAGTGGTTCAATGGGTTGAATAAGAATGACAAAAACAAATAATTTGTAAAAGATAAAATAGATATTATTTGATGGGTTGCAGGACGCGAGTTAATCATCTTCCCACCATCTCTTTTCGTCCCCTTCGGTCTTCTCCCTTACTGACAGAACATGGTGAATGGGCATCGTGTCTGGTTGCCGACTGAACCGATTCCACGGTGGACTTGTCTGAAAGGACCTTGCTATATGGTGTAGCCTATCTTCTTCTTTTCTTTCAGATTTTATTTTGCATACAAGTTAAGACCATAAAGCCATGATTTGATAAGAATTGTGAGGATAATAGTCACTAGATAGAGGTTGAACAATCTTAAGACCACTAACTGCCGTGTGAACAAAATTTGAGAGATTGATCAACCCATTACATAGTCACATGATCGTTTCTCCTCTAAGACAAAGCTACTTCTGCATGGAAGTCCATCCTCATTGTGACCGATCGATCGATCGATCCACGTACATGCCGTGGCGAAACCGTTCCTAGTAAGTCAAGGCCATCGGAATAATTAACGAGGGTCCACAAGGACTAACATCACGAGGTGGGATGGGGGCCTAAGAAGGAAAAGCCAAGTCTTGGTCTCCGTGGGACAGCGCCAGATCCAAGCCTTCCCCCTCACAATAAATACACGAAAGGACGGAGAGATGGCTACTTAAATGATGTCCTTTTCGCCCGTGTACCTTTCAGAGCTTGCGGAAGTCTTGGTCTCGGCCGACAGAGACGGATCCAAGTCTTCTAAATAATGCGAAAGTGTCAATTTTTCGTTATCTATCATATATCACTTTTAATATTTATCTTGGCTAATTTTATCACCTTGTATTTTATTTTATGTCAAATAAATTATCGGAAACTTTTAAAATTTTAAAAATGAAATCAAAACTAGGAAGAAAAAAGAAGCAAAAATGGTTTAACAACCGGGAGAGGACGATGAAGCATCATCTCCAAAGGCCATCACTACGTACCTCCTGGGGGTTGCCATCGACCCCGACGAGGATCCACCCGAAAATTGAGCGTATGCACTTTGGTTGGTTGGATCTCCACCGTCGAAATGGAATTCTTAGTGAGAAACAAGCAATCTCATTAGTTAATGAACCTTAAACAATTGTCGTGCAATAAGAGCAACTTATCCGACTATGGAATACAGTTTAATTCATGACTTTGATTGCACAACGAGAGAAACTTAATATAGATTATAATTTAATTTCTGTAACTTGGTTTAACTCACTTTCGTCAACAAGGAGATTACTCTATCATACATTAATCACATCAACATTCGTAGACACAATTCCCATTACTTATTTACAGGTTTGTAGCAGCTGATGACACCTTCTTAACTCACATTCACAATAAAGTCACTTATTCCAAACCACACATATTGAGACACACTAACAATTCAGATGGCAGTGAACCTTAAACATGATACATTTAGAAGCACTAACCACAATTAAAAAAAAAAAGCACAATCAACCCCAAATAGAATCTACCGTGCATCTTCAGTGTGAAAAGAGAGCAATTGGCCTTTCATAGTATCCTCAGAGATCATTATACTAACAGGAGCGGTATCAGCAGAATCCATGTTACCATCCCCAAGCAGGTATTCAGTATCTCGGAAATTTTCTCTCTTTGTGTTTGTCCACGGGTGCACATCAGTGACCCTTAGTAATCCTTCCAATTCCCGTGCAACTTCCTTCATGGATGGCCGATCCTCACCCCTTATTTTCAAACATCTGCTTGCCAGCCGCGCAACTTCTCTTATGTGATCAACATTCCCCTCATTTAGAATCCGCTTGTCGATGATCTCCAAGATGCGATCCTCTTTCACTGCCATCTTGAAGACCAGGGAGAGGTTCCTTTCCTTTTCAGGCTTACTAAAAGAGATGGCCCTCATTCCAGTTAGCAGTTCAGCTAGCACCACCCCAAAGCTATAGACATCACTCTTTTCTGTCAATTGGCTCGTGTCGAAGTACTCCGGATCAATGTATCCGAATGTGCCTTGCACTAGAGTATTTAATTGAGTCTGATCCACTGGAATCAGCCTAGAGGCTCCGAAATCCGACACCTTTGCTGTATAATTCTCATCCAACAATATGTTAGCACTCTTAACGTCCCTGTGAAATATTGGAATAGCAGCATCAGAGTGCAAATAAGAAAGAGCTCCAGCTGTTTCTGCCGCTACACGTGCACGAGCTCCCCACGTGGATAAAGATGTGGAACATCGGTCACTGTCGTGTAAATGCTCGGAAAGGGTGCCATTGGTGACAAACTCGTAAACTAATAGAGGAAGCTCCATCTCCAGGCAGCAACCGATTAGCTTAACCACGTTCTTATGATTGATCTGTGACAACACGATGATTTCATTGATGAAATCATCCACTTGGCTTCGCTCTAGCTGTTTTGCCTTTTTGATAGCAACTACCTTGTTGTTCATTACCGTCCCCCTGTAAACTGTACCTTGACCTCCTTGACCGAGGATTCTGCTCTCATGGTAGTTCTCGGTTGCCTTTCTGAGCTCTTCTGCTGTGAATACTTTCAGTATCTCGACACGACTTCGATGTTGCGAGATGAGTCCTTGTAACATGAGGCCCCCGTTATCTATGAAGAATTTCTCCCTCTCTCTCTTTTCCTTCTTCTTTTGTAGTACCCAAAAGGCAAACAGGAGGAGCATACCACAACCCACACCCGATCCCAGACCTTCGAGCAGAAATAAAGAGTTCAGAGTTAATTCTAAAAATAAGGGGACAAAAGTTTGGCGGGGAAAATTAAAGTTTTCTCTCGTACTATACTATGGTGGTTGTCCAATCACACTCTTCCCATGGATTCCAATAAATTATCTTGTGTATGTCAATTTTACGAATAAACAAATTGACATTGGAAGTGATTTTATTTCACGTGAATTGATTAACAAGAATTTGTATTAATTAAAATCCATTGAGTGTCTAAACATTAGATGCATTTACGGAAAAATTTCATACATTTATTAATGGTACTCTTTCTCCTTCTCTCTGGTTCCATACCGGATTTTTTCTGATGTTTTTGAGGATCAGAAAGAAACAACATAATTATTATTACATGATCTTATGTTTGATTGCTTTTTATGAAATCTATTGAGGATAATAACCGCCTTATCTTGATAATTACTTTCGCACCCTTCAATTAGAGGATTAGCTTTGAGGTGATCGTAGTGCACTACTTATAATTGGAATTTCAAAGTAATATATATACATATATATGTTATAATTTATACTCGAGTCACCAAAATTTAACCAAAAAAGGCTAAATAGCAAAACACAATGAATGTAAACAATTAAAAAGAAAAAGAAGGAATGCTAAAGGAAGGGGAAGGCATGGAGAGATTAAGAAGATATTCACCTATAGCAATATCACGAGAGGTGTACTTCTTTGAATGTGCGATTGGGGTACAGCCAGTACCGCTTCTCATTCCATCGCCGCTATACCCTTCGGGGCATGAACAATTAAAACTGCCGGGCAGATTTTCGCAGGTGGACGTCACGTTACATGGATTTGCGGTCTGACACTCATCAATATCTGAAAATGGCAAAAGTGAAACTTTTGTAACTGATTAAGAATTCATTGATATGGATAGAAAATACACATCTTGTTTTTAGTGGGGTTTAATTTCTTTCTCTTTTTTTTTTCACTTTTATCTGCAATTATGAGTTAGATAATCTCTTTTATATTTACGTGGAAAAAGCTTGAGGTCTACGTCAAACTTTGGATGAATCAAATACGAAGA
The DNA here is from genome assembly GCA_900006705.1 of Sonneratia caseolaris. Lineage (NCBI taxonomy): Eukaryota > Viridiplantae > Streptophyta > Magnoliopsida > Myrtales > Lythraceae > Sonneratia > Sonneratia caseolaris. The sequence continues at coordinate 30,631 of CXYZ01024935.1, read as the reverse complement.
GGAGGAAGTGATTATTACCCTGACAACCGTCGGAGCCAGGGAGGTAAGGGTTCCCCTGGTACCCTTCCTTGCAATGGCAACGATATCCCGTCCCATTCTCCGCATCCGAGCAATTGGCGTTCCCTCCTTGGCATGCGAAGCTGGTATTGTTCTTCTGCGCCTCGTCGCACGTCTGGTTGCCGATAGACCAGTCCATGACCAAAGGAACCATCTTCTCATTCATCCCCTCTCGGAGGTAGTTGGTAGAGAAGTTGAAGTACCCTTTCTCAGCCACAAAAGCATAGCTGCAGCGGTTAAAGTCAAGGACGCCGGAGTGTTTATTATAACTTCCGAGGGAAATGTCGTATCGTCTCACATTCCTCGGGATGCTTGCCTGACAACAGCCTATCCCCGAACAATCCCCAGCAGTCACATCAGTGATGCTGTTGCAGCGGGACAGGCAGCCCGTGGCAAAGTCATTTTCATTGTAGCCTCGTAGCGTAGCCAGCGTGTCGCACCCGATGGCGGTGAAAATGTTCTTGGTACTGGATATTGGGAACTCCGCGAGCTTGAGATAGGGTCCGTTCGAATCCGTTCGACCAGTGGAATTATAACAGTCGTAAGCTACATAGACCATGATGCGCATCTCATGATGTACAAGCGAGATATCTGTTATCCGTATATGGGTCGACTTATGTTTCCAGTATGGGGTGGGAGGGTCGACAGCCGAGTCGCAGTATATGGGGAACAGCCTAATCTCATGAGCTAAGAAACAGTCGGCTTGGCCAGTAAGGCCGAAAGGGTAGGGTATGGTGAGGTTGCTGCATGTTATTAAACAGGGGGGTTTTAAATAGGATTGAGCTGCTATCAGCGATGGAGCTAGCAATAGAACCCCGAGCAACAGAGCAGCTGCTTGTACTGGGATTGGGAGGAGAAGCATTTTGAGGTTCGGTTCACCGGTTATAATTGAGAATGCTTGAGATATTATAAGGAATGGTTACACTTGCCATCTTGATTGGAGACCTGCGGGCTCACACGTACGCCGACAGACCTTGCGTGTGTGCTTATTTTCCTTCCATGCCGTCGACCTTGCGGATTATTGCGAGACTTCGCTTCCAGACGTCTTCCATGACTACTATTTCAAGTACTCCCATTAGTCTGTATATGCCAAAAATAACAGTATAAATGAACTTTGGAAGGACTTGGTCACCCATCTCATTTTTCCTTTTGTCCCCGGTAATAAACCATGCATCTCGTATTTCTAGACCTGGCCGATATTGAAAGACACGAAAAATCTACACATAAACAACCCGACGTTAATTAGGAGCTACCGGCCAGACAAACCAAAAGAGCTCTCTGTCTACATCCTTGGACAGCCGAAGTAAGTTTATCATCGAGAGAAATACATGAGTAGTTCGGGTGTACTTTTCCATTTATCCTTACTAGTAACCAAAAAAATTTATGTCTGTGAGCTGTCTTTCCTTTTCGGGTCTTGCTCACAATGGGCAATGTTTTGTGTGTGTATATATATAAATATATATATATATTCATTTATGTACCGAATGAGAATACAAGCAAAAATATTCAATTATTCTCTAATAACAAAGGAATAAAAGAAGATCACGCACACAATTATCGAATCACACTGTTATTACGGGGTTCACGCACTTGCCCGTTGGCTTTCCCCGAAAGTCCGGCAAAAATAAATAAGAAGCCGGGTCCAAGTCAACCTCGAATATTAAATGAGCAAGCAGACTTCACAGATACAAGTCTCCCCGTTAAACTTTGGCAGGCTAGGTCCCCGGTGAGTAGTCGTTCCACGTCTGTATGCAGTTAGTTAACATGGGACATCAAAGGAGACCGTGATAGTGTCCCAGTTCAGCTTGTGCTTGAAATGAATCTTTTTAATAATTGAGGCCGCCCAAGTTGCTTTATCCTACAACGAAAAAGTATCCTGCTAATTTTTTTTTTTGTTTTTATGTTACTAGATACGGTATCTAAACAGGTCATACCGGTGGTGAGACGACAATTTTCAACCAACTATATTTGACTAAACCAAACGACTTTTATATTGTACCAATAATATTCGTATTACTATTTTTTTAGCAACTTTCATTTATTTTAAAAATAATTTCCTTCTCACTTAATCGAATAATGTTGAATGAGCCTTAAGGGCGAAAAGGAGGGAGAAGGAAGGATTTCAAACTCTTTCATCTAATTGCTATTAATTATATCAATATGTTGCTTTATGGTCTTAAAACGGAATGCTTGCACGGTTCACTCGAGGCCGTTGGATTGAAACATGACCCACGTAGAAAGGGTTGATCCAGTGGCTCTGGGAGGGCCAACAAGCGAACAATTCTACCAAGTGAATATCAGTTCTAAATTCATGAGAGGGATGAGATGCCACATGAGACTGACGTATATATAATATGGTTTACATAAAAAAAAAAGCAATTATGCAGCATGCGATGGCGTTCCAAATTAAAGACACTCGCACGTCTCTGTGTTGGTTCATTCGGTCCAAGTAAAGACCTAGACTTGGTGGATTCCATGTCAGAAATATTCCGTGGTGCTTAACTGGGACCCTTCCAGGCTCGGTAGAGACAACTGGATCTATATGGAGGTGGCCCTTTCATTCCAAAGTGTTGATCAGGGCAATGATAGAAATCGAAGAGGAAGATGCCATGAAAGAGAGGGTCGTGATAAGTTGCTTGACAAGTTACCAAAGAGACAAGTTTCCCACTGACGTTGGAAAATGAAGAACAAAGGAATCAATTGGCAATAATCGCAAAATTACAAACCAATTGTCAATGACAATAATTGCAAAATTATGACAATATACTTATGCCTTTTTTTCAGAACTAACCGGAAACCTTATCAGATACAAAAAATTTCACCTTCTGAATCGTAATGTTTAGGTAATTTGTTCTTTAAGTGAGCAATAGATTTAATTTAGCAGAGGATTTATATATTAATTGATAAGCCACCCTATCGAGAGAAAATGAAAAATATTTTCAATTAGGCAAGTATACAATCGGGAGGGGACTATGGCATCTATCACGGCCATAACCACACCGTCGGGTTTGTCGGCAACGTTGAAGAGGATCCAGCTGAAAGCCGGGTGTCTGCCTTGGCTTAAATGAGAGAAAACTCAGGTTTTTGTTTTTTGGCCTCAAGAGAAAACTTAACTTGTTATTGAAAACCGAACTATAGTGAGAAATGACCGATCTTGTTAGGCAACCAATTATTGTGACTGATTCACAATCGGTACCCCTGATTGATCGTTATGGAATGGAGCAATGAATGAGACTATTAGGAGTACGCTTCGTGACATTAGGAATGTATGTACCCTATGTTAATAACCCAGTATTAGTAAAAAATGAATATAGTATAGATTATTAAGCCTTAGGAGAAATTACGATTATAAGAGAAAATGAATATATAATACAGTTAACCGACCGGTCTCAAAGAACCTTGCTATATAGTGTTGCCAATCTCTTTTTTCTTGCGGATTTTATTTTTGTATAAAATTCAAGACCGTGAGGCCAACATTTGATAAGAGTTGCGGGTATAATGGTCACTTGATGCGGGGTTGAATAGTAGTAAAAATTCATACATTTCTTAGGATCACTTTTTGTCGTAGCGTGAAAGAAATTCGAAAGATCGATCAATCTATTATGTAGAAGTCCATATTTGTCATGATCAATTGATCGATCCACGTACTTGCCGTGGGGAAACCGTTCCTGGTCAGCCAAGGACCATCGGAAATGATCAACGAGGGTCCAGAAGGAGTAACATCAAGAGGGAGTTGGGGGCCTAATAAGCAAAACCCAGCGATTGCATCGATGAAGACGTTGCGAGTGAAAGGAATCCAACACAGAAGGATTTCTGTAGAGGCTTAGATCTATAAACTGCACCATGTACAATAGTCTAAATATGAAAAAAAAAATTATAAAATTTGCAAGTAGTTGGCTTCAAGAAGTGCCTCTTTTAACCTTAGCAAACCTCATCATTTAAATTACCTTTTTCTGTGGTGCTCTGAGAGGATTGAATAATTTCTAACAAAAAAAAAGAAATTTATCGTGAAGAATTTTCCTGTTTGGATTTCAAGTGACTATAGGAAGGTGCCCTTGCAAGCAGGCATGCACAGAGTTCCAGTAGATCCGTCAGAGCGTGGATCCCACTGGCTAGAGCAATGGCCGATCCGATTGGAGGAACCACCACATTGGCTCAACAATAAAACTGGTGTCCATTGAAAAGATGCTCGAGAAGATTTTATGGCAGATTATAAGCATTGGAAGAATGTGGTCTCTCAGTCGTACTTGAACGGTATTGGAAACAGCTGTTCCTCAGTCAGGAACGTCATGGACATGAGAGCTGTCTATGGAGGGTAAGCATTCTTGCACAGCAAAGGCATACATTTAATTGTTGTTGCAGTATTTGTTGTCAACCTCTCAAATTTAGTCCATTTGCTGAGAGGTTTCTTTCATTGAAAATGTGAGAGAAAATTAATTAATAAGAACAAAAGTTACGGTTCTCGTTGAAAGCACCGGCGCTTGTCTTTCATATGTGAAGAAATTGAAAAGAGGGACCTGAACGCATATTTTCGGCACAAGAAAAGAAAGCCGAGCTGTTCTTCCATAATGTACTATGAGATCAGGATCTTCCTTCCCTGTGTCCATATTGGTCGATGCTTTTTTTGCAAGGAAAATTAGTTTGTCCCAATTTCTGTTTACCGATCGCCTGTACATATTTTGCCTGTCTTAGATCTTGCATTGCTTTTCATTTGTATGCATAGGTTGACCTTGTCATTCATTTCCCCATTCTGTTTCTTGCATAGGTTTGCTGCAGCTCTTAAAGATTTGAAACTCTGGGTAATGAATGTAGTTCCAGTTGATTCCCCCGACACTCTACCTACAATCTATGAGTGCGGCTTATTCAGGATGTATCATAAATTATTAGAGTGCCACTGATGTAATGTTACTGAAATCTGTTAGTCAGTTACTCTGTTTTAGTTCTGTTGCTGACATTTGTTAGTCAGTTACTCTATTTCAGTTTTGTTAGTTAGCTACTTTGTATGATATTATAAATACAGTTCTTGGTGATCAGAATAAGACTGAAAAAGAGAGATTTTTCCTCCAGCAGTTCATTCTCGCTTCTATTTTCTTCATTTTGTTACTTCATTCTTCATATCTTGGTATAAGAGCAAACAACTCCGTTGCCACTTCCTTTGTTGCATTGATTAGCCATGGCTCAAGGTGGAGGTACTCAAAATGTTGGACAAAACATAGATTCCAAGCGTTGCAGAGTGCCTTAGGAGCTCCAGACAACTTGAATCCAATAGACAATTCCAATAGTCCATATTTCCTTCCAAATGGCAATCATCCAAGTTTGATACTAGTTTCTCATCCACCGACAGGGATGAATTATAACTCTTGGAGTAGATCAATATATGTGGCATTGAGTGCAAAGAACAAGTTTGGATTCGTGGATGGATCAATTTCGCAACCACTAGAAACAGAGCTGCATATAGGAGCATGGATAATGTGCAATAATATCGTGTTATCATGGATTATCAACTCTGTTGCACAAGATATTGCAGGCAAATTGCTTTATATGGAGACAACTGAGGATGTATGGAAGGATTTGAGAGAAAGATTTCATTAGAGAAATGCGCCATGAATTCTTTAGCTCAAGCAGCAATTGAACTCTTACAACAAGGATCTTATGATGTTAATACATATTTTACTCGCTTTAAGAGCATATGGGAGGAATTGCGTAGTCATCAGCCAATACCTGTCTGTACTTGTGAAGGTATGAAACCGTGGATTGATTCTCAGCAGCAGAAGGTGGTGCTGCAATTCTTACTAGGCTTAAATGAATCGTATGTTGGAGTATCTGATCAGATATCCATGATGCATCCACTTCCCAACATATCCATAGCTTTTAACATGGTAATACATATGGGGAGCAAATGCAACATGGGGCATCATTTCTCTAGTGCTGCAGACCCAATGACCTTCTCAATCTCAACTCCTCAACAGCACCAATAGTTTGTATCAAGTGCAAATGTTACTGCAGTTGCCAGGAGAGGACGAAAGGAATGACCTACGTGCACACATTGCAGCATGCTTGGGCATAGAGTGGATAAATGCTACAAATTACATGGATATCCACCTGGTTTTCAATCTTGATCAAAATACACAACATCTGGCACAACGCGAGCCCAACATTCTTTCAAGGAGCCACGCAATCAATCAGATGTTGCTACTTTTTTTTCATTCAATCCAATCAATAAGGGATTTGCTTATCTCAACGTAAATATGCCTTGAAAATACTTACTGATTCAGGTTATCTTGGTTGCAGGGCTACATCTATACCCATGGAACCAAATGCATGGCTATCCAAAACTGATGGAGATTCTCTATCAAATCCACCAGAATATAGACGGCTGATTGGTAGATTAATCTACCTAACAATTACGAAGCTTGACTTGTGTTATGCTGTTAATAAACTTAGTCAATTTGTGTCTGCACCAAGAACTGTGCACTTGAGAGTAGCTTATAAAGTACTGCAATATATCGAAGGCATTATTGGACAAGGCATTCTTTTCCCATCTAATTCAAAGATACAACTCAAAACTTACGCAGATTCTGACTGGGCTGCATGTCTGGATACTAGAAAATAGACTAGTGGGTTATGCCTCTTTCTATCTAGGATCAGCTCTAATATCTTGGAAATCCAAAAAATAGTCAGTTGTCTCACAATCAACTGCAGAGGCTGAGTATCGATCCATGGCTCACACAACCTACAAAATAATCTAGATCAAGAGCTTGATGACAGATATTGGTGTTGCTCATTCAAGCTCGACTCTCCTCTATTGTGACAACGAGGCAGCACAGCACATTGCCGCAAACATTTTCTTTCATGAGAGAACCAAACAAATAGAGGTGGATTGCCATTTTATCCGAGAAAAACTGAGGGACGGGTGATCAAAACAATGCCAATTTTGACAAAGCATAAATTGGCAGGCATACTAACAAAGCCACTTCACCCTCAATAGTTTATGCGTGTGTTGAACAAGATGGGAATCATAAGTCTCTACCTCAGGGGGAGTATTCGAGTGCCACTGATCTAATGTTACTAAAATTTGTTAGTAAGTTACTCTATTTCAGTTCTGTTATTGACATTTGTTAGTCAATTATTCTGTTTCAGTTCTATTAGTTAGCTACTTTGTGTGATACTATAAATACAATTCTTGGTGATCAAAATAAGACTGAAAAAGAGAGATTTTTCCTCCAGCAGTTTGTTCTCGCTTCTATATTGACCTCATTTCTTCAAATCTCTTACCAAAGTTTGTTAGCTTATCCTTCCATCCACTTTCCGATAGGTGACTACATTTCCCTTTTTCTTGTTCAGCAGAGACGGACGAAAACTGATCCAAATGCAATTAATACGTTGGGTGAGTGAAGATTACTCTTTCTCTATCAATTAGCTTGAATGAAGATTACTGCATGTCAAAAGGGTGTCAACATTTTTGGAGGTTTCAAGACTTTTCGAACTGATCGTGCAATTTGTCCCGTATTCCGGCAAATATTAGATTGTCCTTCTCCTCCAGATCCCCTCATTCTAAAGTAGGATTCCTGGTGGTTATGAAACCCGGGGAACGAAGATCTATTCATGCAAAACTTTCCCAAAGAGCGGGCTTTTTCGGCCAATGGAGTGGCCAACTGATCGATAATATTAAAAAGTTTGGCCGTTTGACGAGGCAAATTTTTTCTGTCCATTTTCCGACTATTTTGGTCCAACTACCTTGGCCGAAATATCAGGCCAATATTTGTCATTATCGTCCATTGTGTTGGCCGGTAAAAGCAATGTTCCTTGTAGGGACTCCCTTCCAGACAGAACATGACCAATGGGCATGGTGTTTGGTTATCGATTGAACTGATTCGACAGTGGACTTGTATGAAAGAACCTTGCTGTATAGTGTTGCATATCTCTTTTTTTTTTCTTGTAGATTTTATTTTGCATACAAGTTAAGGCCATAAAGGAAGATTTTATGAGAATTGTGGGGGATAATAGTGACTAGATACTAGGTTGAATATTGGTAGAATTTCAAATAATCTTAGGACCGCTAGCTACCATGGTGTGAATGAAATTCGAAAAACTGATCAATCCATTACATAGTCACATGATTGTTTCTTGTCTAAGACAAGACCGCTGCACAGAAATCCATCCTCATCACAATTGATCGATCCATGTGCTTGCCGTGGGGAAACTGTTCCTAGTCAGTCAAGGCCATCGGAATAATTAACGAGGATCCACGAGGAACAACATCACGAGGTGGGATGGGGGTCTAAGAAGGAAAAGCCAGAGCGATTGACATCAATGAGGAAGTTGCGAGTGAAAAGAATCCGACACAAAAGGACAACCCGTCGAGCAAGTCTTGGTCTCCATGGGACAGCGACTGATCTAAGTCTTCCACCTCTCATAAATAGACGAAAGGATGGAGATATGACTACTTAGTGATGTCCTCTCGCCCGTGTACCTTTCAGAGGTTGCTGAAGTCTTGCTCTCGGCCAAGAGAGACTGATCCAAGTCTTCTCTTCCAGTAAACATTGCTGAAGGACCGGGAAACAACCACTCAAAATATTGGGAAAGTGTCAAATTTTCGTTATTTTATGTCAAATAAATTATCGGAAACTTTGAAAATTTAAAAATGAAATCAAAACTAGAAAAAAAAAAAGCAAAAATGGTTTAACAATCGGGAGAGGATGATGAAACATCTCCAACGGCCATCACTACCTCGTAGGGATAGCCATCAACCCCGAGGAGGATCCACCCGAAAATTGAGTGTATGCACTTGGTTAAATCGGAGAACTTAGGTCGGGCTAACTTACCATAGAAATGAAATTGTTAGTGAGAAACCAGCAATCTCATTAGTTAATGGATTAGGGTTGATTCATAAAAGGAACCTTAAATAATTATCCTGGAATAATAGCAATTTATCCAATGAGCGATGATGAGGGATTATAGTGTTATGATTTCGATTGCACAATGAGAGAAAATTAATATAGAATATAATCTACTTTCTCCTGCTCGGTTTAACTTACTATGGTCAACAAAGAGATTACTCTATCATTCGTCAATAAGAGGAACGTTCTTACATACAATTCCCATTACTCATTTACGGGTTTACAGCTAATGGCACTCTATTAACTCACATTCACAATAAAGTTACCTATTCCAAACCATATGTATTGGG
>CXYZ01024283.1:2200605-2242244 GCA_900006705.1 Sonneratia caseolaris | reverse complement strand
ATTACTCTTTAATATACTACTATGTTATATTATCATCATTGTGTAAAAAAAGAAAATATAATAAATAAAAGATAATAAAGAAAAATTATATATTATTAAATGATAAAAGTAAATTTTTAACTGAACCTAGATTATGAGAGGGCGAGAGAGAGAAAGAGAAAGGAGTGTAGAAAAAAAAGTAAATAGTAAAGAAGAAAAATGGAAGGCAACGATAGTGAGATATATTATGTATTACAATCCACTTATTTTAAATATGAAACCATGTTATGAATGAGTTTTATATACGTTGTCAACGTCATCAAAAGTTGATAATGCTAGTAAAAAATTGACGGAATTTATTTAAATATAATATATTTAAAAAAATATATCACAGTATTATATTAATAAAATGATTTGTATCAACTATGTAATTTATCCCACTATAATCAACAAGATTTAATAAAATTAAACTAAATTCAAAGAGGAAACAAAATGTATCTATCATTTTTTCATTAATCTCCATTATCAAAAAGTTACATTGCTCGACTTGTATGATCTTTTAAGTTTCAAATTTATCTAAACAATATATGTAGAATGTATAAACTATATCTAAGTGAATACAAAATTTGAAAATAAAATAATATTAATTTAATTATAATTTTTTAAAAAATTATATCACATAAACAACTTACTCGAATAATAATAATATACAATTAAAAACTATATAACTAGTTACAACTGAACAATATAATATAATACATTAGATCGATTATATCAATTATTAATTATGGGGTCGTGCTACTCTTACAATAGAGTTATAATAGTATCGATACTTATACATCTAACGATACTATGATGTAGCATATTAAATTATATTATAATAATAGTCTAGTGATATACTATATTTTCATGACACAATTGTATGGATTGTCTATTATTCTCTTACGGTAAAAGTTAGATTTGTCGCTCTCAAGTGCATATCTTTTTATTACTTTTCCTCCTTAATCTTTGTTTTCCTAACTAAGTCTCGAAAGGGAATCAACTCACATATTTTGCTAGAGTCGCAATACCAACGCCGCCCATGTATCAAATTTATACACTGTCGAAAATTCATGATAAATCAATAATGCTCATTTCCATTTCATCATTTTCGCGATCACAATTACTTTAACCAAACGCATACAATCATACAACACACAAAATGCTGAATGCAACTAATACTACTCCTAACACTTACTTACATCATGATAGAATACATATTCACATACACACCAATGTTTCATCTATTATAACATGTATAGCCATTAACAAGAACTATTCCCATCAACTACTACATATGCACGCAAGCATCGTAAATAACAAAAAGGGAACAAATTGTTATTTTCACTATTACAACCCGTAAAAAGTATTTATCGTGTTTAACTAGTATTGATTACAAATAGGAAAAATCAAATTTATCGTGATGGAAAAATGGTATATCATCTTCTTCAAAGTAAGTAGAGGTTAAGGCTATTCATTTGGCCGTACATATTGTATTACAAAGAAATTGATAAAATATTGTAATTTTTTCATACGTTCAAGAAATACTAAGGTAAATTCCCTCTTCTAGAACCCCACAATGAGTTTGTAAGGCTCCAATTCATGAAATTGTATGTGACTGTAAATGAATTTCTAGAAAATACAATTAACCCGTGCACGAATTTTGTCAAGCGGGAAAGCTTTCGAGGTAAATGGGTTGTATATTTCAGATCCTTTTAGCCGAGAAAAGTAGCTCGCAGTTTTTCTTTGACACACTGAGCAAAAAAGACTATATATGCACGCAAATCTCTCCCCCTCATAAATCTTAACTCTTCATTGCGGATGAACGTACACGCCCTCGAATCCGCTCCTACCTACCGACCCATAGCTGGTTTTCGTTCCTCTTGTTTTCTTGTGTGGGGGATAAGATAATAGGTGCAGCGCAGCTGAATTTCACATACAATCACATACAAACAAGAAAACCCGAATGTTTCTGACTCTCCTGGTTGCACCGGGTCCACGAGATTTTGTGGTCACATTATTCAGTCATGTGTGCCTGGGCTTTTGTGCTCCCGGTTTAGTTGAATCCCCAATGTCCAAATCCCACCTGTACCCTTCCCTGATTAGAAATGTGGGCCACACCGTTGAGGCAAAGTAGTCATTTTCCGACCCATCCCGGATTCTGTCGAAACCATTTGCTCTCTCTCTCTCTCTCTCTCTCTCTCTCTCGCGGTAGCCCCCCGGTTTCCCTCCTGCTCTCCAGGGCCTCTAATCCGTACACATCTCTCATCTTACCGGTGGCTTCTCTATATAATCTCATCGCCCCCCCGAACTCCTCTCATCCAGCGTTTCATCGTAAAAGGGACAGCAACAATTCTTCTTGATTTCCCTTCCGACCAATTCAAGACAAGAAACACAGAGCAAATGAGTTCGACGAGCAGAGCGTGCGTGGTCGCGGCGAGCGTGGCGGTGGTTGAGGCCCTGAAAGATCAGGGCATCTGCCGCTGGAACTACCCCATCAGGTGGGCTTATCAGGGCGCCAAGAGCCGTGCGAGGTCCCTCTCCCAGGCCAAGATGCTCTACCCTTCATCGTATTCCTTGGTTGGCTCGAGCAAGATCAGGGAAGAGGAGAGGGTGTCGCAGTCGGAGGAGTCTATGCGGAAAGTCATGTACTTGAGCTGCTGGGGCCCTAATTGAAGCGGCAGTTCAGGAGGGTCAGACATTAGAGATAACACAGAGAAGAAAAGGGATGAGCCTATCAAAAACGGCTTGGCTTTTAGCGGCGAGTGTAGGGGCGGTGGAGGCGCTGAAGGATCAGGGATTCTGCAGGTGGAACTACACAATCAGATCACTCCACCGGCATGCCAAGGCCCATGTCGGGTCGATGTCTCCGGCCAAGAAGTTGGTCTTCCAATCCGCAGCGGCGGTCTCACTGGCGAGAAACCATGAGAAGATGAATGAAGGTGAGGAATCTCTGAGGAAAGTCGTGTACCTGAGTTGTTGGGGTCCTAATTGACTGGATCCTTCATCCTCGGTCCTCGAAGAGCATACCAGGATATGAGAATCCTAATAGTAGGTTGCAGATTGACAATGATGGTTTTGAAAAATTGTACACTACTCCAGGCTGTAAATTACATACTTCCAATTTCTTCTCCATGGAATATGAAGAGAGTATGTTTTGATGCAATTTTCTGATCCAGTTTAGCAGCTACTTTCTGCCCACGCCCTTCATCCTCGAATTCCACGATGACTGGTTGGTTCGGGCAGGAAATCAGATCAATTTGGGTCTCAGATGCGGTATATTAGAAATGCAATAGTACAAAACCCAATGAGTATTCCAAGTTTTCCATTTTTTTGGTCCGTTGCCAATTTGTCTGATCGAATGCCTACCATTTTGAGCTCTGAAGATGATCTGAGAGGCTCGAGCTTTGAGGGCCTGCCTGGACGCCGGGTTCTCGAGCTCGAACAGGGGAATGAACGAGTGGAAGGAGAATGGTGTGATTGACCGCATCCCCCATTTCAAAGCTCCCAGTATTAACATCTCCATCCTCTCGATCGCCAGCGCGTCGAATATTATACCACATTCCGCCCGTAATGGAAGAACGCAAACAACCCACATTTCAATCTCGGAGATCACTCCCTTTTTTGTACGGAAGATAAGGCTTTTACTGGGAAATTCATCCAGATTTAGCAAGAAAACTTCAGCTTTGCATGGCATCTGGGAAATGCCCGCAACGCAACTCTGAGCGAGTGTCTCATCGGAGCATTGATTAGTGTAATGATGTCTGACCTGAAGACATGGGAGAGAGAACTGGGTTTTCTGCATTTTTGCGGCAAGAGACACGCAGGACACTGCTAGGAGTCGGATCACCCAAGGTTTTGGTTTCTTTAATGATCACGCGTTCATGAAGTGAGTACCTGTTCTTGAAATGGGGAGGCTGAGAAGATTAAGGTGTTTTCCCGTCGATTTTGGTCTCACCTGCAAGGCTTGGTTCGACAGGAATCGATCAATTTAATTAACAGCTAGTACGGCAGGGACGGATCAAATCTACTACGGCAGAGCTTCAGATGACAATGGCGCGGACATGCAAGCAGCAAGGGGATGAGGATGAATCTGGTCAATCAAGCGAGGAGAAAAACGAAAGAATGGAACTTTACACACATGGTAGATTTAGGAAATGGTATCTCGTCGGACAGTGAAATCGGAGCCTCCGAGTTTGAGACTCTTCACGTACGCCTCCGCCAGCATGCGATCATTTTCGACCCGGAGGAGAGACGCCATCTCGGCGCAGAGGCTGTCGCCGGAATTGGTAAAAGGATTCTCGAGGTCGGAGTCCATGGATGAGGACGAGCTATATGTTCTGGTTCGTCTAGACCCTCCAGCACTCAAGGTCTGATCGGCATTGTCTGGTTAAAAGGTAAAGGAGGAAGAAGAAGAGAGACGGTGAAGCTGATTGACAAGGAAAAAGCTTGAAGTGAAGGTGGGAGACGCGATGCGAAGCCTGGCGAATCTGAAGAGGCTTCAGGGGTTCACTCTTTCTTTCCTCTTTTGTTCAGCTCTGCTTTCGCCTCTGTTTCGGGCTGCCCTTATTGTAGTGAGTATGTGCTGTTCGCAACTTTGGATTGACAGTCCCAATGGGAAGGGGGAAATAGTGAAGTTTTAAAATGGGGCAAAGTTATGATCATATACAGCTTCAACCATACCAAAGATAATATGGCTTGTTTCATGAAGTTTGTTGCTCAGTTCACTGTGTCATGGTGGGTGATAGAACAGTTTACGTCGATTAAATACACGAATGATAAGATTAACCAATATTCGAAAACCCGCTTGATTTCAGGTTGTTCAAATGGGAAGCATCTTGATAATGTAAGATGTTGTAGTAACATTTAACCAAGAGACAAAGAGCCTCCAATCCAATTGAAATGATAGGCTTGAAGACATGACAAGTATTTTTTTTATATATAAACTACCAGTTGAATATGAGAAGTTAAATTAACAAGTCAAAATGTCTTTTTAGCATATTAAATAAAGTAACCACTCCTTGTAATAATAAAGGGGGAAAGTGTAAGTTGATAAGGTGGATAAGCATATAATATTATTGATTTCAAGTTTTACGAAAGTATAACATAGGGAGAAAGAGTGTTTAGTATAATTTCACAACTTTTGACTTAACATTGTAAGTTGATTCTTATCATGTAACTCCCCATATCCTTTTATCTTCTCTCTCTTTCTACTATCTTATTTTAAATTTATAAGTTTCTTATGTAATCGAAAAAAAATAATAATGCACATAATTTTGGGATATTATCATTTAATGAAGCGATTTAATTCGATATCTCCACTAGAAAATTTGATAACATTTCTTCTATAACGTGAGTATTTTATAATAAAAATATATCATTGCATAATACTTCCTTAAATATAGTAAAAATTAATATAAATACTATACAAAAATTTGATGTCATACTATAATCAACAAATTTTAATAAAATTAAACTAAATTAAAAAAAGGAAACAAAATGTAGCTATCATTTTTCCATTGATTCCCATTCTCAAAAAGTTATAATGCTTGACTCGTACAATCTTTTATGCTTCAAACTTATATGAAGAAAATGTATGCAGAACGTGTAAACTGTATCTCAGTAAATATAAAGTTTTAAAATAAAATAGCATTAATTTAAGTATAAATTTTTTAAAAATTATATCATATAAATAAATTACATGAATGACAATAATAAATGGCTGAAAATAATATGATTAGTTACAATTGAACAATATAATGTAATGCATTGGATCTATCATATCAAATAATACTATGTGATTGCATTACTCCTACAATACAGTTATGGCAATATCGATACCTATACATCTAACAATACCGTGATTTAATATCTCAAATTATATAATAACAATCGTTTATTAATACATTATATTTTCGTGTCACAATTGCGTGAATCGTATATTATTCTCTAACAATAAAAATTGAATTTATCACTTTTAAGTCTATATATTTTTCTTACTTCCCCTCTTTAATTTTTGTTTCTCTAACTAAGTCTCGAAAGTGAATCAACTCACATATTTTGCTAGACTCATAATAGCAGTGTGGCAGATGTATTATATTTATGTGCCACGTAGAATTTATGGTAAATCAATAATGCACAATTTTATTTTTGCCACTTTAGCAATTATAACGATTACAACCAAACACATCCAATGATACAACACACAAAATGTTGAATGCAACTAATACTACTCCAACACTTACTTACATCATGATAAAATCCATATTCGTATACATACTCATGTTTCATCAATTATAACATGCATATCCATTAACAATAATTATTCCCAACAACTACTATAGATGTACGCAAATCTGGACCTTCATAAATCTTATTTCTTCATTACGGAGGAGCGTACACACCTTCGAATCCGCTCGTAACTACCGACCCATAGCCGGTTTTCGTTCCTCTTGTTTTCTTGGGTGGGGGATAGATTGGTGCAGCGCAGCTGAACTTCACACACAATCACATACAGACAAGAAAACCCGAATGTTTCTGACTCTCCTGGTTGCACCGGGTGCACGAGATTTTGTGGTCACATTTTTCAGTCATGTGAGCTTGGGCTTTTGTGCTCCCGGTTTAGCTAGATTCCCAATGTCCCAATCCCACCTCTACCCTTCCCTGATTAAAGTGTGGGCCACGTCGGTGAGGCAAAGTAGTCATTTTCCAACCCATCCCGGATTCTGTCGAAACCATTTGCTCTCTGTCTCTCTCATGCTAGCCCATCGGTTTCCCTCCTGAGCTTCAGGGCCTCTAATCCGTACATATCCTACCGGTGGTTTCTCTATATAATCTCATCGCCGCACAAACTCCTCTCATACAGCGTTTCATCGTAATAAGCACAACAACAAATCTTCTTGATTTCCCTTCCGATTGGACAATTCAAGAAAAGAGAAGCTAGAGCAAATGAGTTCGACAAGCAGAGCATGCGCGGTCGCGGCGAGCGTGGCGGTGGTTGAGGCCCTGAAAGATCAGGGCATCTGCCGCTGGAACTACCCCATCAGGTGGGCTTATCAGGGCGCCAAGAGCCGTGCGAGGTCCCTCTCCCAGGCCAAGATGCTCTCCTCTTCGTCGTATTCCTTGGTTGGTTCGACCAAGATCAGGGAAGAGGAGAGGGTGTCGCAGTCGGAGGAGTCTCTGAGGAAAGTCATGTACTTGAGCTGCTGGGGCCCTAATTGAAGGCCAGTCGGATTTTTGGATCTCACTGTACCGATGAGATACTCCGATGTAAATGTAATTAGATTTCTAGAGGTTGAATATATCGAAGACGAAATCTTTACACACAAAGCCTGTTCTTTCTCAGCCTCTTGTGCTTCCATTGACTCTGATGGTGATGAATCTCCACGACCGAACCAATAGCTGCTCAGCTCCTTTCAGCAACACAGATGCTCGTGCTGGGGTCACGTCTGATTCCTTCTCTTTCAGCGAAGAATTCTTTGAAGCAATAACATTTAAGAATCTACGCTATCCCCAACATCGGTTGATTCAGTTTACCTGTGCGTAACCTGTTATGGAAATTGATATCTACAGCACATCTACGATGGAGTATACACAAAAGAGAGAATACATTGCAAGATCTTTATATTCGTAATGAACTTTATATTGGCAAAAATGAACTCAAGATTGATTAATTACTCCCTGAAAGTTCATGCTAAGAGCATCTGTTTGGAGTGGCAAGCAACTTGCCCAGTAGATAGGATAAGGCATGGGAGTTCCAGTCAGTTTACAGCGAGGATGCGCTAGACCCACTAAGTACTAGCCTTTCAGCTCAGGCTCCATAACAGAACAGGACAGAATAAACAAGTGGTTTCCTCTCCGTAACTTTGGGCGTAAGTGGATTTCACAATGGGAAACCGTGTGCCTTTCAGTGTCAAAGGGTAGGGCCACCAATCATGCTGCCACTTTCATTATCAGGGGAGCACCCAAAACCCCCTTTCGTCCCCCACCAATGCGGTATACTGAGTGGCACTAGAAGGGCACTTCTGCCATTTTTCCCTCAAAACCAGCGGCCTCCCCCATCTATCGCCCCACTGTTTCCTTAGCCAAAATCTGGCCTCTTTTGCCTCACATTCGTTGATGACTTTCCTATATAAGAAGCCGATGAATTATCTTTCTGTCTACAAGTCCAACACAAACAGCAGCCTCTTCATATCACTTCCAGATTCGGCAAAGAGCTGTGCAGAAGTAGTTCGAGAGGGTCTAAGAGATAACACACAGAAGAAAAAGAATGAGTCTATCAAAAAGGGCTTGGCTTTTAGCGGCGAGTGTAGGGGCGGTGGAGGCACTGAAGGACCAGGGATTCTCCAGGTGGAACTACACAATCAGATCACTCTACCAGCACACCAAGATCCACGTCGGGTCGATGTCTCAGGCCAAGAAGCTGGCTTCCCAATCCTCGGCGGCGGTCTCACTGGCGAGGGACCATGAGAAGATGAATCAAGCTGAGGAATCTCTGAGGAAAGTCATGTACCTGAGCTGTTGGGGTCCTAACTGACTGGATCCTTGATCCTCAATCCTTTGACAATGATCAACAGTCCAGGAAATGAGAATACTAACAGTAGGTTGTAGTTTGACAGCGATGGTTCTGAAAAATTGTACATTATTCCGGGTTGGAAATCGATATGATATTCAATAATAGAAAGAGAGAATTTTTTATGCAGTTTCTTGATCCAGTTTAATATCTCCATCCTACCCACGCCCTCCACCCTAGTGAATTCCATCATGATGAGTTCTGGGTGGATTCGGGCGAAAGATCAAATCAACTCGGGCCACGGTTCTGTTCGCCTGAACGTGATGATTGGACAACCGTGTGGAGTCCTGCTTCTCGGTAATTATATCTCACTGCTAGGTGTAGGTGATGGTCATGGTGCAATTATAACCCTCCCCAATAATTCGTTTCCCATTATTCTATTCTTATGGAAAAGCCAGCTTTGATGAAGAAAGATTTTGATTGAACCACCGTGCTAAGGATATTGATGGATCAGACCTTGTTGCTTGCCATTATACGATGGTTTCTGCCACCAAAGACAGATCATACTGATTGTCACATCCCATCAATTCAAGTCGGGTACACTTTGTTGAGATGATTTAATTATCATTCAAATCTTTTGAACGGTAGAAACTCTCACAGGTATAATTTGATCTTACACTGGTGAGATTCAAAAACCAGAAAAAAAAAGTTCTGAGTTTTTTTGTCCTTATCCATTTGGTGGCTCCAAAAGCACCCATTTAACTTGATTACAGATCATGATTTCTTGGCATGCTCCACTTAAAAGGGGCATAATAATTGAATTGAAGTCTAATTATTCTTCTCTATCGGGAGTAAGGTCTGTTCAGCAGTTGCATGATCGCTATTCTCTATTCAAAAAGAGCTGTCGCTTTTGCTTTTCTGATAGAAAGGTTAAATGCTATTGTAATGGTCCTCCTCAGTAGCTCAAAATTGATTCTACTTATCAGTCATCTTGAGAACTACCGATGAATTGAAACCGAGACGTAAATATTTTGTGATTGCGAAGCGGAAGAAATCAGAAGCGGCAACGTTCCATGATCGGTGCTGGCTGCACTGGAGATTCTTATCGTTGGTCTTACAACCGACCAGTTTTCCTGGAATTAAACCCAACATTGCCAGCTGACGTTAACGGCTACCACTGTGATCTCGAAGAAAGAAAGCTATAAATCTGTCAGTTCCCAGTCCATATTTGTACGTCGATTGAGAAGGGATCCTCACTTCACAGTTAATTCTAGGAGATTCTCATTCTCGAAGCGTTTCCTCGAGCTATGGCCGTTGACGGCGAAAGGACAGTTTGTGAGAGGAAGCAGTTGGCTCTCTGCAAGATGCCATTTTGGCGACCCATGGATTCTTCTACTTTCTGCTCCTACTTCGTCGTCTCTTTCGCAGAGCAACCATTCTGCCGGTGCTCTTTCTGCAGATTCGTTTGCTGCCATGGCAGCAAGGTCCCTGCTTCCAACCAGGAGAGGGCTCCGCCTTGACCCACCTAACAAGCTCTACTTCCCATGTAACACTCCGCAAGTTCCTTCGAGCTGAAAATTCCACCTTTTTCCTTGAATTCTAGAATTGCCCAAGTTCTACACGTTTAATCTTGATTGCTGTGTGCACTGTGTTGGCCTCTTCATATGATTCTTGAGCATGTCTATTATCTATCTCTTGAGCTGAATTCCTAATGTACATGCTCTTGTCCTCGTTCTTCTCAATTCTTAAGATGAGCCCGGCAAGCAGGTGAGGAGTGCCATGGAGATCAAGAACGTGCCCAAGTCTGATGTAGCTTTCAAGGTCAGGACCAAAATGTTCATCCACTACATAGGATCCTGTGCTTACATTGGCATATTCAATGGACTCTACTGTAACACTAAGAGGAAAACACAACTATGTAGTCGTGAGTACAGCAGCTAAGGTGAAAAGATTCGATTTGTTGATCACTCGGCTCCTTTTTCCAATGCTTACACTGAACTCAACAGATTCATCCTTCGGCTTTTGTTCAGGACACGCTGCTAACTCGTCCATCTCCGACTTACTGACATCACGGTCCGTGATTTGGCAGAAAGAAAGGAGGGAGAGTTACCTAGCACAAAAGCGAGTCCGACGAATCATTTCGGTTGGACATAAGACAGGAGCTCCTCTATGCTTGATGTCCTTCCACAACTTGTGTACTGTGACGCCGCCCGATTTCTCTGCAGCGAGTTCTCGGATCGTGTCCGACGTCATCAACACGATTGAAACAGATACTTTCAGATCGATTTCATCGCTTGCAGATTGATTTCAAGTCCCTATCCTCTCATCAATCTTTCCATCACGATCTTATCCTGTCTCCGAAACAGGAACGTGGATTTAGCTCAAATGAAGCTAAGCTGTCTTTTTTATTTTTTATTTTTAAAAATCATTATCTTGGTTAATTAGGACAATAATTACTCATTTCAACTAAATCATTATCGGTGCTTGAAGGGCTGTCGTGACACTCACTGCTGCATCACCAATCAGTGATTATCCGGATCCAGTTATTTTCCACTTTTTAATCACCCACTATTATATTCATAAATATCTCTTTGATACCATTCTTATCCACGGCAAAACTAAATAAATAAATCATTAATTAATTAATGGGCAAGTGATGCAGAAACCAGCAGCTCATATGAATAATACCATAATCGCCCTCCGATATGATTAAGATTACGATTATTTGTGTGCGCGTGTGTTTATTATATATTACGAGGAAAAATATAAAATATTGTCTGAAAACAGGGCCACGTGAGCCGAGGCCGCACGTGACACCCACGCCCGGCCCATCAGCTCTCGCTCAATGAATAGGCCCATTAGCACCTCGTCCGCACCGCGGGTCACATTCACTGTCCCGGGGCTTCAGACCGTTGTGGGGCCCACGTGGTAGAGACACCTACGGTTCAGGACAGGATGAGTCACCCTCGTCCCATCCGGATAAGGTCGCCACCTGTCCCCACCAGCTCAACCCGAGTAATTACAATTTCTCGCGATAAATTCAGCGTTTATTTTATTTTATTTTTTTTCATTTTAAAGAGTTTTACGGTTCTATAATCGTATGATTAATCGAATGACAAATTTATCGCGATAAATTGTGTTGTTTGGACACTAGCAGAAATTATTGGTCACAACGTACAAAGGCAAAACCACATGGGGCCCACACTGTCAGCGACACAAAATCCACTTCGGTTTCTGGTATACGGGAAACCGCTTATGGCCTCCCACTTCCGCTCTATAAATGAGCTCTCTCCTTGCTTTGCTAGATCCGAAGAAGTAATTGATCGCTTTAGCAAAACCCTGAATCGGACGGAGAATTTGCGGCCGTTTGAAGGAGGAGGAGAGAATGAGCTACGTCAACCGAGCTTGGATGGCCGTCGGCGTCGCGGCAGTGCAGGGCCACTCGGATCAAGGCGTGAGGTTGAAGGCTGGCCTGAAATCGCTCCAGTCGGCCAAGAGGAGGTTCGTCTCCGGCGGAGACTCGGCCGATCTCCGGCCTCTGGCGGGAATGGTCGGATCGGAGCTGGGCGGGTCTGTAGCGGGCCACAGTGACGGTGAGGAGAGATTGAGACAGACCGACGAGTCGTTGAGGAACGTCATGTACTTGAATTGTTGGGGTCAGAGCTGACAGCTGGTTGAGTCGAGCAGTCGCAAGAGTCCTTACTGGAAATCCAGAGCCGTAAAGATCGCCACCTGAGGTGGCCTCCGGGTGGAATATAGGAATGACCCCGTGCTTGGGTTGGGCACTCAGGTGGAGGAGAGGAGAGGAGAGGAGAGAGGAGAGGATAACGCCATTGTTGAATCATTGTAAATTGCATGTACTATGGAAATCCAAATGGAAAAAAGAAGGAAAAGAAACGGCTCTCTCTTATTCGATTTTGGAATTTCATTCTCTCTGTCTCTCCTGAATCAAACGACAACCCTCATTCCACGCGTAAACTGAAACCCAGAAAAGGGAGCACAGAATCAGAGGGAAGAGGCTCCTGTTCTCGGCTCGGGTATGGAGGTTGAGGATTCTCATTCTGCAAACTGTTTACTTATAGTCATCAAACAAGAGAAGCTTAATGTTCATCAAGATGCACTTTTGATGCTTCCAACAGTATAAGAAACTCGCGGAACCAACATCCCTACGATACATTGGAACAAATGGATTGTAAAGGTGAAAATTTTATTGCTGCTGCTATCTTCCCAGGATATGATTCATGTTCGTGATATCCTAGAGGAAAGGATCTTCCCTGTCCGAGTCCCATCTGGGTTCAGAACCTTTGACAGGATGTCTAATTTTATGTGATTTAGTTCCAAAACATTCAGAAGAAGATGTTTGAAGAATGTGCACAAAATGCATAACTCAAAAGTCCTGCGTTTACTTTGCTGGAGAAAGATTTAAATGGAGCAATTATGAAACATCAGTTAGCATACAGAAACTGGCATGACATAAATATTGCCTACTCGTACTACGGTACCCAGATCACTTGCGACAAAAGCATGAAATTTGAAACTTGAAAAAGGTATTCTTTCCGGTTGCGAACGTTGAGATGTTGAGTTACTTGGCGTCTTGTCAAAATTCTCAGATCCGGCTGGAGTCCCTGCCGAATATGAACCGTTTCCCCCAGTCGAAAATCACTAAGAATCTTGTGCGCCAGCTCACTTGCTTGCTGTGAAAAGAATGGACCGCAGTTAAGACCCTCAGGGAATGACCTTACAAGCCTGGAGAAGAACCTGCGAATGAAGTGTCATCAACTTCAATCTTCTCAGCTCGGAAGTTTACCTTGCGTATACCGAATACCAGAGCCACTGTGTGCTACGGCCAATTGAAACCCAGTCTCCAGGGAGCTGGGCTGCAGCTTGTTCTCCTCCCAGTGGAGCAAATTGCCCAAAATGCTTGTACCTGAGTTTAAGCATGTAAAGATGTTCAAACACCAGGAGAACACATGTTTGAGAAGTTTAAGGATAGAACTAAAACAGATCAGGTTAGATAGACAGCATCATATCATGCCTAAATGGATGAAACCGGTGACGGCCTATTCCTCGGAATCGGAGAGGGCCTTCAGGATTCTTCTCACACTCCTCCATGCGATCGAAACAGTCTGCAAGATATTCTCCTTGTTGAGCAGCAACCTGACATACCCCAAATAGACAACGGAACTTAGCATTGGTCGATGGCAAATTTGAGAATGAATGACTTGAGGACTGATAAGGGTAAGATAACACTTGAGCTGTTGCCGGGAGATTCTTCATCTGAGTGTCGACTTCACAGAGGGCTGATTTGAACCGTTTTATGTCCAACTGCTTCCCTTCATCCCCCTCAGTATTCTTCATTAGATCAACAAAGTTACTAAGTTTTTTCTTCTTCAGGTGTATCTCCACTTGTGGATATCTCTCGCATATGTCCTTAACAACTTCTTTTGCATCTGTAGCTGTCAGTTTCCCTGTGTTAGACTTGTCCGCCTTGGCGAAAATTGCTGCAATATCTTCCTGTAAAATGAATATAAATAAAACATCTAGCAGACATTGATGCAGTTAAGGCACAGTAATTGAGAAACACAGATTTCTCGTACCATGACTTTGCGTTGATTTATGGTTGCGCAGTCTCCTACAGCGTAGATGTTGTCACATCCTTCAACCCGAAGCCATTCATCAGTTGCTAAAGCTCGCCTGTTAGGCTGACCAATCTGCTTCATAAATTCCATTATGAAAGGGCGCATCCCAATACCAGTAGACCAAACAGCCATCCCGTAAGGGAGAGAAATGACCTGGCCGGTCCCTCTCTCCTTGGTCGAGATGTCCTTGTCTGATACTTTCACAACCATCGACCCTGTCTTCACGTTAATGTTGTCTCTCTGGAACTTCTCCTCAGCAAAAGCGGTGATTCTCTTGTCAAACCTGAGCATTAAGAGAAACATTGGATAAGTTTCTCATCGGCTATTCACGAAAAAAAACAATCAAACCACACTCTCTTACATGTTCAAGATATGATCACCCGCTTCAAGAAGTGTTATCTTGACAAGATCTTTAACCGAAGGATATATTCCTGCAAGATCTTCAACAGCAAAGTCATGAAGCTCTGCAGCAAACTCCACTCCAGCAGGCCCCCCACCGACTACCACGAAATGAAGAATCCTTCGCTTCTCATCTTCGCAGACACTCGGCAGGCTAGCCATCTCGAAGCAGTTGATCACCGTCTGACGGATCCTCTGAGCATCTTCAACTTCCTGAAAAGAAAATATCAAGACTCAGAATACCATATCGAATTCTACGAACAAAAATGAAATGGTTGGATGAGTATTATTATCACCTTCAGGAAATAGGCATTCTCCTCTACCCCAGGAGTGTTGAATGTGTTTGATCGTGCTCCGACAGCTATTATCAGGTAGTCGTAGTCAATGCTGAATTCTTCTCTCCCGCCCAAGTTCGTCGCTTGAGTGGATTTACAGTAGACTTTCTTGTTCGCAGCATCAATCTTGTAACATTCAGCCTCCCGGAATTCACAGCGTGGACCTCTCTGCATACCAAGCATGCGTAGAAAGCAACTACTGACTAGATCCCGTATCCGCACTACAAATTATAAATCATCTGCAAGTGCAAATATCAGTACCTTGTTGATGATGTTGCGGATTGGTTCTACAATGCTGCGAGCTTCCACAGTTCCATTCGTGACGCTCGGCAGCAGAGGAGTGAAAGCAAAGTAATTACGAGGTGAGACAACTTCCACTTCGTAAGAGGAGCTCTTTAAATTCTTCAAGAAGCTAGTGGCGGCCCACCCTGTACCGAGCACCACCACCTTCTTTTTTGGGCATTCACGGATAGCAGAATCAGCATGGGCCACTGGCAATGGGCTGGCGTCAGAAATTGCCAACGCACCACCTCCACTGTACCAGCGCGTATATACTTGTTAAGATGATTTTCATGATGCAAAACAGAAATATGTCCCGACCGTAAGCATCATTATTTGGCACGATAAAAAGGATCATCCGGTAACTACATTGAGTAATGGAAAGATTTCTTTCCTCGAGCGCACTTAAAGGCAATGACTATATGGTAAGACCCAGTTTGGATTCAAAAGCGAAAGGTTAAGGAAAACCTAGCAATGACAGTAGTAATGAAAAGGAAGACAGCAAACTCTCAGGACCTGATGGTGGAGACGATGAGAACCGTCGAGAGCTGAGGGTAATCATGGAATGCTCTCGAAATCCTCTCGTAGAATGCAAACCTGCTCATCGTGGAACTCCACCCGTTTTCTCTTCCTCGTCCCCTTCTCCAAGATTCAGAGAGGCATTTAAGTGCAGAATGCAAAGATTTTTAAAGGAACAGATTTCTGCAGAACAGGAGGCCTTATAGATCTCACTTGGCTAAGGACGTTAGGGGTAACTGTAATCTCTGGATGGACCAAGTAAAAAGCTACCTCCTCCGTTTCCGTTTTTGGTTTCTTTGACCTTTTGACCCTCCATGGTGCCGCCACTTGTCAAGTAAAGGGCGCTAGAACCTCCTGTGGCGTAAGAATCTTTGACACGTGGCGAATTCCGGCAACGGCGTAAATATTAATTTTTTTACTCGATCTTAATGCACGAGACGACGACGTCTCGAGCTCCTTCCAAGTTCGTCCTCAGTGCAAATGCACTTCTATTGATCATTTGCGCATTTTCCGGTCGTTTGCCGAAAGAAAGCTCTCTATGGCTTCTTCACTGGTGGCGGCTGCAGCTCAGCGATTGGCTTCCCTATCGCGGGCTTCCTCCTCGCGGCCATCTCTCCTGTCACCTCACATTCCCCAGCGGCGTGGCCTCGCCGGTGCTGCCGGTAACTTCCATACCTCTATTCTAGCACAAAGAATTATAGTAGGATGCTCGATAACCTGCCTTCTATATCCGAGTGTTGACCCCTGAGCTTGGAGTGGTAGATGAGTCTGCACCTCAGTGAACTATGATTGTATTGTCGTAGATTGGGTCAGAGTTCTGATTTTTTTTACCCTTGAAAAAACAGGCAGAGTATGTAAAGAATAAGAAGGTTTTTGGGCTTATTAGTCGTGAAGTTTGATTTTTCCCCAATTTGTTCATCATTCAATGAGAGAGTCCTCTCTCAGGATATGTCAGTCTATGATTCTGATAAAATGTGCCTTCAAATTGTCCAATCGATGATTCAAAGATTGGATCTTTTTACTGTGAAAGCAGATGGATGAGGATGATTGTGGACTGGAGAATACCTATTTGAGGCATCGGACATGCTTTTCTGATCTAATTTGTGCAAATCCACTTTGATAGATTGATCAAAATTTCAGGCTTCCATTTCTAATTCATTCTGCTATACTATCTTATAGATGAGATGATTTTTGCAGTGTTGTTCGTTGTGCTCATTGTTTATTAAGTCATGCAACTTGTTAATAGATCAAATTTACCCGAAGGCAGTGTGTGGTTCATTTTTCGTATCTTCATGTTCTTGTTTTTCTAATTTATAATTCACGCTCCCTGCATTCCATTGCAGATCACCATGGACCGCCTAAAGTTAATTTCTGGCAGGATCCAATGAACCCATCAAAATGGAAGGAGGAGCACGTGAGTCTCATTCTTTTGTTTTTGTTATGATCTTTGCTCTATGCTGCCAAAAATAAAAGAGCTCCTTTTTTACTCTCAATGTTGCAATACGGGATTTTATGGAATTGTTTTGCATTTTATCCTGTCTAAACAATTGGTTGTTCTTACTTAGTAAATCTTGTTCAAAGAAAGGAACTTATCGGGCACTAATAAGGCACGAGTTTTTTCAGTTTTGAGCACAATTTCCAGATTTCAGATTTCACCTTTATCCATTCCGTGTTTCTACATATTGAGAATATATTTTTGGAGAAATGTTTTCGTGTGGAAATTCAATCTTAAGAACTTGTCAGTGTGTACGCAATTCATTTGGAATTATTATTTCAAGTTCCTTGAAGTTGGTACTTGACATTGTGCAGTTTGTAATTGTATCTTTGTCTGGCTGGGGTCTGCTCTTTTTGGGGGGATACAAGTTCTTTACTAGAGGCAAAGGCAAGAAGGAAGAGGTATTTCATTTTCATATGCTCCTGAGAGAATATATCAACTTCACTTGATCCTTCTTTAGCCTTACTGAACTCCATAATTACTATTTTGATTGTTGAAGTTGGTCTCAAAAAGACGTCTAATCCAAGTATTGCTGATTATCAGCTCAGGATAGATACATGACCTTGGTATTATAGACCATTGCATTTCTCCATGTCCCCAGTACAACTTGACGGGGATGATTCTCACGGTTCTATTTATTTTTTCCTATCAGGATTTCTAAGTATAAAGTGGTAGGAAAAGAGAGTTTTTTTTTTTCATTTTTTTAATTGAAAAATTGATTATCGCTTGATTTGGAAATGACGAATGGATTACTAGTAATCCATATTGCTCTCACTAAAGTACCCTCCCATAGAGATAGCAATATATCACTCGCGCCTCCTGATTATTAATCTCAGCTCAAACTTGATGGGGGCCTTAGAACCAACTATTGTTTGGTTGGACCTATATCTAGTTTCAGTGTTGTGGTTGTCGATTTTGCCTTCACCTAGGAACTCATATATTTGTGAGGTCAGGGTCTTTTTTCAGTGAGTTCATCGGCAAGTGTTGTTTAATCCACTCTTGAGATATCTACCATTTGAACCATTTGGTTGCTGTCTACTTGCAGAAGGTGGCCGAAGCGTCACACTGAAGTTTGGGCAAGCGGACTGTGTCTTCATCTTGTCTTCATCTTTTTCCCGGCAATAAGATTCAATCATCGACTCCGTGTCGGAGGAAGTTATTTTTTCCTTGTAGGTGAACAATTTGCTGGCTGGCACTGAGCTTTCGGTGAATGAATTTGGAGGCAATGTGCAAGTATTGCAGATCATGTAATGCCCTTTTCACTGGTATTTTCATCATATGATGCATGAATTTCTGTCTTAATACACTTACACAAAGCTGTGACTTCCCGCACTGCACAGATGATGTGGCAGGATTCGTGTATTTTTTCTGATCATGGTCTTTATCAAAGTCCAGAAATGAGAGGAAAAAGGTTAGTGTTTCAGACTCAAATATCAGGATCATAGAGTTGTGGAAAAAAAAAAAGCACTGTAGAGTTAATTCTTTTAAATAAAAGAGCATAACGATGAACAAAGTTGTCATTCAGTACATAGCCATGGCCGACTTATGGCAGCTGAGCAAGTGGGACTCAGTTGATAGGTTACCAAGTGGAGTTCTGTTCGCTAATATGGGAAGAGTAATTTAGACAATAGCAGTACGTTGACTAACACGCATAAGATACACAAGCTAATCGAGCCTTACTGGAAAGTTCAGATTCAGGTTCATAATTGAGCCATGTTAATGCCTGGAACTAGGACTCATCTGTTTCCTCATACTCGTCCTCGTGTTCTTCCACCTTCAACGTGAGAAATCGTGACCAGCTCCCTCTGTTTCTGACTCCCACGAATCCTCAACATCAGCTTCTCTCAGATCATCCTGATCCGCTACAGCACCTTCCTGGCTACCCCCTCCTCTAATCTCTACCTCCACTGCTCTATTTTCATCAACGCTCAAAGGATTCATAGCTTCATCCTCCAAACTCCTGATCGTTGGTATCTTTCCATTCTTTTGGTGCCTCAGGTTACTCGTTTCATGCGTGTCTTCTTTCGGTCCATGTGGATGACCATCTTCCTTCCTCTCCCAACTGTCTCTGTGAAAGTTCCGAGATACTTTTACCGTGCCACCTATTTGGTCTGGCATGTTCCTGTGCTTTGTGTTCATATTTTGATCTTGTTCTTTGGAGGTATTATTCCCTGACTGCTTCCCTGCAACGGTTTCTATTGCATCTTCAACAAACCTCTGGTGCCTTGTTGTTGCAGAACTCCTGTTGCCCTCCAGCCTCCTGTCTCTTGCTAGCGTTCTCCACATCATTCCTCTACTCCAACTTCCACTGCTGTCACCTAGCTTTCTTGGACTTGTTGAACCTGAATGACTGTTGCTAATCCCTGGCTGCTCTGACTTCTCCCCGTCTTTGAGTTGCTCCAGTTTAGCTTTTCTTCCAACAACAACAGAGGCTTCCCTAGCAGCCCCATTAGCTGTGCTGATCGCATTCAACCCATTCCTTTCCCCATTGTCTGCCGAATTCTGCTCATCTTGGAAGGCTGTAGAACCACCTCTATTCATTCCAAGGCCCTCAGAACCATTCTTTTCACCCGCAGCTTCTCCTTGTGCTGAACCTTCTCCTGTCACATTCTGCTGGTCCAGCAGCTTCTCGCTTATTGTCAGCATTGTGGCGTCAGAAACATCGACCTTTCTCTCAGTTTCCTCTGCTCCTATGGAGACTTCTGAATTCTCAGAGGGCTGCTGCAGCAGCCCGCTCTCTTTTCTCTCCTCGAGTTTGCTCATTTCTTCCTTTTGTAATTCACTTCCTCTTGTGCTCACATTCAGACTTTGAAGCTGCCATTCCAGATTTGTGATTTCAATTTCTTTCTGCTTCAAGATCTCCTTCAAAGAACTGTCCTGAAGATCTCTCTTGCCCCTGTCCATTTCTTTCTCGTGCAGCAATTTGATCTCATCCTGCTTCTCCTCGAGTGCCAACTCCATCATCCTCTGCTCTTCTCTCAACAAGTTGATAGTGGATTGCATCTCTGGGATCCGACTGTCTACCTGCATCTTCTGTGTCCTGAGGGAGTATACCTTAGCCCTCATTTCTTCTTCCTCCTTCCTCATTTCTTTGGTATACTCTCTCTCCTTCTGTATGAGTAAAGAAAAAATTGATCAGAAGCTCAGAAAATTGCTCTAAACACAGCCCAGAGGGCCATAACCTAACATACACCAGAGCACAATGATCGGATCCCATGAGACAACTCAATATCATGCAATGTTTTAGCATGATACATGTTTTGGCATCTACGGTGAAAGATCCATCAAAGAGACAGAGATGAACATTCATCAATAAAAGACCGATACATTTCTGGCCCAGAAAAACCCAAAATCTTCGCATGCAAGTGAATGCAACATCTAATGACATAAATGCATCCAAGTCCATCCTTGGGAGCTCAAATGTTCTCTCTTTGCCACTGAAATAGGTCAGAGCCGTTTCGTGCTAAATTTTCTGTGTTTGGATAAAGAAAGGACAACAAAATAGGACCTTCCTGGCTGGAGAAGCTCCCGAGTCCCGATCTTGCAAGCACCATGCAACAGTAAAGAGTGCCATTGCAAAGCAAATCGATCCATGAAATCTGCTTGCATGTCACACAGAGAGAGGAGGAGGATAACCTGTAGGAGGAGATGGAGGGAGAAGAGTTCACGATCCTTGTCTTTGAGGAGGACGTTTTGGATGTGTCTCTCTCTGAGCCTGAGGAGGGCCATCACTCCGACGAGTGCCACCCCAACGGCCAGCAGCAGCATCAGTCCGTACGGCCGCCCCCTCTCTCTGTGCCCCCCTCCATTGTTACCCTTGCAGCGGCACCCCGCCATCGCCATCTCTTGGCTGAAACTTATCCAAGAAAATGCAGACAGCAAAAAAATATCCAGACCGGTCACTCTCTCTCAGTTTCTCTTGCGGGCTCAAGTTGATGCGGAAGGAGACATGCAACCAACTGCTCTGCTCTTTCCACTGTTCAGCATTCACATTCTCTGAGTAGAGAGTAAGCAGGAGCGTTGAAGAAGAAGAGGAGCATGGGAACTGTGTTAGGGGCGTTGGTTCTGGAGATGTTATCGGGGAAAACAAATAAATACACTCTGCCCAATAGACTTTGGTTAAATTAATGAAAAATCCATGCTTTACCCCCAAAAAAAATCTCTGTATGAAGTGTTTTTTTTTTAAATATTCTCTGGACAGGCCACGAGGAGGGCTAAGGCCTCGGCCTGGGTGGCGGGCCGGGGGAGGCCCGCCAGGTAGGCCTAAAGTTGGGCTTGGAGTTTCGTGGGCGTGTTAATCCGACATCCGTGTCAACCCGCACCGGCTCCCTCCCTGGGTCCAGACCTTGGAGCTTCTGTTGGAGAGGTACCCCGTCACGGATCCGGAGAATGAGAGCTTTCAGGAGATTATGGGCCACCTGAGCGAACTTGGGTGTGAAGTTGGAGTCTTATCAGTGCCGACGACAATAGTAAGTTTTGATTGGTTGTCTTGCTAAGGCGCAAATTTTGCGATTTTGACGTCTGTGAAGCTCCATCCTTTGCAATCTTGTAATCTCGTACCTTAAAGAATCAAAGCAATGTCGCTTCTTTATTTCTTTATATGCCCTGCTACAGTAAGAAGCCTTAGGGGAGCTGGTGGTCCCAGGTAAACCATGTCCACTGATTGTCATAAGGGTGCAATTGCCTTATCCGCTTATATTTATGTCTGCAGTTTTCTGAAGGGAAGGAGTGGGGAAGATGTTAAAATCAATGCTCGCTTGCGGGAAGGTGTATATATCTGAGAGCCGAAATAGGGCTGCCATGGAGACCATTGAACAAGCTGTAAGATTGTCAAAGGGGGCAGCTATTGTGAACAAGTTTGAAGATGACATTTACAACCGAGTCGGCTATACCGTTGTCTCGAAATTGGCTCAGAAGCCAATGCCCGGTTCTTGCCCCCTAAAGACGGCTGTCTTTGCTATGGTTAAAGCCGCTTTTGATGCTGTTGATCTTGAGTTGCATTCGGGTAGTCATCCTAGGTTGGGAGTTGTGGACCATATTTGCTTTCACCCTCTGGGTCAAACTTCCACGGAGCAAGTGGTATTGATTGCCAGGTCTTTGGCTGTGGACATCGGCTCTGGACTTCAAGGTTTGTTTACACAACTGAATGGCATCATAATACCGGTTCAAAGTGTTCGGTGATATCTTTGGCAAATTACTGCATGGATTTGGCTAAAATGCACTTGGACCTCATCCGTGATATTTCTAAGTTGATTCAATCAAATTGTGAAATGAATCAACTGATAGGAGGTACTTCAGAATGAAGCCTTTTGCAGTGATCAAGAATTGGGGCAATGCTCTCATGATCTTCTGATTGTATTCAGTATTGAATTGCCCTGGATATGTTAGGTTCTTGGGCTAAGCAAAAGGCCTCTGAGGTTCTGTGAAATTTTTAGTCGCAAAGTTTTATGTGGTGTGGCGTTGCAGTGATGAATAATAATTTTCCTTGGGCAAGAAACAATTTAATCTTTTCTTATATCTGAAATTGTCGCTTGAAACCTTCTTTGTTTATGGCCAATGCTTATTATGTATAGCTTACAGTGCCTGCGTTCCTGTACGGAGCTGCACATGCGGAAGGGAGAACACTCGATTCCATCCGAAGAATGCTAGGATATTTCAAGCCCAATTGTAGCGGAAATCTGTGGGCTGGAGGACTGAATTCAAACCCGTTACCCCTGAAACCGGATGATGGTCCAGCTCAAGCAGCTCAAGGAAAGGGCGTCGTGGTGATTGGTGTTACCCCATGGGTTGATAACTACAACATTCCTGTCAACTCAACTGACATTGCCACAATCAGAAGAATTGCAAAACAAGTGAGTGGCAGAGGAGGAGGACTTCCTTCTGTTCAAGCAATGGCACTTGCTCATGGTGATGGAGTAACCGAAGTAGCCTGTAATTTGTTGGACCCAGGTAGAGTAGGTGCTGCAGAAGTTCAGCTCAAAGTTGAGCAGCTTGCAGCAAAAGAAGGTTTGACTGTTGGAAAGGGTTATTTCACTGATTTTTCCTGTGAAACAGTAATTGAGAGATACTTGAAGATGGATTCTCACGCATAACACGAGAAACTAAGGGAGCTACTGTATCCTCTTGTGCGTTGACAGAAATGGCGATGGCATGATCTCTTCCATTGATGTGCAGTACTGTTTGGCTTTTCTTTGAAATGCTTTTTCTGATTCCATGGGCTGCTGGTTTTGTTCTATGCAAAAATAGTATTTTCCTTTTTCCTTCTGAATGATTAACAAATTAAGACTTCTTGTAATTGGAATGCTCCAACCCCTAATCAGCTCTTACAAGATCAATCTCACGGATTTGGGTGGCTTTGCCTGCCTTCATCATGACTAAAACTTCAAGAGTTTCTACACGACAGTTTGACACTCGGTAAATACTGAGCAAATTTATGAATCAATCCAATCAAAATTGATTAAATGGAGTTCCACAATCATCTTTTAAATAATGTTTGGTTTGAGAGTTGTCCATCCATGTTAAACAAGTGCCATCATCCAATATTTACTTTGTTGCTTGAGGTATAGCAGAATCAGTTCTCTGTAAGAGTGAGAGAACTTGGAGAATCGGCAGGGCTGCAAGTTCTTTTGGCGGTGTATCAACACTCTTCCCTGATAACACAGTGCAGCTGAAGCGAAAGCACGTGTAAGGTGGAGAATTTGGTAGGTAATGCAATGACGCTCCTAATGTCTATAGCATCTGACATTTTTTTGGCTACACGAACAGGAGCTGCAGCTGTCATGCTCTCCACCACTTGGCCACAGCTGTGTTCGTCTCAGAGCAAATAAAGAGAGGACCAAATTTTGATGGGTATTTCTGTAATCAAGGGTCTGGTCCTGCAGGAAGTGTGCGTAGGACATAGCACCATACAGTAGGTAGTTGATGAGCGATCGTATTCAAGACAGTTTCATGGTTAGATAGATGTTCTCTTTCCTCTTGTTGTCAGGTGAATAGAGAGCCATGAGGGCAATTCTGCAGAAAATTGCTACAATAAGATTAAGCATATTCAGCTGCTACATGTGAAAAGATATCTTACATGAAATGGGAAGACGAAATTTTGTCGTTTTATATTTGAGATGTGTGACATCCTACGAATACATCAATATGCATACACCTGGTCTGAACCTCTTTCTGCTTTTCAACGGCAGCCATTGCTTTGGAACTCGTTCTTCATATTAGAAACATCTGTGCACGGCTCTTCAGCTATACAAAATGGTAGAACTCCCAGGGGGCTACATGTCCAGGGACGTTTCATCTGTCTCACTTTCGGTTTCGGATTCAGCATACTCTTGGGCGTCCAACTCAAATGTCATCTCTTTACTCACCAAATCTGCCAGGTCTTGCCTGTTGGACTGCCTATAGGCCTCCATTACAGATTTCAGCAAGGATTCGTTGCGCTCAAGATCCCCTCGTTTCAACATATCATGAACCCGTCTCACCCCCTCAATCATCCCTGCCCTCCCATAACAGCTCAACAGATTGATATAGGTCACAATGTCGGGCCTCAAGCCCTCATCCTGCATCTTCATGAACAAGTTCAAAGCCTGGTCTGTCTCCCCCATTGCACCGTATACGTAAATACAGGCATTGTATATGGAGGAATCAAGGGCAAATTTCGCCTTTGACAAGGTTTTGCAAGACTCTCGAGCGAAAGTGTGCAGGTCTACAGTGGAGAAGAGACAGGAGATGATTGCCTGTCTAGCATAGGGTTTACCCTCATGGTAGCATGACTGAAGCTGTGAAACAGCTTCAATGGACATCCCTCCCTTCTTCAGAACCACAAAAATAACCTTAAATGTCCCACCATCCGGCAAAATCTTCCGAACAACAATCATCTCATGCAAAAGTTCACCACACTTAAGTAATAAGCCTTTAGTGGCATAACAAGCCATGACCTTGTTGTATAAATTACAGTCCCTTAACAGACCAACCTCTTTCATCTCCTCTGCAACCTTCACTGCTTCATCAAGCATGCCCATGCTCCTATACAGGCGCATCATGACGGTGAACGAGATCCCGTCAGCCATACCAGTTGACTGGATAGTCTCAAATATAGCCTTCGCTTCGGAGACCATTCCGAGATCTGCATAGAGACTGATCATGCTGTTTGATGCTACAATATCCACACCACCCTCCATGCCCTTCATCTTCTCATAGATGGATCTCGCCCTTTCAATGTAGCCCATCTTAGCATATGCCTTAATGAGTGATGTCAGGACTATCTGATTTGCTGGAATTCCATGTTCTTCCATTTGTCGGAAATATCGGAAAGCTTCTTTGACTCTACCAATCCCAGTGAACCCATTGATCAGAGAACCATAGACGACTTCATTTGGCCCCACACCTTGTTTCTCCATTTCGCGGTACAGATCAGCTGCATCTGAGAGCAATCCCAAACGGGCATAGGATGCAATACTTGCAGAGTACGTCAGACAATTAGGTTTGAAGCCGGCTCTCTGCATCTCAGCCAATAGGTCTCGAGCTTGTTCCGTTAAATCTCCTCCAGCAAGCATCTGAATGAGGGAATTGTAAGTGCATTCATCAGGCCATGTTCCTTGATTCTTCATCACCCTAAAAAGTGACAGGGCCTTCTCATAAAACTTTGCCTTCCCGTAAGCTTTGACCATCACATTATACTCCAACACATCCTTCTGCTGCTCAGCAGAGTTTCTCTTGGCAAAAAACAATGATTCAGCTTCAGCCCATAAGCCCTTCTCAGCATAAGCATCCATGATTGCAGCACGAGTTCTCGAAGATATCGTGCAATCCTTTTGAAAGCTTTCAACCAAACATTTTGCCTTACTCGGCGACTTTCCATCAACATACATCTTAACAATCACAGGAAGTGAATGCTCATCAATTTGACCACCCAATCTCTGAACTTCTTCTATCACATCATCAACTTCTTGAACCATATTCTTCTCGCATAATGCATGTATAACAGTCCTGTGAGTCACGACATCAGGAAGAAGGCCAGCCTTCCTGATCTGTTGGTAACAATTAAGGGCCTCATCCATGTTACCTGAATCAGCGTACAAGGAAAGAAGGATGTTATATGTTTTAGTATCGGGTGAAATACCTCTTCCTTCCATCTCTTTCAGCAGAGCCTCTGCTTCTGAAAAGCGCCCATGACTTCCACATGTGAAGATCATAGTATTGAAAGTGATTGTATCCATCGGAACACCTGATCTCAACATATCAGCAAAGACAGCAGCAGCTTCCTTCAAGCGGCCTGCCTTCCCATATAGATCTATTAGAGTGTTATAAGTCGAAGTAAGTTGTGGCCTCCTGGGTGAACAAGCTTCCATGTCTGATAAGGCAAAACTCTTCATTCTCCCACCAGTTTTAAAAAGCTCAGTAGATAAGAAGTGCTTATAACTAATATCTGCCAAGTCGAGGTCATTCTCAAAATCAGTGATTAAATCCAATTCGAGGTCATCCAATTCAACTCGTCCAGCACACCAATCCTTGTAGAACCTCTCTGCCCGATCAAACTCGCCTGCATCCTTCAGAACCTTAACAACCGTATTCATTGTGACTTCATCAGGGAATATACCTCTCATTTTCATATGCTTGATCCACAAGAGGGCTTCTTTCATGAGACCTGCCTTCCCATAAACATCCACAAGCATTCCGTAAGTATTATTAGTGGGCAAGACACCATTTTCTGCCATGTCGACCCAACATTTTCTCAAATCATCCCATCTCCGGGCCCTCCCCAGTGCCCGAAGCACAATATTATAGTGAATCACATTGGGCACGTAGTCTTTCTGCGACTTGAAGAACTCCCAAACCCGAATCAATCTCTTGAAGCTGCTGTTCAGTTCCTTGAGGACGACAGTCTGCTCCTTGGGGCTCAGATTCTCACAGAGCGATATCAGGGTATTATCGACATCATTATCAGACTCTAGAGACCGCAGAATTGAAGGCAAGACCCCTCCAAACTTCTTCTTCCGACCATTAACAGAAGAGGGTCTGGTAGGCAAAACAGTTCTCGAATGGCACCGAAGTTTAAACCTCAGAAAAACCCTGGCCCCGTTCCCGCGGCTGCCTTGTTCTGATACCGCCCCCTGTTGCAGGGGAGGAAGCACAGTACAGGGAAAATAGTGCTTTGTTCTTGGAATTCTCTGCTCACAGAGGCTGGACCCACGAGAAACCCTAGCACCTCTGCGAGGAGAAGAGGAGAAGTGGGACTTACATAGTGGAGCAAGGAAGTTATGGTGGAGGCTCTCAGCTCCAAGGTCCTTGCAGCTGCAGCTAGGGATCAACATCACCTTTCGTTGTTGGGTTCGTGAACCAAAACAAGAACCCTCTGAAAACTGTAAGTTCTGCCCGGAAGACGTCAGTAAAGAGCTCGATACCGAACAAGAAGCGGTTGTGTCCCCTGCTCCGCTGGGAAGAAGATTCTGTGCTCGGCCTCTGCACCACCAAGGGTCAAGGCCACGAGACGAAAGCTCAGGCCACGTTGTACGAGGAGTAGGGCCTCATTCACAGGCCCAACCAAGCCACTCAGGGCCCTTCACTCGTTTATTTCGATTTGCTCCCTACATTACCTTTCCCTTAGAAAATTCGTCCTCCACGTTTCTCAAACTTGTTTGCACCACAATACTTTT
The DNA here is from genome assembly GCA_900006705.1 of Sonneratia caseolaris. NCBI lineage: Eukaryota > Viridiplantae > Streptophyta > Magnoliopsida > Myrtales > Lythraceae > Sonneratia > Sonneratia caseolaris. Next base: position 2,214,396 of record CXYZ01024283.1, on the reverse strand, counting down.
GGGAACTGCTTGAACAAGGCCCCAGATTAACAACTCCTTCAAATCATCGACAGAAAGCAGAAGAATTTCCGGGCTTTTTAAATTAGAAATAGCTTAAAATTTAGCACGGATGAATATTAATCCGCTTCTTCTGAAGGACAAGACTCTAAATAGACGAAGCTAGATATTGTGGGGGTTGGAATAGTTGAAGGGGCTACGAAGGTTCTTCCATTGGCTTTACTGATTGGACGATGCATGGGGGCAATCTAATCTCGGTCTGACACTCTACAGCACACATGTACGAGTTAAGTGAAACTTTGAGGATGAATTGGGATGGATTCTAAACTTCAGGGGTAAAAGTTGCAATTAACTGCTTTCTCTTTCCGCATAACTAAAGCGAAGAATGACCCGCAAATGGGCGGCCCCGATTCGTTCCCAACCGCTTACCACCGCAAGCAGCAGCAGCAGCTGCCTCCGACACGATCCGACCCGACAAACCCGTTGGCCATAAGCGATGCTGCTCCGACTCCGATTATCAAATCTCCCCTCTGATTCACTGCAAGCCTCAAAATCCCAATCCAAGTCTCTTCCCTTGTCTCTCACATCAACAGAGAAGAAGCGCGAGGGGGAGGGAGGGGGAACGTGGATCAGAAACAAGATGCAATCCCGCTTTAAATCCTTCCACGGCCTCCTCCGGTCTACCCGCTCCCACCTCTTCTCATCCTCCTCCACCCCTCAGCCGTCGCTGCCTCAAAACCCGGCTTCGCAGTTTCCGCAGACTCTGGCGGGTCTTCGCGCCCGGCTCGCCGAAGAGGCCCCAAACCTATCCGACTTCATCGGTCTGCAGACAAGCAACGCTTACTCCGTTGAGGTCGGGACCAAGAAGAAGCCCCTGCCCAAGCCGAAGTGGATGAAGGAGTCGATTCCCGGGGGAGAAAAGTACGTACAGATCAAGAGGAAGCTGCGAGAGCTGAAGCTTCACACGGTCTGCGAAGAGGCCAAGTGCCCCAATTTAGGGGAATGCTGGTCCGGGGGAGAGACGGGGACTGCCACCGCCACAATCATGATCCTCGGCGATACTTGCACTCGAGGTTGCAGGTGATTGCTTAAATTCCTTAATGCGTGATTTAACGTTGTTGTTAGGTGAGATTTATGGGGCAGGGGAAGAGCCCTATTCTGCAATTTCATGACAAGCTCGTATTTTATTCCTTACGTTGAGATGATAATTTTTGTTTTTTGCACTCGTGGCCACTCTTAATTCTCCAGGTTTTGTAATGTGAAAACTTCACGCACTCCTCCAGCACCTGACCCAGACGAGCCCACCAATGTGGCGGAGGCTATTGCTTCATGGGGTTTGGATTACGTAGTAATCACTAGCGTCGACAGGGATGATTTACCCGACCAGGGTAGCGGACATTTCACTGAGACAGTTCAGAAATTGAAGACACTGAAGCCAAAAATGTTGATAGAAGCCTTGGGTATGAAGGAATCTCACTTAACGAGTGAATGATATGATATAGCTTATGTTTATTCGTTTCCTTTTGGCTGCAAAAGAAATCCTCATAATTTTATCCGCTGTCAAGTTCATCAGAATTATCTGCATTTACGGCAGATACAAATTCCTTAGATTATCCTTAACATTCTCTGCAAACAAAGTTGCTGAAGAAGTTGGGAGTGATTTCACTCAAATGTCAAGCCATCAAGTTTTGAGCATTTAGAAAGTTGCATCATTTGCACAATTCTACCTCAGCAACTAGTTTTCCATTCTGGCAGTTTGTCACACCATTGATATTGTGGTTGTTTTTCTTGTCATATATATTCTCTTCAGAGGCATGTCTGGCAATTGTTCAGCAATCTTCAGCTTTTAGTTCTCTTTGAAGATAGCCAAGTGAATATTGAGCTAGGCCAAAATCAATGGCCTCTATCAATGACTGAGGGTAACCGGCTAATGTTACTTGGTAGGTCACTTAAGGAAACTATCCAAAGTTTTGACATAGGTATTGCTATTCATGTGCTGGGCCGCAGAAATGGATTTTGTGGAGGCGAATGTTTAGTAAAGATGCCTCACTGTTTCTTTGATACATGTTGCTGTGGTTTCATAACCCTTTCCCTTTTGGTAGAAAAATTGTAGGTTAGGGAATCCGAGTTCTTATTTCAATCTTCTGTTTGTAATTTGATTCTGCAGTACCAGACTTTCGGGGAGACTCTGGGTGTGTGGAGAAAGTTGCAAAGTCGGGGCTAGATGTCTTTGCTCATAATATTGAGACAGTTGAAGAGCTCCAGAGTCTAGTCCGCGATCATCGCGCTAACTTTAAGCAGTCTCTGGATGTCCTTATGATGGCCAAGGAGTATGCTCCTGCAGGAACACTTACCAAGACTTCAATAATGTTGGGTTGTGGTGAAACCCCTGATCAAGTTGTGAAGACTATGGAGAAAGTGAGGGCAGCTGGTGTTGATGTCATGACTTTTGGTCAGTATATGAGACCATCAAAGCGTCATATGCCGGTCTCTGAATATATCACACCTGAGGCTTTTGATAAGTACCAAACTCTTGGCATGGAAATGGTATGCTCTTGTGCACCTTCTATTTCTTGGAGAGGTTGCAAATGAGTTCGCTTTTATCTGATTTTCTGATGTTGGGACTGATAAGTTGCACTGCACAGTAAACATTCTTCAAAATTCATGTTAAATAGCTAAATGAATAAATGCCCGGCATCATCTTTTAGTAACAAAAATTTTAAAGATTCTGTTGATGTGTTCAGAAATTATTGTTAAATGCTCTCTACACCCTTTTCTATGTTTTTTCCCCCTGAATATTTTTATGCAATGTTTGACTTACATGATGCTTTCTCTATTGTTAACATGGATATATGATTTGGCAGTACGAGTATATTGACATTTTTGTATGCTGAAGATGCATAATTCTGCAAATAATTATGATAATTTGTATGATCACGGCTTGTCCAAGTCCACCTCTGCTTTAGAATTTACTGCATGAACCGTTACTCATCTACACTGGCTTCAAGCCTTTATACTAAAACCCTCTAGTAGTTAAATCACAAAAAAAAAAAAAAAATTGAAATAGAGTTTGGTTCATCTTTCTAGTGGCTCCTCTGTTCTGGCTGAGAATAAATTAAAATCAAAATTTGCTGTTACAGGGATTTCGGTATGTTGCATCTGGTCCCATGGTTAGGTCATCTTACAAGGCTGGTGAATTCTATATCAAATCCATGATAGAATCAGATCGTGCTGCTGCTTCTTCAGAGCTTCCTATCTCTGGATGATTCTTGTGTACTCCCTGAAACTTGCACCATCAAGCCGTAACTTTTCCTGCAATTCATGTGGCTCAACCATGGAACGTGCCCTCATCAAGTCCGACCTGTGTTTTTTTTTTTTTGGATTACGGTGGAAGTGGTTAAAATCATATTTAATGTATGCTATTCTCCCGTAAATCTCCCATTTCCATGAATCTCATCAAGCATTTTATTTTCACAATTTAAGCTGTTTCACTGTATATACAGTTGTCGTGAGTTGAGAATAACAAGACTATACGGTACTTGCTATTCCTTGCAAGATACTCACTACAGATGATGGTTGTTCTAGTGCAGCATTTCTGGCTTCCTCAATAAATTGCATTTTCAAGTTAATTTGTGACTGAGGTTCTTACTGTTCACAGCCGTCAAACTGGGAACATGGACCTAACCGATATAGAACAGTGGGATAGATAACTTGCATCAGCTATGCCGAGCAAATTCACCGTAAGGAGTCATTTGTCCAGTGTTTCCTTTCATATGCGTACGCTTAGTAAAGTCACTCTTGTGTGTGCGAATCAACTTATCTTAGTCTACGACCTCCATGAGACCTCGGTCAAACAGGCTGCTTTGGTTAGTGGCTCTCTATCGTGTCAAGTGTCGAGACTCCCAGAGCTTGCAATTTCTCTAGGGACGTGAAATTGTGAATCCCTTGATGGGTCCTAGTCCCGGTCATGTTCCCTGTTCGTCTGCCTCTCGGAGTGGGATGCCTCGAAAGTGACCTAATTTTCTCGGGCACTGGGTTCTATTTGTATCCCTACAGGGCTCTCGTCATGTCTGCTACCGTACATGGACCTTGAATTGTGTGCTCTCGAAGATAACGTTGGTGAATTTATTTTCTCCAGGAGGATAGCCGCATTGACGCCCTTGTCTTTTGGAATCTTGCTAAGGAGCAAGTGGACCTTGTCCCAGAGCAAGACCAGACGAACTGAGGGATTGATCCTTGAAAGCTCCGTTAGTCACAAATGAATAGGATCATAGTAGCTAGTGTTGCTCTACTTGCTCTGTGTATCGTCTTTCTGGAAACGACCTAAATTCCTCCTATTAATTTCGGGAAGATTGTCTCTTGAGAAAGTTTATGATTGATTAGGCAATTTCGACATCTGCTTCCGAAGTATACTGCGATTAGAAGAAAAGGGTGCTGTTCATTCGAGCCTTCCAACAACTTACTGACCCCGGAAGAGCTTGTGAACCAGGTGATCCAAAAGCGGCACTCCCAACTTCCCGTGCATGAGCTTCAAATGCAACCTGCAGAATTACGCGATCGATGGATGCATTCACATCCAGCATCAGCCTGTTACTGCACCCAGTGCATCGACGAGCAGCTTAAGGAAGAGAGGCCGGGTAATTATGCTGTCAAGACTTGAGACACAGGCAGGCAACAGCACATCTAACTATGGCAAGGCCTTATCGAGTTCGAGATTGAGCAGGAGTAGACAAAGACCCGAGACAAGGGTCGTGGAGAGGCCAGGAGATGCGCTCTGGAGGGCAAGGCGGAGGAGCAGGCAGGGTTAGCTATGAAGGTCGGAACTTCATCCCCAGGCATCACCACCGACACTTCCCTGGCATAGACATTTGCCTGCACAAAAAACATGCTGCAATCACCATTTAGTGAACACTTAACAAAAGTTTGAAGCTATGTTCATCCTCTGCAAAAGCTTATAGTTAATGGACATTTTGCATTCATATATCCCACGTGAACAACAAACCCAACTCTGCATAAGAATCTCTCGCGTTTTGTCGGAACATGTGTTGGAATGACAAGATTATGGCATTAATCAATCGACCGATTGTCATTTGTTACTTACGTGGTGAGTTACCAAGTGATGTAGCTTCTTCTGCACTTACAGTGTCATTTAGTTCAAGTCTCAGTAGATTACTAGAAATGTTAAAATGTTGGTGGCAAAGTCGAGTAAAATTTATGTAAGATGATTGTGAGTTGGTTGCGTTGTGAACATAAATACTTCACAATCGTATTACAAAGTATTAATTGCTTAATTTCACTTTGTGATGAATTTCACCGTCAAACTATTATCTACGAGGTGGATGAAGAGATAGCCATGGACTATATAAGAAATTTACAGAAGAGATAGGACGAAGTTCTCACCTTTGGTGAAGGGTACTCGACCTTGCAATCGTAGTACTCCTGTCGGCCCGACTCGACGTCCACAACCTGCCGACTCGTGGGAGGCTGGGTGGCCGACCTGGCACGGAGGAGCTTCTCGAGGATGGCCATGAGGAGGAACATGGAGATGAGGATGGCAGTGACCACGAAACCGAATGACACCGCTTTCACGGAGTCATCGAAGCTCGTCCAGTGATGCACCCTCTCCACGTCCGGCTGAGCAAGAAGCGACTCCGCCGGGTGCGTGACCACCACCCAGCCGCCGCCGCCGCTGCGGCCTCCGTTCATTGAAGACTCTCGAGGTCTAGGAGGCCCAGTGCACTGTGCAGTCGGTTAGGAGATGCCCCGGATGGTTCTTTGGGTAAGAAACAAAGGGGAGGAGACAATCAGCCAGGAAGTCGGAGGAGATGAAGAGAGACTCACAGAGAGAGAGAGAGAGAGAGAGAGAGAGGGTGCTTGGAAGTTGGAACTTCTCCAAGAGTAGAATGATAATTGCGAAGGACGGAGATCAAGTAGGCCTATAAGGAAAAACTCTTGTTAGTGATTCGATCGATCGAGTGAACGCTTTCATGACAGTAGCCCGTTCAGTAAGTGCAAAAATTCAGCTTAACATTTCACCACATTGTCGGAAATAGAGGAAACTTTTACAGACAGTTAAATTCTTGAAACGAAGAGTGTTTCTGAGACTTCATATCAATGTGAGAGAGACGAAAAATGATGGGATCAATTCTTGATGTTTGCGAAGCGACTTTACGCGCTTCATCGAGGAACCCATCTCATGTTGGAGCCTGAACACTCATTCGAGTTACTGAGCTAGAGCTGGAATGTAAAAGTTGGAGCAGAGCCATCTAAGCTACAGATGGAACCACCATGGTCCATGGCTAGCCCTTTGACAGTTTCTCCCTCACCACCAATTGTTGGGTTTTCTATTTTTCTTAGCTACAAAAGAGATACGTTTCGCTTGTCTGAGAATGGGCATGGGAGACCGGTAGCTCATCAATTGGTTCAACCAACAAAGGCAAAAGAGACGATTCAATTCATGTGCGAAGTCACTGGTCAGAGCTCACATGTGGCCCCTGCGAGTCTAGTTTGGGCTAACGTGAAACTCTCTCTCTCTCTCTCTCTCTCTCTCTCTCTCTTCTACTTTGATATTTAGCAACACAGTAAATGATAATCAATTCAAAATTAAACTCAATCATCTTGTAGAAGGAATTAAATTTCTAAAATTATAAATTTTTATTATTTATAATATTCAAATTTAAATAAGAGAAAAAAAAAGAATTTGAACCCGTTGGCATTCCTTCGCATTTCTATCTCTGCACTCTCATGTAAGTTTATATCAGTGTGTTCTCCTTTTCAGCAGCTTTTGCTTCAAAAGCTTTCTCTTCTTTTCATGGAGTTGTGTGTGTCTTTGTATATGAATGTATATATATAATATTTCCGCTGAGCTGCAGACACTCAGGTAGTCTCCCGGGCCCACCAAATAGGACCCGAACAATTGTATTTTTCTGAATGGTAGAATTCACCACTCCACAAGGCGATCAGAGATTAAGTCCATCATCTCCAATTGGACCGAGAGCCCGCTAATGTATGTGCAGACTAAGGCCCAATACCTTTCCGTCTGGGTACAGACCGCGCGAAGCACGCGCGAGAGGGAGAACAGATCTTGAAGGGGATGCAACCTTAGATCTGCTGGTTCAGCTCCGTAAACTGGCTACCGATGGCGAGACTGGAGCCATTGGAAGAACCCAGCAAGAAAAAGAACGAGAACAAGAAAAGGAATCATGGGTCCACAAGCTTCTTTGTGTTCGTGGATTACCTCTTCCTCCTCATCTTTTTCGGCTTCCTCTGCTTCATCCTCTTCAAGATGGTTGGCTTTTGATCAATCCCATCCACTTTGCATTTCTTCACAGAGCAAGGTAGCCCTCAAGTTTGCTCCTTGGTTGTGACTGATCGTCTAAAACTTGATTGTCATGGTCAGGTTCATGAAGGTTTTCCGTTTTTATGGATGCAATTATAAGTTTCACGGGACAAGCCCATTTTCATTTTAATCAAAAAGTGATTTTTTTTCTTATATTCATGAGTATATTGATCTGGGTTCACGACCCATGTTGTCAAAGTCTGGTACATTTCCTGGAAGATTGTTTCATTGTCTTATATGGGTGGAAATGAGAGGAGATGATCCGTCATCTTCTTTTAGAAATGGTTGGATGTTCCGTCATGTGTAGAATTTCATAGATATTCTCGCGGAATCTCAGCTGTTACAATTTATAACCAGGGTGTCAGAATCGTCTCATGGATATAAGATGCTCATCAGAATACGACCGAATAATGTCTTCACCTTGATACTTCACTGATGATTTTTGGAGGGGTACCCATACAGCTATGTAGTTTAGATGAATGGGTGGATCTTTTCGTTCCTCGGGAGGCTTCTGTATTGCTCTGGATCTGAGTTTCAGAATCCTACATGAAATGATCATTTGTTTGACAGGTAGTGACGGGAGCCCTGCCATTTATCTATGAGGTTCCCTCTTGGACATGTAGGTGTTTAGTCTATATTGTGATGTTTGACTAGAAATCTTCTGCTGATTGTGAACATGCCATTTTTGTTACTCAGCCGTGGAAAATTTGTGTCCCATCGGTCAGCATATGAACTTACTGAATTCTAGTCTGTCTCCGTATATAAGGCAGTGATTCAGCGGGCTTTGCATCATTAAACTTACTCGTTGCAATTGAAATGCTCTAAAGCAATTCAGTACAGTTACTCTTTTGTTGGTGCAAGGAAGGAGCTCATAGTACAATTGATTGTCTTGTGTTCACATTTAATTCGTATGTGCCAATATACATTGCAACGTTCAAATGACTGCTTTGCTTACTTTGGATATGCAGAAAATTCTATTCAAGGAGGTTTCCCGTGTCTGGGACTGACAATGTGAGCCACCCGCACACTTGCTGCGTCTACCAACTAGAAATGATGTACATTTATCATTTTTGTCTTTGTTTTCAAGCAAATTTCCTGCTTAGTCTCTTTAGAGACTCAATTCTTCATGGCCTGTAGTTGTCACTTGCTGGTTCCTTACTGATTGCTAAAGAAGGAAATTTTGCATGTTAAATCTCAAAACCATGTAATGCAACTGATAAAATTGATCAGTGGAAAGAGAGATGGAAGTGCATTTGCGTGAATTTGGAAACACTTCCTGCACCTCATGATTTGCATCTGTTGACACCAATTTAGTATAAGTACTACATTCTTATTTTATAACTTAAAATATAAAGTTGTCTTCCAGGAAACTTGACAAAAGGCAAACACGTTTGCCCGACGAACAGTAGATACATAGACATACATGGACGAGAATTTACATAGGCACACATCAGCTATCGAGAAGCAAACCACCCAACGATGTTATCCTTCACGGGCTCAAAATGAGTCAAAATGATATTACATCTGATGACAAAAGCTAAAATGGCCTGTCCTTTCACAAGAGCAGAAACTGAACAAAACAGAAGCTATAGGTCGTGCATTTCCACAGAGAATCTTGGCAGTTGGACGAGTGAGTTCACCCGAGTCACCCCTTCTAGACCAGACCAGTTTTGATCTTCACCAGTCCCATCTTCTTCACCTCCAGCATGAGCCTTAGCACGAGGATCGTTTAGGTTTTCATCCGAGGATCTAACTGTGAAATTCCTATGCAGAGTTGGTTCAGCCCTCTGCCATTCATCCGATTCTAGGGCATTGCCTGAGTGATTGCTCTGAATTGTTGCAGAAGAGAAGCCCTGCTCTTCGTAATCTGATTCTGGGTCCATCTTCCCATCCAAGAACAAGCAAACGACCGCACAGTCATCCATTTTTGAGGTTGGGTATTTGAGTTTCCATTCCCTCGCAGCTGATTCTACTAGAATCCTCGCAGCTGAGGATCTTGTTGGAGTAGAAGACACAATCTCCACCACCTCCTCATTGGTCAAAACATCCCACACCTGCTTTAAAGTAACATCAGAGAAAAACAAATAAAGCATCAAATCAGAAGCGGGCAAAATTCAGGTCCGTAACTAATTTTCTTTTGTTGGATTTTGTTAGTTATACTGCGTTTTCTTGACGTTTATAAATATGTTCCAACGAATCCAATAACACTGCAGTTCTTAGCTTTAAGCACATGGGATGAATACTGTGTATCCATTCTCTCATTACAAGCTTCTTCTATAGAGTACTAAATTAAGATAATAGGAGCTAATCATAACCCATACTATTAAAACAAAAACCTATTTAATCATTCACAAAGGAAAGACCTACTCTAGTCCTATTATTGCTTAGTATCGTGCTAGCTCCTGCATATTGTATTAGCCTATGGAGTGACACATATTGACAAGATACCAGAATAATCACATCCACACAATTAGAAAGAAAATTCAGCATTTGCAAGAATGGACATTCCTCTCGTTTTCATGACGAATAAAAATATGGCAGCATTAGATTGCAAGCAGCAGCACATCCCAGTGATCCCACTGTTTACTTACCCCATCAGACGCAAGAACGATAAACTGATCTCTATCAGTAAGCAACCGGTGAGAAAACTCGGGTATTGAGATCACACCATACTCCTTCAGACAGAAATCCCCAAATGCCCGGGCCATTGCTAGACCTGGGGCATCATCAAAAGGCAACCAAACCCTGGGCACTTCAGGCTCGTCTTGCAGTGCAAAAACCCTGCCTTTACACCTTTTGATCCTTTCAGCTTCCCCTGTGCATGGAATTTAGGTTAAACAGGAAGATTTGGTTTAGGAGGAATTCATCTTAAGGAAGCAGATTCCACTGGGGAAAGGGACAGAGAGTGAAATGGGTTTTACTCGGCAAATCGGGCTTCATATCCACTGACAACTGTGTTGCCACCATTGCATTGTTACAGTCCTTCGATCCAAGGACTGCCCGAGAATCCCCAATGTATCCCATGAACAGATTCGATCCCTAATAATCTCAGAAAAAAACACCTAATCAGTGGATGAGAAGAGGAGAGAAGCAGTGAGTGGGGAAAAGGGAAGGTATTCCCATCAATCAATACCTGCTTAACCATAGTTACAGCTGTGCTGCCACTGCAAAAGCAGTCCAAGTTAGGATGGGATTTGAGCTCCTTGTCCATCGCTTTATACGACTTTAAGAAGGCTTCCCTCCACAAGGAATTCACCTTGTCCTCTGTTGAACCCTCCTCCACATCACCCGAAGAGTCGTCCATTCTCTTTGAAATAGTGGTGAAACAGCTCACACCCGACTCAGTTTGTTTTGAACTACCAGAATACATAACAGACTGTAGCTTCACAGGCAACACATCCCTCACTTTGCGGGCAACAAGATGTCCATAGGGACCGTGACCATCAAAAACACCACAGAAAATTGTATCTTCTGCCATAAAGTCCTAAAAGAAGTTCAAAAACAAAATTGAAAACAAAGAAGGAAGAGTATATCAAGATCTTATTGTCCCCAGTTGTGAAGGAAAAACAAGAACAAACTCCAACGTACTTCCCAGACGACCATAGCATCCTGATTAATGCCCTTGCGGCCTTGCTGGGTAAAAATGCAAGATGTTCGGCTCTTTCCATTCATGAAAATCCGATTGGGAATGGAAGGCAGATGCTGATGTGTGACATGATGTTCGGAAAATGTCCTCTTCGCTCTTTTCTTCCCACAAAACCCAATTCCAAGACAAGGAGGAGATGCAGTCTCTCCATTGCTCCCGCTGCTGCACGCACTTCGACTGCTTGTTGATACACAGCCTCCCATTCTATCGACTTCCACGCAAATACATTCAAAGCAGACAATGGATCTCACATAAAAGGGAAGATAGTGGAGAGGTCAACTATGGAAAAGGTCGCCAGGACAGATTCCTCCTGCACCTAAACTGAAAACTGCAATCTGTTTATCTTAGTCAAATGCTCATCATGGGGACCTATGATGCTGACTTGATAACAAGACCAGCTAATTAGATCAGTGATTAGTTAATTAGTTACAGCTAATTTATTGTTCATTGAACTCTGAATTGTTGAAACACACAATGAAACGAATAACATGAATCCAATAAATGGTCCATGTGACCGAGAAATAGAATATACTTAAAAAGGCTGTCCTAATCTTTTGTCTCGATCCGGTTGCACATTGATCAAAGTCAAACATGCTTAACTAAGAACCCATCAGGTTTTTTAGCTCAACTATGAAAAGATAGAAATCTCTGCAGACAATCAGTAGAACATGTCGGGATGCAAGAATCTTGTCCTGTAACTGAGTTATCAGGGAGCTGACGCAAGACCGTGCCCGCATAAGACCATATCTTCCACAAGTTAAAGCAAGAAAAATGAGAAATTGGTCATGGAAATAGAGGGTTGGGGGGGCAGGGGTCGGTGGTCGTGTGTGGTGTGTGGAAGGGAAGGAACATACATGAGAGCCAATCACGCAGGAACAGCATTCTTTTCTGATGTCATGGGCAGATTTCCAACTATCCAAGCCGAAATTTTACATAAGCAACCAGCAAAAGGGATGAGCTGCAAACAGAACAGGAACTTCGGGCAGCTCGCCCGCGGACTCATAAATTTCAAGGTTTGCAGCAATATTTCAGCTTGAGCTAAGTTGAAGCTGATAATATGAATACAGAAGGGAAATATTGCACAGAAACATAAGATTAATCTGTATAACCTTCTAGTAACCAAGCAGGGGGGAACTTTCCAAACAAGAAGAGTTGTTTCCCTTAAGAGAGAGAGAGAGATAGCCAGGGAAATCTGTTCAAACTATGGCTTTCCGCTCGAGTGAAAGGAGAGACGGATGGATAAAGCAAACAGGTAAAGCACAAAACGACGAAAGTAAAAAGGAACTGATTTTGTCAAAAACAGAATCGACAGAGAGCATTCAAAGGGAAACAGAGACACAAAAGATCGACCGAGCATTTACGTAATCAAATGAAGCCAAATTAGATAATGACGGCGACAAAATAAAGCGGTAAGAAATTTAATGAAAGTTCTCCCTACATTAGGGTTCACAACATAAAGAAGAGAAGAAACATGAAGAAAACCAGACAGGATAAGAAAACCTCTGCAATCATCAGAAGAGGAAAAGAAGAAAAGACTCAGCTTTACATCAACCCAGGCGCCTAACTCATGCTCTTTGGTGCTTGTGAGAAAAGATAATTAGATGGAAATCTTGGGCTTTAGATCTCGAGCTGGAAGACAAAGCTGGGGTCTGGAGCTGTTCGTGAAGAATGGAGATTACCTTCTGAGGAAAGGAAGCCAGTGAACTACTTTCCAGCATTGAGGCTACAAATGCGGAGTCCGTATGCAGAAGATACAGCGTGAGCTGTGCCTTGTCTTCACCTCATACTTCTGGGCTGCTGCCTTGCTGGTTTCTGCAGTCAGTACGACGAACTCAGAGAGGGGATAGGACAAGAGGGAAGAAGAGTTAGCTGCAGTAGGGAGCTAGAGGGCTGTACGTGACCGAGTATGTCAGGAGGGGAAGAAGAGGGTAAGGACGTGCATTAATTGCCAGCACAGAGTAGAAAGTAGCCTCCTTTTCTGCCATCGATTTTGAAATATCAACAGTGAGAGAGAGAGAGAGAGAGGGCCAGTGGAGAAGAAGGAGGAGGAGGCTTTCTCCGGCGGTAACCGAACGAGGAGAACCGGGTTTCCAGCGAAACTGACGACAGAAAGAAGGTCGATACTCGATGTCTATCCGGATGCAGCCCACGCGCTCCCGCGGGAGAGTAGTTATTGATAGGTGAAGAAGACAGAGAGAGAGAGAGAGAGAGAGAGAGAGAGAGAGAGAGAGAGTTGAAGGGGGAACCCAAACCAAGCTGGCGATGGAAGTCGATCCATGTGACGTGGCACTGGAAAGAGACAGACAGTAGTATCATAAATCCGACCCCTTATCTCAAATCAAACCATATCACATCTCAATTCAGTAGGCCACTGGTAGAAGACGACTTCCACTATTTACCCCCCAAAAAAATCACATAAAAAAAATCCTTCTCCATCGAGTTTGTATGGCTTCTTGATCCCGTTTATGCTTATTATAATTTCCATTTTTGCCTCCATTTCTTACCAAAAAGGAATATGCCATCTTATCCTAAAAAATTTAATTGTATATGCACACTTTAAGGTATAGTTTTAAAAATTGGACCAAATAGACTAATTTGAACAGTTCAACTGAGAACCGATCACTCACCCGATCTAATTCTTATAAAATGATCCAATCTTATATTTAAATAGGTTAACTTTGATTGAACCAGCCAATTTTGGGTTCGATCGATAAATCTAATTAGATCGATAAAAAAATTAGCACGCTTAAAATTAAAAATAAAAAACTATTATAATGTATTTCATTTTACCATATTTATATTAAAATTT
>CXYZ01024283.1:2166636-2199985 GCA_900006705.1 Sonneratia caseolaris | reverse complement strand
TTATGATAAAAATGATAGAATAAAAAATTTTAAGGACTAAAATTGCAATTTACGCTAAAGTTTAATGAGTCGCCAACTTCCTCCAAGACTCAATTCTTACATACCTATGTTCTTTTTTTTTCACTCAATATTCTTGAGTAGTCCAAAAAAATACCAAAATTAATCTATGATGGGATAAATTTTTTAAAAAGTTTCAATCTTTAAATTAATTATTTAAAAATTTCATGAAAAAATCACTAAGTCAAATTAAGTTAATTTATACTTTTTTTATTTTTATAAACGGAAAGTATCTAATTTGACTTTATTCAACTGATTAATCTGAATCCCTCAAGCCAATCCATTTAAGGGGTTAAAAATTTACTATCATAGGTAAGACTCAAACTCAAATCATTCCATTAGAATGATGAGTATTGGACCATTTTATTATATTCATAAAATAGTATTGTTTAGCCCTACTCAGTTTCTTTTTTTTACCATATAGATATACATAAATATATACACACACAAAACCCTAGAAAAAATATCTGTAATGGCTGTCCTCCTGTCCACGCGCGAGTGTACACGTATGTATAAGCATTCACGTGAATGTTTCCAAAATATGGGAGGCAATGGCCACCGGCCCCAGCCAGTCGACCATCCCTTCCCTATACACACTGTGAATTTTCCGCGAAAAACCCTTCACAGATCAATTGGGTCGAATCTCGATCAATTTAAAACCGGTCCGGAAGACATAGAAACCTACGGGACTCCTCAGCTGTGTTCACATTCCGTCGGTCAACATGACAGCGTACGTTTCTTGTAGGCATGCATGTTGTCTACTGTGTCTGCATGCCTGCAGTATACGTAAATATATTAGGGCTATATATACGCTCATACGTATGTATATATATATATATATAAGTTTCTACTTCCTGTCTGCAACTGGACATTATTGTACACAGACGACATGATATATATATCTATACATACAATATATGTGTGGGTTGCAACTCTCTAATTATTATCTCATGTGCCGACGGTAGGCTCGATCATGGGACTATCATGTCCACTTTTATAGCCTCCATTCCTTTCTCCCTTTTTATCAGTTGATCTGCAACTTGGGGGGGGTTTCTCATAGAGCTTAGCTGGTGCTCTACCGAATGCGTGCTTGTGTGTGTATTTACAGCATACGTACGTCCCCGGCTTTCTCGTGACTTTAATCCATCGACATGTGTTCCTGTCGAGCGATCGGATCGGAGGTAACAGGCGCTAGCCGATCTGCCAGGCTAGAGCGAGCCATCCATCCATCGGATACAGACACCCTTTTTCTTTGCAAACTGGCCTCCCGGCCGGCTCTGTCCCGTCTCCCACTAATTTACGATTCGATACCTTCCACAAGATCCACATCTCTCGATTGAATCTTGAGACGGTCCGCACCATCCCCTGTCATTCTTGATAATCAGGGTTTAATATCGAGTCATGTACATGGGATCACGAGCCCGTACCCCGTGAGAAAGAAGCCGGACAGACGTAAACGTACGACCCGAATGATCGAAGTTCGGCTTTGGAAGTCAAGAATCTTTTTTCCTAGAAAAGCTTAAGTGCACCTTATAGACGACCGAGGAAATTGAGAGGGAACAATTTTGAAATTTACATGTATTTTTTTTTATTAATAAGAAAAGGTAGTGGATATTTGAATTTTCACTAAAGGAAAGAGCACAAAAGTATCGAAAGTGATGACACGATATTCTCAATCTTCTTTTCGAAGGAAATTTTTTTTTTACTTTTACCGTTTACTTGACTTCCAGTGGAATGCACCCCAACGAGCGATCATCCATGGGGTCAGCTCCCACCGAAATCGCATATTGACAGATGATAAACCTCGGAAGTTAATTCTAATTTTCACCCGCTTCGAACTCACTCACGTGTTAATCCTCCAATGTAGCGGCAGGGTTAGAAGAATAGTCGCGGTGTACCTCGATCGCTGCGGTCAAATACCGAAAAATCAATAAGAAATTTCTTGCTTCTCGACCCGTTGAGGTTGGGAACTTTACTTTAGGTCCGGTTCGGGAAAATTGGTCCAAGCCCGATTGGCCATTGGCCGACCCAAATTCAATCTGATCTTGTCACGTTCATGGGTTGGATTCGGCTCACCCCGGACCCATCACTAGTTCCTAAAGCCGTGAGAACCCGGCCTCGATTTCAAGATACACGTTCGGCTCCAAGCCCGTTAAGATATAGCACGTTGGAGCACATTCGATCAATTTTTGCCTACCATAGCTACACGATTGGCCAATAAGCGACCTCTTGATTAAAGCTAGTCACAACCAGCTGCTCTTAAGTGAAGAGGTCCCGATTGGCAATTTTCTTTTATTATGTTCCTGATATCGAGAAATTTAATGTTCACTAAGTGATCTGGCTTAAGTACTGGTAAGAAATTTAGGCATAGATGCTTCATTAGCCAGGAGGAAGAACAAGAAGCAAAGCAAGACTCATCCATAGATCACACTCGGTCAATTCTCATCCATCAGTCTCCATGTCAGATAAGGTGATAAGACACGTGGCACAAACCCACTCTCGCGTCTCTCCCCGCTCGGCCAGCTGGAAACATGGCCTCTCCCACGCTCATCACCCCGACCGCCACTAACCCGAAACCGCCGGTACCCGTCAGGCCCAAAATCTCCGCCTCCGGCAGCGCCTCCACTGCCACTCCATCGGCGTACGCGCAGCCGCGCCGGCGGGAGTTCCTGGCCGCCGTCACCGGGACCGCTTCCCCATCACCGGCTGTCGCTCCGGCCGCGGTTGCTGCCTCCGACGAGGAGTATGTGAAGGAGACCGAGGTGGTGATCAACAAAGTGAGGAGCACCATCAGCCTGGACAAGAACGACCCCAACGTGGCGGAGGCGGGGGCGGACCTCAGGGAGACATCCAACTCGTGGGTGGCAAAGTACCGGCGGGAGAAGACCCTCTTGGGCCGGCCCTCATTTTGGGACACATACTCGGCCCTGAATGCCGTCTCGGGCCACTACATCAGCTTTGGACCGACGGCCCCGATCCCTGCAAAGCGGAGGGCGAGGATACTGGAGGAGATGGACACGGCGGAGAGAGCCCTCTTAAGGGGAAGATAGAGGCCTAGAACAGTACAACATATTTGCGTAGAAGGTTCTTTTATCCCGCATTGCATTCCATTAGACAATTTAATCCTCACCCATCGGAGCTTATATCGGCTGATGTACCTGAAATCGATATTGAACAGATGCTGAACAAGAATCATGAGATGATATTCAGAGGCCATGTTCTTCACAGAGTCGGATTTCTAGCAGCCTAGCTACTTGCTATATCATTTGTGTATCGTGATATTCAATATTTACAGCAGCGTACAAACTTTGACCTTCCACTGACATCCTACAAATCGGACAATAATCATTGCCATCGATTTCTCACTAAATAGCATGATCAGGCTCAAACATAAATCGGAACTCATCTCAGTGTCATGGGCGGACGCAAACGGGGAAGAAAATGCCGAGCTAAGAGAGACATGGACCGAGGGCTAGCTCCAGTGTGAGCCCAAAGGCCGATGTTCGAAAACATTACTCCCCATATGCTAAATCCAACCCAATATATATTTGTAGAGCTCTGATCTGTTTAGGTTGATAATCGTTCCATTAAGGATGACACTTCTTCCCATAAAAAAACTCCATTTGCAAATCTCTCATCTGAAATCTTAGTAGGAAGAGGATTCACGATGGCGGGAGATAAGAAATTAATGGAATAAGAGTACATTACGGAACAATGTCATTGATTCACCAACGATATTTGATTCTAACAGCTAACTAGCTTCCCAAGCTATCCGCCATTACAGCATTACTGGGGGCCATAAACCTACGTTATATTTGAGAAAAACGATATGGGGTCAAAACACGGGAGTGTAAAATTTACAGTCTTTAGCCGAGGGCTGGGTGGTTACGGGACCGGATATGACTTATTGTGGCACATGCACTTGTAAGCCATGGGACAGGTCTCGGCCTCCTGAAGTGATGAGCACACGAAGCTGACCATGACTAGCCTGCAGGGTGAGCACGAACCACAAGCATGAGAACAGTCTGGTAACCTGGACCCTGCAACTTGGACTGTGTCTAACTTCCCCTGACCCAGCACTGGAGGCCTTCTGTCATCCCGGTTGAATTTGGGCCATCCCCCGGTTCCGCGATCCTTGCCTGTCTTCACCTGCAATGATCGGTGATGCCCATGACCTGTGGCATCATGGCAAACTTGATTAACATTAGGCTTGAGATCGACTCTTTTGGAAGTACATGAGGGACTAATCCAATGACGTTTTAGGAAGGAAAAAACAAGGCCTGAGAAAAAGTCCTCGTTCGTCTATATAATATAATATATATATATGTATATACCGGAGACTGGTCGCCGAGAAAGGTGCCGGGAGGATGCCACCGGACTGAGTAGGATGATGAGCATGATGACAAGTAAATGAATGCAACCAAGGGAACCCTTCATGATCTTGATGTTGTAACTACTCGCCTTACTTCCCAACTGATGTTCTTGGATCAGTAGAGATCCCTTTAGTATTCTTTCTGAAAACTCAAATCTTTCTCCTCCACCTCAATCCTCCTCGAGCAAGCTTCCGAGAGATCGGTGACAAATGAGGTTGATAATGATGTTATATTTAAAGGGCTGGTGTGAAGGTTGAAAAGGTCAGGAAGAAGGGGTGAAAATTGAAACAACTCACAGGCAACTGTGTGTTGGGGTGGGACTGCAGACACAGATTGAAGGGGTCATCTGTTCAAGTCACATGAAGTAGGGGACAGGATCACAAGTAACAGCAGCAAAGCCTTTTGGGATCATGAGGAAGCTGAAGCTACACGACCATGACGATGATTTCACTCACTAAATTGATATGGTGGCTATTAACTTGCCCCAATTAATGCCCCAGTATATGAGCTCCTGCATTAATGGACACAGACACCTACGTGCAAGAAAGCCTCTGGGATGCGAAAATACGCTGTAAGAGAACTGTGACGGATGAAATGAGGAGAGATGCGGTAATTAAGTGAATGGAGTGTGCCCACTGTGTGAATGGCATTTAATGGCATCTGCTGCCTGGTACCGTACATGAATTATAGGCTTCAGTAGCGTCCCCTCCTCGCTGACTTCGTTTGCCTTCCTGGGGCCACTCATCACTCGTAATTGGGTTGATTTCATTGCCACTAGTCGGCCGACTTGCTCGAGAACCAGTTCGTTTCGGGCAGCAATTCCTCTATGCGGTTCTATTTATTGTGAGGATAGACAAGGGCCACGAAGGGAGCACACGGTAGGGGGGACAGGAGACAGAGATCCCGATCCCCCGCTATCGACTTATCAGAAAGATGTGACGATACTCTCAGTGAGAACGATTGACTGTGATTGCTCAATTTAAGAACTAGACATGGAATGGGCACCATCGGCTCCCCCATGTTCTCATGCCATAACACCATCCAAAACTATCAACCCAGAACGAAATACGCCAAGATAATCGACTTGCTCTAGAAATCTCAGCGCTTGATTGAAGAGAACAAATAATGGTATAGTCAAAATCGACGTGGCTAATTTCCGATGAGAAAATGGAAATTTCAAAATAGCCAATATGAAAACCACATATGTTCTAGTAGGTTTAGACTTGCCCACCATTCCCTAATTCTCACGCACAAGGTAAACGACGTAAGCATACATGCATATACATTATTTCTAGTAGCTTTTAGACTTTTGCACTGCTTTCCTTTACACACTAGCTTGGATTTTTCTGATTCTTCCTTCCCAACTTCCTCGGAATTTGCGGTATGATGGATGGGACAAGCGACCATGAAACAAGCATTTTCTTCGCACTCGATGAAGCTGATACCGGAAATTGTACCGCCCCGGGTTAACTGATTCAGTCGATCTAGGCCGGTTCGAAGTCCCTTGAAACCTCTCACATGTGCACGTCAAATGAATAGCATCTACCTAAAACTGCAGTTTTGCTTGATTTGGGTGCAAAGTCTTCTTTCCCCGCAAATTTCTTGATTCTTGATCATGCATGTACCCATGACGACCGTATGATTACGGGCGCCCGCCAAAGAAGAAAGACTTGTGACCAGCTTAGTATAAATCAAACATTGTATGGCTGTGTGTGTACTGTATATATTCTTCTTCCAGCAGAAGATAATTCATCATTCAAATGCAACAGCAATGAATACTCTCCTGAGGAGCACCACCGCGAGATTCAGCCCATCCCCGCTCAACATCTACGTACCACTTGATGACAGCCACCAACTGAAGAAGAACAGGACCTGCAGGCGTTTCAACAGCCAGAGATCGTCCTCCAAGTGCAACAAGAGATCACCGGAGCAGCCCATCAGCCTCCCCAGCTCCTTCAGTTACCGGCGACGTAGGGCAAAGCAGCGCCAGATCTTCCTGAAGACATACAAGCTATCGTTGATAGAGAGCTCAGAGAAATCCTGGCCCCGAAAGCTGGTGAAGAAGGCATTCCTCAAGCTGAGGCGGGTGGCTGTAAGGGTTGTCTCGATTGTTAGGATCGCATCACTGCGGTCCTGCAGCTGCATATCAGGAGTCATAAATGCATCCCCCCGGAGAGGGTTGTGCCTCTGAGTCTCTAACTCCTAGGAATGCCGTTTTGTATTGTTGTATTCGGTGTGAAAGTAGCTGGGGATGGTCACTGTTCTGTTGATTCAATTCTCCGGCATCTTCTTTCAGCTAGGGAGCACTTATATCTGTGATAAATTAACAGCAGGAATTGCCATCTAACCAGCAACCTGGCACTCTCACCATATTCAGTTGATCCTCACCGGTTCAAACTTGAATGGTATGATCAACCTAGATACACACACAGTTTATATCAGAAGAGGCAAAAATAGGAACTAGAAACTCGAGCAAACACAGCTTATAACATGAGAGGAATTGCTGCAATCATTGACATGATCCATATGTTTCAGTCATCATGTTTCATAGAGGAGCTTCCAGATGCAGAAAGCAAGTCAGATGCATATCGTGCTAGCATGCAAAAATAGTATATGAAGCCAGAGAAAGGAAGCAAGGGAAGCAATGGAAATATCATCAGGTTCCTGATCCCACAAAAATTGGCTCCTTCAAATCCACATAAACTCAGTAATGTTCTCCTCGATCAGTGGAGTGGACCATCCCTTCACAAAACAGCCTTCTCCCCTCCTTATTCCATTTATAGATTGCCAACCATCCGTAGTCCCTTTCCCTCCTGAATCTGGGAGGAAAAGATGTGAGAAAAAAGAGAAAAAATTCAAATCATCTTCCATCGTTCCTATTTCTCTTCTTGTTCCTTTCTCCCTTCTCCATAGGACTACATGCAGAACCAGAATCCGCCCTGTGAACTTCGCAGCCTCAGTCACAAACATGGACCATCAACCATATTCACCTACGAAGTACGTTATGCTCTCTGACAACCAGGGCAGCATTCACCCACTATCATACCGCCATAATATCCCTTGGTATCATTAAAAAAAGTCATATAAGTCATGTGGGGATCGCTGCCTCCGGTGCATCTGCTGCTGTGATTGCTTCCTATTCCTCCCCATTTTCGTCCTTGCCACCCCCTACTTCTACTTCTACACAATTTACCAGCCCCAGCTCTCTTCCTACAAGGTTCAGGAATTCACCACCAATGCCTTTGATGTATAGGCCGACTTCAGCCTGTATGCAGAGTTTATCATGACTGTCAAAGCCGATAATCCAGACTCCAACATTAAGTTCACTCATGAGAAGGACAGCTCAGTTGAGGTGATTTACCAGGAGTCTTCCCTGTGCTCAGGTCAGATTCCCTGCATTCCATCAGGACCACTGAAACATCACCTTGATCAAGGTCATCCTCAAGGGAAAGAGCGAGCTTTGGTCAGGCATCCAGGAAGCACTCATGGACAATCGAAATTCTGGAAAAATCCCCATCACTGTCAAGGTTAAGCTTCCAGTGAGCATCATGGTAGGGGAAATCCCATTGAGGCAGTTCAAGGTCCACGTCACATGCAATTTGCTGGTTGATTACCTGACCCCTGACAAGAAGACAGAGATCCTGTCCAATGAGTGTTCCCCACAAATTCAAATTTGAAGATGCTCTGATCTGGGAAATTAGAAATACCATAGCTATACTCCTCGGGTGATACATGGTTTCTCTTAAGGCAGAGAAAATGGAAGGGGTGGAGAAGCTGAAGAGAATTCAGGCGATTTTGCAACACCATGGCTGGAAGTTTGCATGCATAACTCTCTTGTAACATTATGATCTGCTTGTAACGGATGTAAATATATGCTAAAGAGGCATCATTGGCTGTAGGCTGCGTGAGGTTTCTTAGTTTTGGGATCAGAATACAGGCAGCAGTTTACTGTCTTTCGTATCAAGATTCATGAAAGACAGAATGGAGATGTCTTGGCATTTAATTCAGCTTCTTTTGAAGAACTTCTATTATTCAGTTAGTCATCAAAGTTTCAGTGTATAGTGTACATTCTAATTCTTGATTTTCGGATGGGACACCTATGATTTGCAACAAGAAAAGGGGAAAGAATTGCACGAACAGAATAATTACCTTGGGTTAGAGCAGACACCAGAGCCCCATGGGTGATTATACTTATGTGCCTCACCATATCATTGCTGCAACATTCTCGACTTTTGCTTCTTTTTCATCATCTTCTGATTCCCACGTATTTATTCTGTCACATGTCCCAGAATAAATGGTCAAGTGACAAAGCTCAAACCTTGATAAAGGGGTAGCAGCTCTTTTTGTTTGAGAGACCTTTCTGAAAATCCAAGTAAAATGTTCTAGCATACCTACGGTGGGCAATTTTATCCACCAGTTAGATAAACTTCCACCATTTAGTGGATCAAGTCCAGAGTAGATGGTCGTTGAACCACTATTTCTACAAGAAATATCTAAATTTATTGCAGACTGAATTTCAGAGATCTTCAACAGCTGGAGAGCTGATCTTTTATAGCAACAATTAGCAGCAGAGAAAGACGAAAGCTAGGTCACATGAGAAAACAACATCCTCCCGATTTCTTGTACCGACCACACAACTTAACATGTCAACATTTTCTGTCTTTCTTCAGCTACTGAGATCCGTTATTTCTCATTCACACATGCGAATGGAGATTTCAGCTCATCCAAGAGAAAAGGACCAATTGCAGCAAAAGATCAAGTTTTCTGAGCAAATAACCAGGATGATAAGAGCCCAGTATCGGTCTCCAAGTCTATCAAGCTTTAAGGAGAGCCATAAATGCATCAAAATTTAGTCACAAGCTAAAAGGATTCCTATTCCATCTCATAACTCAAACAAACGCATCTCTGACAAGCATTTCCCCGAACATTTCAACTGTCACCCATTCTCATCCTCCCGTTTGACCAAAACCTGCGCATCCCTATAACATTCCCTACTCGGATTATAGGAGTCTTCTAATGAAAGGATAATCAAATATTAGGTTTGCCTAGTAATCAATAAAGGAAGGAGATCAAAGAGACAGATACGAAGGTTAGACCCTTTTCCCTCGCAATCATTAGGTCCAATGGGCATGTCCTCCAGGAGAAAGGTGGACCCCAACTCACCACCGCCCCGGTAACTTCGCATGCTATCTCCATGTGCTGTTTAACCCACCCAAACGGAACGTTTGCGGCTGGGCACCATTTTTTTTTTCACATGCAGAGCGAGAGAGAAAGAGAGATGGCTTTGGTCCCATCACCAGTCCGAGCTAATCCTTTGACTGCTTGTTCTACCAACAACACCTTGCATCAACCATGACAAAAGGAACAAGCTTTCGGCAAGGAAATATCTCTAGGATCACGAGTTTGAGCGCAACCCAGAGCTAATTCCAGCAATTAAACGAGGTAAAAAGTGAAATTGTTCCACTGAGCCCGATGAACTGGTTCTGCTCCGCAGTCAGTACAGCGCAGAACCTTGTGAGTGGTCCGTGTTGCTGCAGTAGCGCGTGTATATTAAAAATCAGCGGGTTCTGGGGCAGTGTATTCTCATTACTGGGTTGTCGCCTGTCTCGAAAAATAAATCAGTGAAAGTGAAATGAACTTACTGCATAAGGATGGAACACGGATAGACCATGAAAAATCCTTCAGGGAGGCAAGACGCTGCCGAAAACAAGAGCAGAGGACTGAATCAAAAGACCAAAGAATCAAAATTATTGGATTAAAGCTCGGATCTTTCTATACTTAGCTTAGCTTATGATATGGCCTGCTCAGACTTTCAAGCGTTTCCTTTCCTTTTTCACTGCCACGGCCCAGCTCTTTGGGCTACCCAACCCATTCAACTAATGTCTACTAGTTCTTATTTGAGCCAAACTCTTCCTGTTTCAATGCTCCGTAGGATTCTCGAGAGTGATGAACAACTTGTGCCGGTCATAGAATGATTCAGATTTACCGGACGAGATCTTCATGAACCGTTGAATGGTATTTTACAGGAGCTATAACGTACGAATGGGGCGAGACCCGAGAAATGATAAACATCGGGTAAAATAATCAGTGAATCACCCTCTTCCAAGTTTCAAGGGACTGCCTGCGGGCGTGATCGGAGAACAGAGCAGCTAGCCTCCGCCCCCAGAGGACATTCAAAAGACGCGATCTTTGTGCCCATGACCTACGACTCAGTGACTTCTAGCTGACAACCAAGACAAGTGTCCCTGCCTAATGACGTGGTGGGAGCATTTCATCAGTTTCATAAGTTGACTTTCGTCCTGGGTGCACACCCATGAATTGAGAGTCAAATTGGATCAACCTACGCAAAAAGTAAAATTGTCTGGCAATGACACGTATATATTTTTCTTTTAGTACCCCGCATTAATTAATTAATTAATTAATTAGGGCAAGCAGATCGTAGGTTTCCGGTCATAATGCACGGCGATTCAGTGGGAATGGATTATCCTTTCCCTTCTTCAACCCATTTTCAGGCAATTCCCCGAAAAAAAAATTGATTTTTTTATAAATTTTGTCGACGAAAGTCAACCCCACTGCAGAAATGCGCCATGGAGAGGGTATGATTTTTTTTTCCCGGTCGCTCTCGAGAGATCACATGAGAAAAAGACGAGGGAATAAGAAAATAAATAGGTACGAGAAATTTTATAAGTAAGAATTGAATTTAAGATTATTTTAATTGGTAAATTAAGTGCAATACCACATGCTAACTTATGTTATGTAACTTAATCGGGGTAATGGTGTCTTATGTAAAAACATTAAAAGAAAAAAAGAAATCTATGTTCAGTCTTAGAAGCAGCACATGCTCATTTGCTTTCGAGGAAGTCCATGCTAAGTGCGCCAACAACAGAGCAACACCTAGCACCAGCAGCTTTACTCGACCAGGGCATGCACCACCTCATCAACTTATGATACCGACAGGCCTGGTGATTCGCACCCGTTTAAAGGCCAGAAATTTCACCTTGAGAAGAGAGAAGAATGGGAGGTGTCAGGCAATCGGAATCAACCAGCATCGATATTCATTGTAGGCATCGATCGGAGTGGACTAGCCTATTAGAACCCGAGTCTCCAGCGTCATGGTGACGGGTTGCCATATGTGACCAACAGTTGAAATGAGACATTCTGATTATATGACTACGAGTCGCATACCGTTAGCTTGATATACATGGCAGACTTAAGGTTGGCCCGACGAGTTTACACGCACCATAATATACAATATTTTTGTACGAGAAAATTGTCCATAAAAATTATGATCGTGTTTTAAATTCTCTAAAACACGCATGAACTTCGTTATGAGCCTATTTATGCATGACGTTTAATGATTTATTTGTTCATAAAATGGCACGAGCACTTATGGTTCTAATTTTTTTTTTGGTTAACCATTAACGTAACGTGTATAATTTAATACATTTTTCATATGTGGCACTTTCTGTGAGCTGCACGTGTCAAAGGTGCGCAACATATGAACGCGCCACGTGAGCAAGTAGCGAAGAAAATTAACACAGTTAAATGTTAGTGTTGTTTCGTCAATAAACCACTATATGTGCATACATTTCTCATACATCTTCTCCCCTCTCTCTCTCTCTCTCTTTTTTCATTTCATTTTCATGGTTCTCCACAAATATTTTATAGTGCTCACAGTTGGCCTCGAGGAAACCTATGTTTAATTAATTTATTTCTGGCGAGGCGGTGGGATCGGCAACAGCCTCCACGATCAGCATAACGCATTATCCACAAAATGGGCAAGCTAGTGGTATGATATGACGCATTAAACCCTCGCCAACTTTACTCGACGCGTCTCCTAATTCTGATTAAAAAGTTTGGACAGGGACAAAAGAGAGAGTTCATCCCATCGGTCGACACCTGTTACTAATAATATCGAATCAAGATGTCGTAATGCTTTTCTGGTAAATAAAATTCCTTTTACTACTCTATCCACGTTTTTCATTCCGATCTTATCTTTCCGTGGCGGAAACAATTTCTACCGGAGGGAAATGAGCAGAAATATCTGCGATTTTTCTTCTCTATTTCTTACTTGCTATTGGCTATTAATACCCCGTGTTTGGCCTGTTGATGACTTTCGAGTTATTGGCCAATTGAAATCGGACACGAGGGTTGTCGCATGCATCAACATGTTTCCGTGTGATCACCACTCGCGTCTGTGTGTCCCTTAGCACACACCAACACGATTTTCACCCGAGATTGGTAGGTGCTCTCGTGGGCCGGGACCGGACGGTGCACCCGAAAGCATCCCCGGCTCCCCCGCGAACGAGCCCGTGGGTGTAGGCCACTGCAATTCTGATTTCGGTGGTCGTGAGAATCCCTATGAGGAGCAACGACATAAACCGTCTTCTTAATTCCCTCGATACGGTATTTTAAGTGGATGGGAATCGGATGCAGGACACGTTTACCGACCGACCGTGAGGAGACGATCGGTGTTCGCCGCCTGAGGTCAAAGGGACAGAAGAAAATATGGGAAGGATGGCAGCTTCTGTCCTCCAGCGCCGTTGAATGGCGATCCAGGAATAGATTTGCCGTCCCCCAACAGAGATTCTCCACGCGCCATTCAAGTGCCACGTGGCACCTCATAGTCACCACGGGGGTGGCAGATATTTTGGCAATGGAATTAAAAGGGAAAATGATGAGAGGCACCGACACGTGCCCGTTTTTTTCCCACCGACCTCCCCCGGACACCGTTATGGCGTTTGACTTTGGGACCGAAAGCACGGGTCCCCTCTTCCTTACGTGGCTGGCTCATCTACACGCCTCTCTCTCAAGCTCCAGCAGATTTCTCCATTCTTTAACATATCTACGCATGATCCATCTTACGGCACCTTTTGGACTGTGCATCGGAAATCGTTACAGCAATTCGATGTCATTAATAGCATAATCATGGTAGTAATGAGTTATCTTCGTTCCTAAGATGTGATTCGAATTTTGATTGGACCGAATCCGTACCCGGAGCAGCAGGTGAGGAGGTTCAACCACACCGTACAGTACAGCGGAGGGAAGAACGAGTCTGCAGAATCCTTGTAGTGGTTGGTCAATGAGGCAAGACAGAAAAAGTCGTGGCTCGACGGCATGCGACAAATGCAAGGTTCCAAGAGGGACTTCAAATCGCCGTCCACGGCCTACCCCCGCCCCGCCTTGTTGGGTCTATAGTTGGCTGCCGCCCACATGGAACAGAGTCCGACCGCCCGGTGACCGGGTAAGAAGATTCCGAAAGTAAGTACCGACTACCCATATGACCAAAAAAACCAAAAAAGAAAAGAAGAAGAAAAAGAGCACTCACTCCACGTGACCTGAAAGCTACATCATTTGCATCGAATTGTGAGTCGAAGTCGATGACTTGGCACAGTAGTTGTGATGGCTCGCCATTGATGGTGGCTCTGGGGAATGGGATGAGGGACCAAATCGTTGATATTTTTACGAAGGGGGAAGTGGGAATGGAAGGCGATGAGGAGGTGTCGGTGGGGTCCAGGGGGACATGTGGATGGCTGGAGACAAAAGTGAGGAAGGAACGGAACCGAACAGGACAGAAGCCGGAGGAGACAGATTTTGAAGTAAAAGCTACGAAATCGGAGAGCTTCAATCCCCTCGTGGGCCCCGGCCCATTGCAAACCTGAACCCACCAATCAAAACCCCGCATAAGATTTCTCTCTCTCTATCTCTCGAAATTCATTTTTTAATTTCAACCTAAAATTAATAAATTTTAATCCATTTAAATTTAACACAATTATTATAAAATACTAAAATTTAAAATATTAAATAAAACTATAATATCAGGACAAAAGCACTCTCCTCTCTCTCTCTCTCTCTCTCTCTCTCTCTCTCTCTCTCTCAGGTATAAAACCCCCCCCTGAACTCCCACGGTTCTCTCACAATTCCTCCTCCCTCCTCTGCTCTCCCCTGCCATCTGCCCTGCCTCGCAACATATCTTGCTTGCACCACAGACGAAAGGCTGCTCCCGAATTCTTTGCCACTTGGTTGTCCGGTTGACGCTGTTCTGTCGCTCCTTTCAGGCTTGAGACGAATCGTTCTAGATGTGAAACCTCTGGAATCCGATTCTTCCGTTTTTGGTCTGATCGGATCGTCCACTGAAACCAACTTCCCAGAGATATAGATTCCGAAGATTTGATTCCCCTCTTCTTTTCCATTCTTTGACTGACAGCTGATCCGGCTATCGGTTTTCTCTACTTGCTTTCGGTTGAATTTCAGCTTGGATTTGTTTCGAATCCTTTGTTTTACACATCGGGCGATCCATCTCGAGCTTCCTGAAAATTTTCTCCGACACAGAAGAAAGAATAAAAAAGAAGCTTTACTTGATACACAAATCTCTAAGAAAGTTACGGTGGCTATTCGGAACCAATGGCGGCGGCGAAGAACACTGGGATTTCGAGAAATGCCGTCGATCAGGTAACAGAGATGGGCTTGGGCCAGGACTGGGAGGGAAGCAGAGGAAAGGGTCCTGATATCAGCTCGGAAATCCGACAGCAGATGCTTCCGGTATTTAGTGGAGCTTCTCCGTCCAACAGACCTCTCAAGAAGATACGGAGCCCCGAGAGGCAACGAGAACCTGTCCGTTCTATTCCATTCCCTGCACATCATACCTCTGCGCCCATGATTTCCTCTCAGCCGGTCAGCCCGGTTCCTCCTCCAAGACTGATGTTTCCTTTCGCATGCGATGTATCTCAGCCACACATTCAGTACCCCCACCAATCCAGAAACGCCCCTCTACACACGATTCAACCTACCCTGCAAAATCATCACCACATGATCTCCTTCGATTCCCAACAGCAGCACCAGCTGAATGTAAATAGCATGATGTACTCGGCTGGCAATCTCCAGCAGCAGCAGCAGCTTCTGCAATACTGGAGTGAAGCGCTGAATCTGAGCCCGAGAGGGAGGATGATGATGATGCACCGCTTCAGCAGGCCGCAGGCTCCAGTGCAGCCTATCAGCGCGACAAAGCTCTATCGGGGGGTGAGGCAGCGACACTGGGGGAAATGGGTGGCTGAGATTCGTCTCCCTCGGAATAGAACCCGGCTTTGGCTGGGGACCTTCGACACGGCTGAGGATGCTGCACTGGCTTACGACCGCGAGGCCTTCAAGCTGAGGGGGGAGAACGCCAGGCTCAATTTCCCCGAGCTCTTTCTCAACAAAGACAAGACAGAGGCAGGGTCCTCTATACCGAGCTCTTCCTCATCTGCAGCCGCAGCTCCGGCGACGACTGCGAATATGGATGCGAATTCCCCGGAGGAAAAGCCCTCGGAGGTCCTCTCACAACCTGCAGAAGGCAACACTGATGGTATGGAGCTGGGAGCCGCCGAGACTGAGGTTGCAGCGGTAGTGGGTGATTCCGGGGGAGTTTCATCGGGTTCCTTCTCGCAGGAGATGGTCTGGGGGGAGGAGATGGCGGAGGCCTGGTTCAACTCGATCCCCGCTGGGTGGGGGCCAGGGAGCCCCGTGTGGGACGATCTCGATACCACCCATAACATTCTCTTGCAGTCGCCCCTTCAGTTCAGCAATTTGAATCAGCAGGAGTTTCCAGAAGACGGTGACAACTCGGGTTCGGGGTCGGGTTCGGCCTTGGCCTCGGCCTCGGCCTCGACCTCTTCGCCATCTTCATCTTCCTGTCCCATGTGGCCATTCTTCTGAAGAGGCCAAGATTGAAACTTCAACTCCAAAAATCTCAGCTTTTTAGAGCATCCCGCTGAAATTCCATTTCCTGCAGATTCCTTCACTGGTTGAAACATTTTCCAGAAAACCAACCTGTGACCTTCAAGCTCCTCCATATCTCTTCCACTTCTCCTACTTGGGATACTTTCCCTCTCCCTGGTTGCTTGTTTTCGACGAGGCAGCATGTGATGTCCCCCCTCTTCTTGTCTTTCCATAATAATCTCCATTGCATTTCTCATCATTGTTAGGCTCCATGTCCACTCCGTGCTTTTACTTCGGGCTTCATATAGTTAGGTTGTCTTCTTCTTCTTCTGCTCTCTCTCTCTCATGATTCACTTCCATGGTCTGCTCGGAGGCTGCATATTTCAAGCCTTTTCAGC
Source organism: Sonneratia caseolaris (assembly GCA_900006705.1). Classification (NCBI taxonomy): domain Eukaryota; kingdom Viridiplantae; phylum Streptophyta; class Magnoliopsida; order Myrtales; family Lythraceae; genus Sonneratia; species Sonneratia caseolaris. Next base: position 2,183,460 of record CXYZ01024283.1, on the reverse strand, counting down.
AGTGAAACCCTTTAGGTGTTTGGATACAGTCGTAGTCTCCATGATCATCGTCATGTTTTCATTCTTCTTTCGTTATCGATCCTAGTTTATATTCATATGGTGTAGCTTTGAGTTTGATTTTCTTGCTGGGACCATAGTCCATAGATGGAGACGGTTTTGTGATCTCCCTTTCAGAATCGATCCGCCACGAGCTGTATTTTTGGGCCGCGGCAGATTCGTATGTGTACTTTTTATGTAATGAAACGTCCCATTCCGTCAGCAGTAGAAATATTGGGATTATTAGATTGAGAGCGCTCGCCCGTGTGTCATTCTACTCACATGCCCGTTTTAACAGTTTTCTGAGCTATGTGATTGTTTTCTGAATCATCAAAATACCACTCTCAGGACAGCACGAGCAGCTCTTCCCTCTACCCAACCGGCCAATATTATTAGCAACTCAGAACCACCGATTACTGGCGCCATCTCTCAGTCCTCGGTCACAAAACTCACTGGCACCGTATTACCCTCGGAGATCGAGCATGAAGCACTACTGTAGAGTACATCGAGATGACATTGCCGGGTGTGTTTCATGGCTGTAGGAACACTTTCCGGTATACGAGTTTAGAAGGAGGATCCAGGCTTTCTCGAGCCTGTCGTACCCTTAAGAGACTCTTCGATCCCCAGCTTCATCCGGCATCCCATCTGAAATGAACAGTTTACTGCATCAGATCAGGTTCGGGACTCTGTACTCGGATGGTGAAGCGAACCGATCTCGCTGTTTTGGCACTTACGAGGAAGGAATCTTCCGGCATTGGCAAAGATAAAGACTAGCAAAGAACAAAAAGACAAACAGGCCTGCCCCGAAGCACATGACGAGTGGTGGCGACAGCATTTGGGAGGGTTTTTAAGTACTACAGAGCACGAGACAATGGACGACGTCGTTAGTAATCGTTTGGACCGTATGATGGAGAAAGGTGAGGTGTGGGGCCGGATCCACCGGCCCATGAGATCATTGTCACGATTTTCTTATTTCCGTGACGGCACGATAAATCATCCGCTGCTGCTCATAGGAAAGCAGATATTGCTAGAAAAATCATGCTTCATCAATTAAAATAAATTTGACTTTTTTTTAATCAGTCAGGACAATAGAAAATTTAATTAAAATAATACGGCTGCAAAATATCTAGAGATTCCCTTTAATACTTAAAACCCGATCTCACCGTGTTAGTTGGTTGGGACAATTCGATATTTTTTTCTGAATAGTAAAATCACGTGTTCGAATCCCATGGACATAGAAAATCCATTGCTGTGAGAATATTTTCACTTTAACGAGCCTATGTTGGTAGAACAGAATTAATCAGAACATGACTTCATATTTTATTATAAGTTGAATTGAATATAAGGAATTATTGTTATTATTATTATTATTCTAGTTTGAGAGTGTGTACAGAAGTTAGTCGGTACAGGGCTGTGGAATTGTGAATTAAAAAATCGAGGATAAGTTCTTGATTCGGTAAAGGCGGATTTTTATTGTGATTTATTATTATTATTATTATTATTATAATAGTTTCAAGAGTCTCAGACCAAATCTACTCTTGAATTTGGACCCAAGAGGGGAGTCGTATCTTAGGCTAACTCAATGAACGGAGGTTGGTCGGTCGCATGCAAGATAGTTCTGGAAATGTCAAAATTGGGGGCAGCGTCTCATCATCTACAGCCGTCCTTGGAGGAATTAGAGTATTGATCATTCATGATCAGTCAGCCTCAAGTGGGGCCTCCGCTCCACAAACGGCAGAAGAACGACAGCTTAAGCTTCAGAGGCCTGCCCTTTTGGGCCCGGTCCTCTTTTTAACTCCAGTCTATCTTGGATCTCAGTGGCATCTGCGCCAGCTCGACCTCGGAACACCAGTCGCATTCACGGCTCGGTTCTCGAAGTGACTGGCGAGTGAAGTAAGAACTAGAGGATCTATGCTGTCTAAGTATCAGCAACCAAGGACCGTACCGGGAGACAAAACCTCTGACCTCCGAGTGAAGATTTCATCGAAGGATTGACCGGCATTCGATTGATAGTGGCGAGCCTGGTGGGGTGTGACACTCGCTGAGTGCCAGTTTTAGTTTTTCCGGAGAAAAGATATCGGAATGAGGTGGGGTGTTCATAGAATGATTACGTGGAAGGAGATAATTTGCAGAAGATGCAAAGAACACTAGACGTAAAACCAAATTTATCCACTTCTCCCCGTGCTCTGGCTCGGCAGCCACGCATCTCTCTAGCGCCTCTCACCAGGTCCCTTTCGAACCCGTGCTGAACCTCCAGTTTGTAGAACAGGGCCCAGAAGTACCCCCAATGTCAGGTGCGTGCGAGAGTCACCGCCTTGTTGAGCCACGTTCTGACCTTCTCTCCACCTTCCCATCCTGCCAGAACAGCTTGGCCACAGCAGCAGTCACGTGCGGGTCCTTGTCACAGTTCTCGAGGGCATCCGCACTTGTTCTCTCCCGTTCGTTGAGTGGGGCCTTCTGCAGCAGCCCAGAGGGTGCCACTCTTAGGGCACTCCCGCAATGCCTTTGACATCAAGATGTCGGCCTCTTTCCTCTGTCGATGCCCACACTCGGCCCTTATTGCAGCAAGCCACAGCTCGGGATTCTGTGGATTCGTCTTCCCCAAGGTGAGAAGTGCCCTGGCCTTGACAAGTAAGACCCTTGCTCTTCTCCTCCAGGGTGGCTAAAGACAGCCAGAGAGGTACACATTTGGGGCAACGCTTCAGCCCAGGGAGGTAAAGCCCAAGGCTTTGCCATAAGAGAAGCCGATGCCTCTTCTCATGAAGTATCTCGGTGTGATACTGCTAGTTAACCACTTGTATCCACGTCCATGAAGAAAAAGGGATACATTTATCCTATAACTGCTTTATTCCTTACCTAAATTAAATCAACCCTACTATTTCTCAGGTAAAATTTTCGTGCAACTCTAGGCTGTGACAAGATGAGGACAAAAAGGGTTCTTCGTTGGGAGAAAATTCTAAGATCAAGAAGAAAAAAAGGCGTCGCCTGAATTTGGTGAACTATGGACGCGTGTCGCCGTCCCAAGAAACGACACAGCTCGCAGCCTTAGGTATTTCCAACACGTTTAAATGATGAGTGAAACATTTCTGGCCCTGTCCCTTCTCCCTCCTTCAAAGGAAGACTTTTACGATCCGAACTCCACGATCTTCATTCAACGGTGACTTCGATCGCGAAGAGACACAGTAGAACTAACCAAAGATCAGAACTTTCCGATCCAGAGAGGGAATTGAGCACCGCCCATTTGATTCCCGAGGCAAAAGAGAAGAAATTTACGATTTTCTATAGGATGGCCTCATTTGACGCGATGAGCAACGATAACGATTCCTACATGGGCGGCTATGATTTCACTGGGGATCCTGCCACGGCGCCCTTCGCAGCCGAGCATGATTCGATGATGGCGCCGGAAGTGGGAGCCAGTTACGGGGAGGACCTCGGGCAGCAGTCCCCGGATGTTTACGGGTTCGGGGTGATGACCCCAAACCCCGACTTTGTATCCCCCTTCGAGGAGCCCGAGGCGGAGAATGCTGGTGGGAACGGGTATGGGGCAGCGGATGAGGAGGATGATGGCAGCATTTTCGTGACTGGCGGACCGATCCTGCCACCTCCCAGCGATATGCTCCCGGACGAAGGGGCCGTTCGTCGTGAGTGGCGCCGGTGAGTTGGCCTGAACTTGCTGTCATTATGCATCAGATGAAGCGATGGCGTTATTATGAATCAAATGATTGGTTTTATTGTCTCTTGGCAGTCGTGTAATAGCAGACGATTTTGCCTATCCCAAGCAGAAACCCTACCAGATTTATTGCTGCACCTATATATGAAAGATCTCCCCTTTGTTGGAATTTATTGCAGTATTTAGTTTGATGTTCTTTGAAGGTATCTTAGGCAACTGTTATACTATATTAGTACAGTGTTATTTTCTATTTTTATCTAATGGTTATCTTTTCAGAATTTATTTAATATTTTTCTTGTTTTATAATAGTTAAAAATTAATAATTGTCAATTTTTTATTGGATGGGTATACCATATCAACAGGCCGCATGGTATAACCATTGTATAAGACACCTTAAAGATGCTGTGAGGTGTGAAGATCATCATCGTAGGTGTGGTTTATGTCTCTGTACAAAAAGATTTCATTCTCACCATTTCCTGACAGTGGAAAGCAGCAGCACCATGGTGGAATTTCACTAGAAAGTTGAAGTACTAAGTCGGTAGGGGCTGATATAGCTGGAAATTCAGGAGCATGAGTCTTTAGATTGCAGCTGTCTGAATTACTCGTCTCGTGCAACTCCAGGATAGTTTCACAAGGTTTACTGCAATTCTAATTTACCACTTGCTGATTTATTTGCTATGCTGGTCTTTGGGACTTGTTTCTCTGCTGTTCCTGTAGTACTTACATTGGATCCCCTTGTCTGGTGAAGGAATGGTTATGGATGTTTTGCGTGATAAAGATGGTAAGATTCATTAATTGGTAGTTAAGTCTTTCCAGTGTGATTTCCTATCCAGTCAAAATGCCATTCATCTCGAGGAGAAGGAGAAGAGGGAGAAGGAGATGCGCAATCAGATAATCGAAGAGGCTGAGGAGTATAAGCGATCTTTCTATGAGAAAAGGACGCTAAACTGTGAGACGAACAAGGCCAACAACAGAGAGAGGGAAAAGGTGAGGAAACAAGCTTTTCCTGAACAAACTGGGTATAATGGTATCACTTTGATTAGCCAAAATCCTAAGTAGAATGTTCTCTCTTTTCATGTCTTTTCCTTTGCCAGCTGTATTGGATCAACCAAGAGAAGTTCCACAAGGAAGCCGACCAGCATTACTGGAAGGCTATAGCGGAGCTGATCCCACGAGAGGTTGCCACAATTGAGAAGAGAGGGAAGAAGGACCCTGACAAGAAGCCTTCAGTCGTGGTCATTCAGGGCCCAAAGCCTGGGAAACCGACTGACCTCTCGAGGATGAGGCAAATTCTCCTCAAGCTGAAGCAGCACCCTCCACCACATATGATGCCACCTCCACCTCCCAAGGATGACAAAGACGCAAAGGGTGGAAAAGAGAAAGATGGAAAGGCAGGGAAAGACAATGATAAAGACAAGGATAAAGGCAAAGACAAGGACAACGATGAGAAGAGCAGCAGGAAATCTCCCAAAGCTGTAGAATCTGCAGGTGAAACTGCCGCTGATAAGCCTGCTTCCCCACTCAAAGAGACTGGTGGTGATTGTGCTGCTGCCGATGGAGTTGTAGCAGCACCAGTTCCTGCAACAGCTGAGGTGGAGAGTGCTGCTGAGCCAGCGCCAGTTGCTACCGAGTAATCAGATTTCCTGTGCCTCTTTTTCAAGGCATTATCTTTTCGTTTTTTGGGTCTGATCTTTTTGCCTAATTTGAAAGTTACCCTTTTGTCTGTTTGGAGAATAAGAGAAGACCTTCCTTTTGTAGATGCTTGATTGCTGAGTATCTGAGAAGGGATCTTCCTGATTTATCTGTAGGTTTATTTTAGTCACTTTAGAGCGAAATTGACTTCAATAACAGGAAGCATTTGTTTTTAACTAGCACACTGTTCACTATCCTGAGCGGATGAGTAGGAAGTTATGTGCTATATAAAACTTCCTGATCACCACTTAACATATCGAACTCAACTCTAACATGATATTATATCACAGGCTGCTGCACCTACACTCGAAATTAACTAAGCTCAGCTAAATACGGTTCATGTACCAATCGGATATGGGATGCATAGCTCATGCCTTTCAGCACACCCAAGCTTCAAGCAGGCACTTGACCTAATGTGAAGAAGCATGTTTGCTCTCCATTGAATCGCCAGGCATTTCCTTCACTGGAACTGACGTAAAGTTCAACTATGCAATATAAGACTTTAAACTGACCCTCACAAAGGATTGTCCGACATTTTGAACAGAAGGTGCAAGCAGCTGTTTTTCCATCTCTCTGGTCATCTCTGACCAGCTCATAGCATCCTTTTATGCATAAATAACACAAACTGAGGCTCCGGAGAAAAGACTACCGGTTATTTACATATTTCCTGTTCAGAATAGGCCAGACCATATTTTGTCTAGAGCAGGACGACTTGGAAGTAGTATTTGCAGCACAAGACACACGGCAACTCAAAGCACATCTTCCATATGGGCAGATTTTTCAATTTGTGAAAGGGGCAAAATTAAATTAGCATGCCAGCTAAAACAAAAGGAGACATAAAATGCAGCAGCATAACAAGAAAAGGCAGATCCTGGTGAGTGACCTGTTCACCTGCATCACGTGCCTCCTTGCTCTTGGAATACTGTCCTCAGGATGATCTGCATTTGGATAAGCATATAAGTTTGCTACCAAGTTCCCAAAAAACCCTGCCTGGACCATTTCTCCTAATATTCTGACAATGGGATTGATAATGCTCATGGCTGTGTTGCCAAGCAATGCAGGTGTAGGAAAATGCCCCAGGTGAGAAATATAAGATTGCGAGTGTGATTGGTACCCTTGACTGTTGAGTCCCAGACCTGGGCTAAGGCGAGAAGTAAAAACTCTGGGGACTGATCTCAGTGTATCGGGATGAACAGAAGGAGAGAGTGGTCTATGGGGAACAGCAATTCCTAGTTGATGGCTTTTGGACTCCAAGTTTCTTGAAGCTTGTCCACGCCCATAAAGTGGGATTAAACTGGTTTGAGAAATTTCGGATTTACAGACAGGGCATTGCTGTGGCTGTTCCATGCTCTGGGAAGAAATTCCTGGAGGTTCGAGCCACTTGTAAATGCAGGGCCAACAGTAGAGGTGGCCGCAAAGTGTCACCACTGGATCCTGCACCTGTTCTAGGCAAATATTGCATTCAAAACCATTTGATTGGTTATAACCTGAGTCCGCTGCAGCACTTGAGAAAGAATTCCGGCAATTTGACTCATTGGAATCTGTTGGAACCGTATCATCTTCCAAAGCATGCTCCATTGTAAAACTATTGTGAAGCAGATTATTCAACGTACCTGCAGATCAAACCATAAGTGGAAGTCAGAAACTTGCAGAATGTAGGTCATTGCTGAAAATAGCATGCAAGTATATTCATTCATTCTCTCCTTTTTGAGGTGATGAAAGTTCTCAAATTGTCTTTCCTGAGGATTAGCACGTAGCACGTAGCTGCTTTCATGCCTATGTAAAAGCTATCTTGCACTGCTAGTTTTGATGTTTCTTTGCTTCGACAGTGAAGGTTTGTGACTTGTCTCTACTGCATGCATCCTTCTCAGAGTAGCGATCCTCCTCTCATTTACTCTACTTAAGTCATGCAAGTTATTCACGTCTGCCATTAAAGCAGCATAGAGGCCCCTCCTTGAAGAAGAGTTCCCAAAAGAGGCTTATAGAGTGTCATGCGATACACTATATTTATTGAACAGTGTTTTTAGCACAACCTCAATCGCACCAGAACAGCTAGTTATACTTCCCATATAACCATCCAAATTTAGAATTGGGAAAGTTGATTCACACACTCTGCATTTGAGCAAAATGACCACTGACAGTTGTGAAAGTCTCTAAATACAAATAAAAAAGTCAGTAATCTGCTCTGCTGTAGTACAGATGAGTTATTGCAGTCTCCCCAGGATTAAAGACTGATGAACCCTGGACAATATGATGAATCTTGAAACTTTTGGACTCTTTCAAAGTTCGACGAAGGGGCTTAATCAAGTGTTCAAAACGAATCATCTGCCTGAGATGTACGTTTGAAGGGGATAATACGAGCTGGCAGATTCCTAGCTGTTCCCTCATCGGATTCACTTGTGCGTCTCTATGGACAAATGACATCACAGCAATAACAGCATCAATGCGAATGTTGATAATCTATAAATTCAAGAAGCGGGTAAAGAATGAAACTGCACTGAAACCAATGAAAAGGAAACCTTCACATGTAGTCCAGAAGCGAATAAAAGAGAGATCATACAAGATCTGATTGTTGTCCATTGTTTCATTTTGTATAGCTCAGTGTCGTGAACAGTAAGGCTACCAATAAATGAAGATTCACTCGCCATGGCTAAACTGAGCAAACCCGTTTCTATTTCAGACTTCATCACATAAAACAAGAAACAATCTCGGGGAGCTCTGAATGATTGAAAAGGTGACGAGAACACCGAGAATATTCCAGTATACGGAGCGGTAAACACAAGCCAGTGATTCCCTTCTTTTTGCCATGGAGTAAACGGGAGAGCAGAAAAGAACTAGTAGAGGAGAGGCTCTGCTCACCGTGTGAATACGGAAGAACTGCTTCAATCCAAGACTGGAGTAGGCAACAGCAATGGCGGGTTCCAACTGATTTCAGGTAACAAAAGCGAGAAAACTTTTATGTACTTGCAGGCTATCGCTCCATTGAATGAGAGATTGGGCCCCCACTAGGAGGCATACCTCCTTTCAATAGCCGACATGGCACGGTAGAGACACCTAACTCCCACATACAGCGGCCAACATGGATTGGCAGAGGCACCCAGAATGAAAATAAAGCAGTGTGAGCAACCACAGTCTCACGTTAGAAGGGGTGGTAAAATCTGTTGACAGTCAGCTAGTTTTTGACGCGGAAATTTTCTCTCCGTTTTTTCTGAAGAAATAGTTGAAAATGAAATTGTGGAAGACATTACTTACATGTATTCGTTCATGTCGAACTCCGATTATTCAAACTTTGAATAAGACCAGACTGTTCTGCTGGTAGATGCATTAAGCATTTAAAATTCATCGAATTTCCTAACGTAACTTCAGACCGGCATGGAAGATTTATTTGGCTAGCGTTGGAACATGCGCCATCACCTGTTCCACGACCGAAATTTCATGTGATCAATTGTGTGGATTCCCCTATCAATCGTCGAGTCTGTTTAGCTTGTATGAGGATTGTGTAAAACTTCTACCAAACACAGTCATACTTCTAGACAGGTCCATCGGTGGACATGGTACGTAAATGGGCCATGGCTTTGATTGAAGTGCGTAAGCGTTTTGCAACCAAATGTTGTGTAAAGAGAACTTGCTTGGAAATTTACAGTGGCTTTGGATCTTGCATTCTTGATCGCAAGTAAGAGGCGTCAACAAGATTTTCAGGAGAAGTTATGGAGCATGCCATTATATGACTACATTCCTGTTGCGTTCAGGCACCTTCGTAAAAGAAGAATATACAATGGAACCGGGAACTGATATCTGGTAAATTTTCTTGCAAGTTCTATGTTCAGAGCACAATGCTCTGATCAGTGATCACCGCAAGAGAAAAAGACGAAGTGAAAAGTCATACTGATCCGCTAATTCTACAACCAAGTGTCAAATTCTCTCCAGTTTGAGATAGACAGCATTTTCGGGCCTAAAGAACAGCTTAAACGCCACAGAATGTCTATAATCTGGATTCAAACTGAAACGGAACTCTGAGAGTATTAGGGCCAGTACTATCTTTAGCTCTGTCATAGCGTAGTTCTGGCCCAAACAAGTTCTTATTTCCACCCCGAAAGGCAAAAAAAGTGCGGGGAACTTGCATGCAGAGGAAATACCATTTGCAAACCATTCTGGATTGAATTCACCCGCATCAGCTCCCCAGTCGTCTGGATCTTGACGTAGCGCTACTAAAGGAAGCCAAACGTTGGTCCCTTTGGGAGTCTGAAATTTCCCAAACTTCATCTCCTCGCCAGTTTCCTTCGCCATGAAAGCACTGGATGGGCACAATCGCAGAGTCTCGTATATCGCCATATTCAGCTACAGGGCAAAATGGCATGGTTAGTTAGCTTTATCATTTCCTCAGATCAAAATGAGATAAAATTTTCACTCTTTTGGATCAGGTAAGGAACCTACAGTTTTCATCTTGTTCAGCATATTGGCCGTAAGGACTTTCTGGTCTTTAAGGATCTCAAGTACCTCGTCCCGTGCTTGGGTCTGCCACTCTGCATAATGCGCTAGGAGCACTAGAGTGAACGAGACAGTATTTGCAGTGGTCTCATGCCCAGCAAAGAACATAGTCTTGCAATTATCAACTATGAGATGCCTGCTGCTGTGAGACCTGCTGAAGTTCTTTGTGAGGACATCGAGGAAACTATGTGGGTTCTCTTTGTTCTCCTTATCCATCAGATTCACCATAGACCTTTCTACTTCCTTCCCAAGCCTCCAAATCTCTCGATTTGTCTCTGTGGGCATGTATCTATGAGAAAAAACAGAGTGTTTGGAGCATTAGAAGGCAACTATTGACATATAAATTCAGGAAAGAAAGACAGTCATTACCTTAGTCCTGGAATACCCACAGAGGCGTATTGCTTCGCCAGTAAGTCGAGAATTTTTAACATCACTGAGAAGATGTCCATCCCGCGAGTATAGTTGCTTCCAAAACAGGTTTTCGAGATTATTTCTGCGGACAGATTTCTCAGATCCTCGTCAACCTGTACAGTAGCTGTCCCACCAGCTTCTTCAGCCTTAGCTTCCCATTTTTTCCACCAACGGAGTCGCAGATTCTATCATCATCTCCACCATAACCTGCATTGTCCGAATGGATTGTAAAAGTTTACAATCCAAGTGCCTGAACTTGTTACTGAAGGGTCACTTGTACCTTAACTTTGTCCGCAAAGAACTCGGGGCTGATGATCTTCCTCTGCTGAGCCCAGGCTGCTCCTTATTGCTGTTATTATTCCATCCCCGAAGAGAGCTCCCCTGGTTTTCCTTATGTCAGAAGACCGTCCAAACTCGGCAGATTTGTTCTGGCAGAAATCCCTCACCGCATCAAAGTCGCCCAAGTATACCATGACCATGGTCCCGAGGGTGAAAGTGAACACAGAACCTGCAGATAATTCTCGAAAAATTTCAGGAGTATATTGCCCAAATTGGAACTTCAGTGTTCGAAATGTGATAAAAAGAGTTCTTGCAAAGTCGATATACAAATATCAGAAAGATGCTTTTTTCCTCTTTTTTTCCGTCCAAATCCAAATCTCAACAACTATGACCTTGGCTGGTACTGTCAAACTTATGTAAACACTCCCAACTGTCTCTGTATAGACACGAATGAATCATGTCCAAATGCAATTTTCCTGGGCAACTCGATCAGTATTTCCACCATCCTGGGCCATCCTCTGAGCCATCTCCAAATGAATCTTCCTCACATCGGGAATGTTGCCAGAGAAAAACGAAGGTGTGGGTCCATGAATTCCCTGTCCCTGGAGCTTGTTCCGGATCTTCTCAGGCTTGAACCAGAAGAGATGGTACAAGTACGTGGCAAAGCAAGTCAACCCCACAAGGAGCGTGGAGAAGAACACATCAGCGGTTGAATACACCATAGTCGTCTCAGCTTGTTTTGGCTGTAGGTTCTCGACGAGGACTGGCACAAATATGGCTTCTTAGATGCCTTCCCAAGGTTACAAAAGATTCTCTCCTGCTAGAGGACAAGACCTTGATGTCAAGAGGAAGTTTCTCTGAGTATCATCAGCGGGTTTCCCAAATTTCTCGACCCGACTCAAGCTTGGCCGACCTTGGAATCACTGGCTTCTATATGCAAATGCACACGGAAAAGAAAAAAATCCAGCCGGTTGCTGTTTATATGCTCTGTCAAAAGCTTGAAGGGTAACCTAAAAGTAAGAAATTGCAGTTTATATTCTCTTCTCCGCCATGATTGGGGCTAAGATATTGTTAGATATCTCAAACATGACAACGACAGCAAAGGTGCCTTCCTCCTGAAACGGAAGCTGTCACAAACCTTCGATTTATCTCAATTGTATGTACCTCTGCATCGAACAATTGTTGGTTATGCTGAAACTTCACGCTCATTGAGATCGACCTGACACCATTAACCTACATGGGATTCATCTTTCCTCAATTAATCATAACAAAGCGCTATCCGGCGCATTTGAAAGTACGTCTTTATTTAAACTCTGATGCAGTCATATACATGCAGCCCGTAAAACAGAACGGCATTGACCGTGTGAAGTCATCCAAGTTTAAGTACATATCAGTATAAGGAAAGGGAAAAGAAGTACATATCAGGGGAAGGAGAGGAGTTCTAATTGAAGGCCTCTCCCATAGCTAGCATTAACCGATTACAACATCCAAGAGCTCAGTTGAAAATAAAAGCCATATACAACAACAACAACAACAACCCAGAGGCGACCCCACAATCCACATATATATGAGGACACCCGTACATGTAACTTCAGCCTTATTTCAGTTCATTAAAAAAAAATGCAACAATTAGAAATCTTTTACCCAGACCACCCTCTCTGAGACCCAACAGAAGAATTCACCTTCAACCAGTCTAGCACAGAATTAAAATCCACAGGCTGTCCAGTCTCTTCCATCCTTTGTATCACACTCACCACGTGATCACCCCTGAAGCCCATGCTCATAAGCTTATCAATCAGCTCAGTATGGGGATGGTTCCGGAAAAACTGTGGGTGGCTTGAATTCCGAACCATGACATTGTTAGGAGGGTTTGTCGCTGGATTCGGGTGAGGAACATTGGGTGGAGGATACATGCCCTGGGAGAAGTGGGCCTGTTGAGGAGATTGATGGTGGGTTCTTCTCCTGTCAGATTCGTACACCATATACCCACTGCCTGGTGGGACTGGAGTTTGAGAACCAGCAGCATATCCATCACTGGATTGTGGCCCGAAGCCTACCTTAATGGGCTGTGCTGGTGGTTGCTGCTGCACAATCCTACTGGGCCCTCCATACCCATAAGGCACAGTTTCGGCATGGCTAGATACTGGAGGTGGAACCCCTGAGTATGGCATTTGCATGTGCATGCTGTTGGGTATAGTTTCTTGATGAGGCGGAGGCAGGGGTGGATTTGAAGTCTGGTTTGGCGGGTAGGGAGAGTAAACTGGTGTTGGTGGGGCCCTCATTTGGGGTGGCACTGATGCTTGCTGCTGTGGTGGTGACTGCACCTGTACCTGTTGGGGCAACAGCTGGGCCCACTGCTGCTGATACTGAGGGAAAGAATGCATACTCGACGTCTGATTAACTTGAGGCAGCATTGATGGAGGTGGGACTTGGGAAACTTCATGCAATTGTGTTGACCTCCCTTGAGGATCAGAAGGTGTGTATTGAATCTGAGGAAGCTGAGTAGCACCCGGTGGATTTGGTATCTGAGCAGCAGACAGATAATAAGCCTGTTGTTGGGAGACATTCTGGGGAGGGGCTTGTGAAGGCGGAGGCACTGATTGTGGTGGAGCCACTTGGTGAGGTAGGGCAAGAGCTAATTGTTGATTTGATGTATCAGATGCATTCTCAGTCCTCTTGGTTTCGGGCGCAGGCGTGGAAGCTCTCTCCTCAGTGGATTTCGAATTGCCCGAAGAAGTTTCTTTCTGGGCAACTTGAAGCATAGCTATGTCTTTCTGAGCGTCAGCAAGTTCTTGCTTGTCTCTAAGGATCTGAACTGACCTGTGGACCTGCACAAGCATCCCCAAAAAAATATAAAATTACTCTACTTCTCGTATTACAGTACGATGTTTATCTGCTTGATAGACTCCACTTCATATTGCAACTAAGAATACTTTGCAATTTTGATGATCTTCTAGATACTTTACATCGATAATAGTGAGACATATGGTTTCCTAGAGGTACACTGCCATTCTCAAAGAACACGTGAACTTGACAACACAAGACCTCACAACTAAAGCAACATAGCGCATTTATAGAATCAACTGACCTCTTGAAGATGTTTCTCAAGAGACTTAAGCTTGGCATCTGCATCCCCATGATCCCTATTCAATTCTGACCGCATTTCTCCTATTGATTTATCAAGATTGTAGCAGTATAGCTCCAGTTGTGAGAGTCGAGAACTAATTCCCTCAAGAAAGCGCATGAGGTTGTCAACATACTTTTTCGTGCTCCTCTCAACAATAGCAACCATATCTAGGTTAAGAGAATCTTCAGGTTGACTGTGGGCGGGTGCAGCATACATTGGTCTAGCAAGTCTACTTTTATGAAAATCCTGTCCGCAGCAAACAATAAGAGCCTTTATAGGAGATATAGAATGATAGATATTGGAAGCACGGCGCCAAGAGCCAAAACCAATAAGAACAGCTCGTCTTTCTAGAATATAAAGGAAGTGCAGAGGCAGAAACCAGGACCAAGAAATATTGACCTCATATAACTCAAAGAACAAAAATTAACCTCTGTCATCTTCCTATCTATTCCTTTTGTACATCAGCGCAATGAGTCTATGTACCATGAAGTAGTGAGTTTCAAGAGAACTCTAATACGATTATGCAATTTCCAACCTCTCCCAGCAGCAAATAGTTAAAGACAAAGCAGAAGAAACAGGAATACCCTCTCTAGTTAGAGAAGGATTATCGGATGTTGATCAAGAAACTGTAAATATAAATCCCAAAATTGATTTTACAGGCCCAATCTTTGACAGCTCCCGGATAAACCCAGTTTGAAGATGAAAAACCACAAGCAGAGCCATCAAACTCACGAAGTTTAGAAAAACAAACAACCTCTTCAATTGACCACAATCAGAGAGCTCCATAGCTTAACGCTCAACCATTTACTAGAGAAAGGATCTCAACCGATAGCCGATCCCGAACAACCTTCCAAAAAATTGAATAAAAACCTCCACGCGAACCCAAAAAAGCATCACAAGCAATTTTTTTTTTTGAAGCACCTTTGCGGAATTGGTGCCTATGCTGGGATCAGAGTGGCCTCCATTAGAGGAGTCCTGATTCCCGTAGTCCTCGTACGAGCAGAGGATGTCGTCCGACGCGAAATCAAAGCCCTTAGAGCCCGGGTTCGCCCGACCTGAAGAACCCGAAGCCATTGTCAGCTCGAACTGGTAGAAGACTGAGACGGAGATACAGCTAGGGTTTCAGATTTTTGCTCCGACGACCGTGGGCAAGGAGAGCAGCTAGCAGGCAGGATTTCTAAGGAAAGAAGAGGGAGATGTTCCGAAGGACGTCTGCAAGCGAAGGTTGCTTCTAACTATAAAGAAGAAGATTAGATGTTATGTGATCCCGGTGTACTATAAGCCCGACCCATAGCCAAAGAGAACTTGTGGGCCCCGCTCCAAATTGTGTCGTGCGCCTCCGGTTCACCAGGAGCATGGAACGCTTCACTAGGAATGACGTGCGTGGAAGTGGAGAAACGTTCCAACGTGTCGTGAGCCAAACGGTGGATGGACGGCGGATATGGACGAACGTTAATCAATTTTCTTTTTGGGAAAAAAATTGATAAATAAAATCTCTCAAGAAAAAGAAAAAGAAAAAGAAAAACTGTGGATAGGACGTTAGGTCCATTTTTTAGATAAGGACGAGAGATGGGTCAGGCGCATTAACGTTCCAATTATGGAACTCCACATGTTATTTTTCATAAATATAATTTATTTTACATGTATATATATTTAAAATTTTTAATATAATAAAAATTTAATTAATTATTATAATATCAAAAATTATTAATATATATATATATATAATTCATCAAGGCAATGTGAATGATATGAATGATGCGGTAACTTTCAGCATTGACAAATATTATATATATCAAAATTTCAGGCTGCGTTGTTACATAAGTTTCCCATCTGTTCCACCTTGATTCAACGTTTGATCTGTGCACATGAGAAAATTCTTCGAGTTGAATTATTTAAACATAGCGTGAGATATTATGTCGGAGTTAATTATATAAATTAATATAAATTAATATTTTATTTATTTAAATAAAATATTATAAATAAAAAATTATATTAATAAATTCGTTATGTGGCCGGTGGGTGGGTTCGCGCCATGTGTTAGACGGTCGAGGCAGATCGGACCTTCAGCCTCGTGCCGCTCATGTACAGTGTCCACATGAAGACATCTATAATCTGCTTCGAGTGTCGACAGAATCCACGGATTCCCTTTTCTTGACGGATACGCATCTTCTCCGCCATGACAAGACAGGATAGGACAAGACCCGGGGTCTTAGTTCTGAAAGTGACAGAATTGCAGATGTTCTGCCCGTCGAAAATGTCCTTCTATTGCTAGGCTGGAACGGTCACGACTGTAGGCTAGTAGACTCGAACCGAAACCGAGGCTCAGCTATTCAACTGGTTCAGCCCATTCTTAGTTGCTCAGGCATGACGTGGTTCTTCCATCTGCAACTTGCACCACCTTGTGGAAATATACTCTGTCACTTCCTATCGGGCGCCTTTCTGGCCCTGTATCGGTGACGAGGACGATGAACAGGATGTCACTGTCGCTTCCAATTAAGATTGCTCGCTCTGCTCTATTAATCCTAGTAGCAGTTCACTTTTCTCTCCGGTAATCGCGTAGTCCCCCGTCTATTTTTCTTCAGCCTCGAGTTTCAACATGGTTGTGCGGTCATCACGGAGGAGCGCATATCCCGATGAATAATCTAGAGAGTGAGTCAGAGAAGTACCCCGCTATGATTCTGCCCCTTTTGACCTGCACTTGCAGCAGAGTATCAATCTTTTTGCACTGTTCATGGCCTCCCTTACGGACGCAATTCTTTTGATATATTCTTCGCCGATAGATACCGCTTTCACCGGTACCGGTATGAAATCGTAAATTATCTCTGTTAGCTAAATTCAAGTAGAGTGGAGCGGGTGGAAAAGATGCAATATCACACTAATCCACACAGGAGATTGTTATTATTATTATTTTTAATGTAGATTCGAATGTCACCTGCCTACACGATCATGCAAGTAGGATGCCGTGCTTAGTTGTAGATTGGATCAGAGGTAATTCCGTATGAAAAACCGTACGCAGAAGTCGGCAAATAATAAAAAAGATGTAGTCTTGTTTTTCTTTCTGCTTGTTTGTTAATGGTTTCCTTTGGTAGGAGGTATGTGTTCGTCTGTGAATGGGGGG
>CXYZ01024283.1:2110281-2166325 GCA_900006705.1 Sonneratia caseolaris | reverse complement strand
GGGGGGGTTGGGGTTCGCTTCATCACATCGCATCGACAATTTAATAGTGAAAGCGATGCTGTCTCGTTCATTCATTCCATTCAACCACCAGACGACGCGTATCTTCTTTCTCAACAGCCCCGGCTGGATTTGGATCATCATCATCATCATCATCATCATCAGCTTCGGACACACGCTCTCTCTGTCATCACGTCAAGATCAAGAACTTCCCGCCTGCTTCTTTCCCTTCCCCTGCTGTTTCTTCATCCGTCCATGAAGCACATTCCTGTTGGTTTCTACCTCTCTTAGTTGGGACTGGAATTCTTAAAAAGAAAGGCCGACCCTTTTCCCCGTTTTGCTCAATCTCCTTCTTCCTCTTCTTGATCTGACCGTGATGGAGAGTCCTCTGTTGGGTGGAGAGAGCAGCCAAGGAGTAGGCCGCAGAGATCAATTCAATCGCCGCTCCGATGCGATCACCTACGGTTCCCCCTACCAGAAGGCTGCTGCTCTTGTCGATTTAGTGCGTCTTCCCTGCTCCTGCACCCTTCTTTTAGCTCATTCTTAGCTGCTACAGTCGATCCTTGTTTGAGGTCTTACTCGATCTGTTCTGGTGCCAGATTGCTTGCTTTTAACATCCACTATGTGAGATTGATACATTGGTGGCACATTTCTTGTTCCATCCTCTAGAGCCTCTTTATTTTTATTTAAAAAAGTTTATGACGCTCTTTGGTCACTGAAAATAAATAATCTCATTATAGGATTTTTTTTGCTCACTTAATTATGCATCCTGCAGGCTGAAGATGGTGTTGGGTTACCAGAGGAAATTCTCGACAAATCCCACTTTGAGAAAGCTGCAAAGCACTATTTTATCTTTATCAAATTCGATTTCCTCTGGTCCCTTAACTACTTGGCACTCATAGTGTTGAATTTCTTGGAGGTTGGTTCCACTACCTTCCATTAAAGGGAACCGATAGCTTCTTCCAAGGTGAAGTCGTACTCAGCCTGCTGGTTCTTTTGCAGAAACCTCTGTGGTGTGCAAGATACTCTACGGATGCTTGCGATGAGAGGGATTACTTTTATCTTGGGCAGCTGCCTTATTTAACGAGCGCTGAGTCTCTCATATATGAGGTAACCACAAAACAGGCCATCACAACCCGATGTCATAAATTTGATTAACCATATCTTCATGATCAGTGTCCAAAAAATGCAGAAAATTTTGATTTTGTTTTGGGAGACATTATGTGCTGTTCATTCGTTCTTGGCTTAGCCGATAAAATTTCTGTTACATATCCTCTTTTCTCCACTATTCATGTTATTGTGGATAAATTGAAAAAACTACTCAGAGAGATACACTTATTCATATGTTTCTCTGGCAGGGAGTAACGTTGATTATACTAGTGACCCATATGTTTTTTCCACTTGCATACGAAGGGCAATGTATCTACTGGGCGAAGCCTCTCAATCGATTGAAGGTGCTTTATTATTTGTAGACTAGCTTGTCCGAAATGAATTGCAGGCTAATAGTCATATTGAAGAATTATAATCTTTGGGCACTGTATATTCAAAATTATGGGTTTAGTTTTTGTATTTTAACTTGCAATAGAATGTAAGCAACAAATGTGACCGTGGTGGTAAGATGATAACCTCAGATCTCTTTTAATGCTTTTATTTTTGGCCGAACATTCAGGTTATTTGCCCTTTGGTTTTGATTGCATATTTTTGCATATTGATAATCTGAACCTCTGGGATGAATCTTCAGGTTGCTTGCCTTTTGATTTTGGTTGCCGATCTAGTGGTTTATGCCATCTGCTTATCTCCACTGGCCTTTGACTCTCTTCCATTCAGGGTTGCTCCATATATTAGGGTCGTGTTTTTTATCCTTAATATAAGGTATTGTGGAATTTATTGCAAGTACTTATCTGTAAAATTCAAGATAATTGTTATGTTGGCGGCCTTGCATTGTATGGAAAAAAAAATTATAGAACAGGAGGGCAATCAACATATTTTTATCATCAGATATAATCCTTTTTATTTATGTTCCAGGGAATTGAGGAATAGCATCGTTGTTTTAGCTGGCATGCTTGGGACATACTTCAACATTTTGGTATATTTACTACCTAAGATGCTGTATCAGTGCTTCCGACTAATAAGATGATATATTTTCCTTATTTCATTTTCACTGCAGTACATCTATCACTGAACTTACATAGAGGATGTCGTTTCTTCTTGTTTCTGTTTGCTCCACAGGCTTTACTGCTTCTTTTCCTCCTGTTCTCTAGTTGGGTGGCATATGTCATGTTTGAAGATACCCAAGAGGGCAAAACTGAATTTACTTCATATGGAGCTGCACTATACCAGATGTTTGTCTTGTACACCACATCCAACAACCCGGATGTTTGGTTAGCTGCATACAAGTAAGTGGAACTCATCAAGAATGTCTTACGAAACTAATGGTGTGTACTGTTCAGAAGCTAAGTTTGATATCTGTTTTGTTTTGCAGAATATCACGTTGGTACTCCCTCTTTTTTGTTCTTTACATTCTATTGGCTGTCTACTTTGTCACGAATTTGATTCTTGCTGTCGTATATGACAGCTTCAAGGGTGAGGTATGGTCTCTTTTTATACTCTGTACAGCTTTTACATGATCAATCCTTTTCCCCTTGGGTAAATAAAGTTTTCGCAGCTTGCTAAGCAATTGACTGATATGGATCGCATGAGGGAACGCATATTGGCAAAAGCCTTTAATCTCATAGATGAGGAAGTAAGTGCTGTTTTGATTACTCGCACTCTAGTGAAATTTTCCCTCTTTTCTCGCATATAATTAATGGGCTTCTTCTGTTACAACAGAAAGTGGGATTCATAAATAAAAAGCAGTGCATTTATCTTTTTGAGGAACTCAACAATTACAGGTAAGAAGCAATGTGTATCTTGAGCATGCTTAGGCTCCTTCATTTTCTTCACTTCTCCAATCCCTTCCACTTTTCAGTCCCATATCGTCTTGGTTGATTTTGTAGAAAACAGATGCTTCCCAATTTGTTTGAGAAGAGAATGTTGAGATTAGGGGGAACCATGACATGTTCTTCCATTTATTTATGTCTGATGAATGTCTTTTGGGAAATTTTCCCCTTTTAACAGAAAATGGTGACATTTGTTCTTGCACTTGGACAGTTACACTCCTAATGTACTTTTTCTAACCAAGTGATCCCGACACTTGAATATGTATAGACTACACATTATGTTTAGATATTTCCTAATTTCGTTGGTAGCTTACCATACTCATCCTTGAATACTTCTTCTTACAGAACACTGCCAAAGATATCAAGGGAGGAATTCGAGCTGATATTTGATGAGCTAGATGATAGTCATGACTTCAAGGTACAATGAATTTGACTTAAGAATTAAACTCATGATGATGGTTCTTTATCCATCATGTTGAGGCCTGAAATTAAGACGTGGATAGTTTTTGAGAAACCAGTGAAGCTGTATATTAACTAATGACAATGAAAATGATTGTTCTTCTCTGAATACCCTCATTTGGCATCTCAATCCTTGTTCTGTAGGTCAACTTGGATGAATTTTCTGATCTTTGCAATGCCATTGCCCTGAGATTCCAGAAAGAAGAGACGGTAAGTAGGAAATTCTCCTGATAAGAGAGATCTCATGGATGGAGCTTTGTTACCGATTATGTTTACTCAAACGCGTTGTTTGTCACAGCCTTCTTTGTTCGAGAAATTCCCAGGAATGTACAATTCACCAGCTTCCATGAAGTTGAAAGATTTTGTACGAAGTCCAAAATTTGGATACATCATATCTTTTGTTCTCATTCTGAATCTTGTTGCTGTGATAGTTGAAACAACGGTATGTGCTTAAATTTACCTAGATATGGTGTTTTTGAGACATGCATGAAGCTTGATGGGATCCTATAGATCTTACTGATAATTAATCTAAGCATTCAATTAGATACTTTGGTAGTTTTTCATAAGAACAGCATTTTTCATATTAAGACGTTGATATCAAGTGTTTCTTGGTGTCAGCTTGATATAGAGAACAACTCTGCCCAAAAGGTGTGGCAAACTGTCGAGTTCGTCTTTGGTGAGTTCTTGCTTGTGTGCTAAGATTTCATTCATGCTTTATCGGAGATAAAATTACATTTTTATAGATTGAAGGGCTAATTGCATTTGCCTGAAGTTACTCTCAATCTGATCGGATTTACTAGTTAGAAGTGTCACTGGGATACCTTTTGCTGTGCAGGTTGGGTTTATGTGCTGGAAATGGCTTTAAAAGTGTATTCATTTGGATTTGAAAACTACTGGAGGGATGGCCAAAATCGCTTTGATTTTCTGATTACATGGGTCATAGGTAATTCTTACCCGTCTGTGTTTAATAATTTTCCCTTGCATGTTTTTCCAACATCTACATCTGCGGTAAGCACATATTTATCAGACTGAAACTATGTTTAGTTCACTGATAAATTCCTTCTCGTGCAATTATATCTTCCAAACTTTCGTCCCATGTAAAAATATGTGCCTCTGAAATTTTGAGAATGTTCTTTTCTCCTCCATTTGAAATTTTTGAGAATGGAATTCTTGATTATTGATTTTGTGTACTTTGCAGTTATTGGAGAAACCATAACTTTCATAGCTCCAAATGGACTGGACTTTCTCTCAAATGGAGAATGGTAGAGATCGTATTTAATTTTCCATGCCCTGTTGTTCTTTTATTGGTGACACACCGGGGAGTGCTGCCCTGCGCACTTGCTCTGATATTTTCTTCCTTTGTCTTAACAGGATCCGCTACCTCCTCCTTGCTAGAATGTTTCGATTGATAAGGCTGCTGATGTATGTTCAGCGCTACCGAGCTTTTGTTGCAACTTTCCTAACGCTCATACCAAGTTTGATGCCTTACCTGGGAATAATATTTTGTATCTTGTGCATTTATTGCTCTCTTGGAGAACAGGTATGCCAATCAATTCAAGTTCTTAATCCTGTGTACTGCTCAGAAACTTATTTTTGTATTCAGATGTGAATCCATCTTTGACACTGCTGCTGCAACTCTTTTTTGAAGATCTTTGGAGGGATTGTCAATGCTGGGAACTCAAAGTTGAACTCAACTGCTCTATATGATGATGAGTATCCTTTTTCATGACTGAGACAGGAAAATTATAGTTTATGAGCAGCCTGCCGGGGACGTCTTAAATGTTTTTGGTTGTCTCGCTTATAGCTAGCACAATGAGTTTCCCTAACAAAGATCAGTTATTTGCTTTTCAATTTCAATGATTATCCGAATGGAATGGTGACACTCTTCTGCCTGATGGTCATGAATAATTGGCAAGACTGGATGCAGGTACTTCTACTAGCTCCTGTGCTTCTCTTCCTGGGTCTCATAAATAGATGCAGTTCTTTTGAAGCACACCTTTCTTGGTGTTTCAGAGCTACAAGGAATTGACAGGAAGTACTTGGACCCTCATATATTTCATCAGCTTCTACCTAATAACTGTTCTATTGCTCTTGAATCTGGTAAGTTTAATTTGATACGTCCAGAGTTTAAGGCATAAGGTTATGCTGTCACATGCTAATAGCATGTGCTTTATATTTCAACTTGGGTGTATACAGGTAGTAGCCTTTGTCCTGGAGGCATTCTTTGCTGAGATGGATTTGGAAACATCAGAGAGCTGTGGAGAGCAAGACAAGGTTATTGCAGCACATTGTAACTTACGTCAGATCCAGTTCATACGATAGTCTGTTATATGACTGTCAGTGGCTGTGACAGCTTAAATTCTACGGTAACATTGAGTCCAACAAATTTATCCAGCGCTTAATTTCGACTTACTCTCTTTTCAGGAGTCTGGACACAGAAAGGACCGGAGAAGATCTGTCGGGTAAGTTTCCACATAGTTTGGGAGAGGCCAGAGTTAGAACTGCTCCCAGATTTATGATCAGACAAAACTTTAGATTCATGTGTTGCAGTTAATTGTTTTTCCAACGGTTGGTGCAGCTCAAAGACAAGGAGTCAAAGAGTTGATATGCTGCTCCATCATATGCTGAGTGCAGAGCTAGATAAAGAGAATTGCTCCAATCCACAGCCCGACTTGTAAATTCCGGTAACTATGAGAAAAACCTTTCTGCTCTGCATTCGACTCAGAATCCAAGCGCTGGGTTAGCTCAGGCTTTTACTTTCTTTCCCAAAGCTACACCAACATTTTGGCATGGGGAACGAAGATGAAGAAGACCAGGACACCTCCACGTGAAAGTCTATTCATGTACTCAAACATGAACTGAAGCACTTCACTTAATTTGAGGGAAGAGCTCACTGCTGGTTCCACAAGACAGTGCTGTTGGCGGATAATCTTCATGCCTTAAGTCTCAATCCAGTGTTTGTATTCCCGTGTTACATGCAACGGTCGCACTCTCGCTCCAGCGTCGGACCTGTCTTACCGATTTGCTGGAGCATGACATCTTTCGGGGGCAGGGAAGGATTAGATTAACATTGCAGCAGATATCCTTTCACTGTGTTTTACCCATTTCCTCGGACGAAGGGGGCAGAGAATGACGTAGAAACTAGCAAGACAACTAACTTGAGGGTGTTTACAAAGTTGCTGATGCTTGGAGAAAATGAAACCCGATCCTGATGGGCATTGCTCGGACGTGCCCGAGTGGATTATCGAACTGCAGCATGTCTTTGACTATCCCAGAATCATCGTAGGACAGGAATTGTTGTCGGAGCGGAGCGGAGCGCCTTATGGAACTTAGGTTTCATTTCAACGCGACAATTCCATCTCCCTCGCATTGAAATGCTCCATGGAAAAGGAAACGTATTACCCCTTACTGTCGTGATGCTGCAGCTCCCGTGTGCAAGCCGCGAGCGACTGAGCTGGAGTCGTCGACCGAGCAATTTACCGTTCAACCGCAGGTCGGTCCGTCACGTGTCGAGTGGTTGGAGGTGACCCGAGGAGCATTTATGATCTCTCTGCGCGGTCGCTTGCTTCCATATTCACTTCTGTTGACGAGAAATGTATTCCCGAGTGGAGAGCTGACTTGCGTGGGGCGAATTTCTATTTGAATTCACGATTAATGTCATCTGAATATTCGTCGATGACTTAATGGGAGGGATATCAAGAAAAAGAAAAAAGAAAACAATTTCACTGCTTACCGTAAACCGGTAGGGGAGATTCAGCTACAAATGCTGGCTAGTGCTACCTTGTTGGGCCGACATTGGGCCCAAAGGATATTGCCTTGTTGGGCCATAATGGGCTTTAGGTGATGCGGGTGAGCGTGTCATTTGGGGGCCCAAGTAATTCCAAAACAAGTCCCTCCTCTATGCCTCATTATTATTATTATTGACAAGAGGCTCCATATATATATATATATACATATATATATACATATATGTGTGTGTGCTCGCGATGACGTGATGATTGAGTTGTTGCGGATAATGAATATAGATTGAGAATAATATCAGGTTGGTATTAATACTTGTCTTCTCGAAGACTAGAATGTTGAAAAATACGGGTCCTCCTGTCGTTTCAAAGGGACAGGAGAAGCTTCAGTTCAGCCACGAGTCGAGGTCGGCAATTCAAATCGTGGAATGGAAAATTCCCCCACCCTCTCCGTGGTACCTTGTGGTACCGGGCATTCCATCAAGTGGGTGGAGACGCGCCTCGCTCCGACTCCATGTCCCAATCGGTGGTACGGTCTTCATTATCCCATTCCAGTGAATTGACCGAGATGGTTCGATGTATCGCCGTATGAGAAAGTAGTTCATCATCTATTAATTTTATATTGTATGAATAGTATGAATAGGTATCCGATAAACCCACCGTGGTCGCGGTAGAGTGGTTCGGCACTCATCATCCCAACGGGAGAACTCGAGTTCGAGTCTCACCTGCGGCGGGGAGCTCTTAACCCCTTAAATGGGCCGACCCGGGGCGATCCGGATTAATCAGTTGGACAAAGTCAAACCGGATACCGGCGGTTTCTAAAAAAAAAGAAAAAAGAATAGTTATCCGATAATATTAGACTGCGAGAAAAGCCTCTTCTTGCTGGCTCGTCTCTATCCTTGACCCGTTCTCGTGAGACCAAACAAATGACCAAACAGAGTGTGTTTGCCGTGCAGACCTCACGTAGTTCGTGGAAGGGAGCCTCGTACGATCGACAGTTACTGTCGATTTGGTGCAGCGGTGCATACCATAGCCGGGTAAATTGGCGGGTAGCGGAGCAACCCGGAAAAATGCTCAGCTGTGCTGTGCAAAGAGAATTGAATGGGAGACTCGGAGTCTCGGTCTCGGTCGGCTGGCTAATCAAGCAGCCATGGAAGCCTGGTGCAGCGTCTGTTTAGGTGGATCGAGTCACCTTCTCCTTCCCTCCACGAAAGAACCCCAGAGAGGACTCCGTCGGAAGACGAATTGGACAGAGTCCACACTAAGCAACCTTAATTTTCTCGGCACGGTGAACTAGTTCAGCCGATTGGATCTTACTGTTGAATAATTTGCCGTCTTGAGGCCGGTACTCCTCGTCTGTACGGCGGGGAAAGGGAAGGGGGGGGGGAAGTCACCCACCCCCGCGGCCCCACCCAAACCTTTAAAAGCAGAAACGGTGTCCCTATGGAGTTTCCTGATCTTGTTTGGATGCGGGAATTTGGCAGTGTTTTACGGGGAGACTTTCCTTATTTGACGTTTTCCTTCGACAGGACACGCCCGTACTTAATGCTAAAGGTCCACTGGTCGGAGGTAGCCAACGACTACGGAGGCCTCAAATGGCCCTCGCCGCCGGCGGTGGTGGAGGAGGACTCGGACTCCGGAGGAGGAGAAGGCCCACAAGAATATACAGTAATATCATCATACTCATCGTTTTTAAAACTAGATCGAATCGTAAACCAATTAAATCGTATATTTAATAAATAATAATAATACATAATTAATTATTATAAGTAAAGATATTATGTAGTAAATACTAATTTATGACTTTAAAGTTTAAAATATCAATGCTAATGTATAAGATCAGTAAAAATATATATATAATTTAAGTTTAATAAAATAAAATGTAATATCTATTTTTTAAAAATGGATATCGAATTGATGAGATTTTTTTAAAAAATAGTTTTTAATTTTTTCGGTTTGACCGTTGGTCCAATTAGATTTATTAGTTAAACCGAAAATTAGGTTGAGTTTGATGAATTTGACCAAATTTAGAGTGTGTTTGGATTATTTAAGTAAATCCCACCATATGGTTGCCTAAATCTCTATGAACCGGTTCAACCGATTGATCCAATTCAGTTTTAAAAATTATAATTCTAATAATGGATTTTTCTCCAAAATATTTTGATTTTTTTACAATGAAAAAAAAGTGGGTCATTCGTGTATGTCCACTGATAATATTCGATGATCCATTGAATGATTTTTTTTATTAAACATTACTGGCGCTTATAACGCGCGCGCGTAATCTTTAATCCCGAGACAGAGAGAAAGCACACTGCCGAAGTCTATCATCGCAGTCACCACTACGCAGACATGAAAGCTACGGAGAGAGAAAGACAGTGTAAATAAAAGATGGTTCGCCTCTCTGTTGACTTGGAAGCCAGCCTGCAGAGACGCCTACCACTTACTTATATGAAATATATGTATCAATATATATATATATATATATGTGATGTTATATTATATGTATTGTCTTGATAGATGTGAGCAGAGAAGAGAGATTGTGTTTGGTCGTGTAAGACAACATAAACCCGCGCTGTGCGATCAAGCCCCTCGCAGAACCTCTTTCAGTGACTCTTTTCTCTCTTCCCACGCCGGCCCAATCCCTACTTTGTCTCCATTCAGCTGCTGCTTCAGCTTTTCCGTTGTATGTTTATAGTCAGAAATCTCTATTCAAAGTACCCAACTTTATCACCCATCGCCAGGGACTGTTTTGGGGGCGTTTCCTCTCGGTCTGTCATCTCTGTGATAGTGGTTGGTGGATTTGGTGTTTGGTGGCTTCAACTTTGAATAGTTCCTTATGCCCGAATTTCGATCCCAGGTGATCATTGCCCAGTAAGTGGGCTTGGGGATTTCATTCTCCGTTATACAGGTAAGAGGTCGATTCTTTCCGGGGCATCATGGGTGTTCGCAAAGTTGGGAGCTTTCCTGAGTGATTTGTAATTCTAAAGGTGGGGGTTTTTCCTGCTGGTGCTTTTGCCGCTGATCGGAGATGGGTTGTTTGCACTCAAAGTCCTTGGCCGTTGATGATAGTCGAGAGAGCCCGAAAGACCGGTTTTCAGCCAGCAAGCGGTCTTCCGAGATGATTATGAAGGACCCGATCCCTCGATTGGGTCCGTCCAAAAGAGAGAGCGGCTTTGGGGGCAAGGTCAAGAGTGGGGATTTGAGCCTTATACTGATCGACAAGAAGGCGAATGGCTCCGGGCCGTTGTGTGATGATGACGATGAGATTGAGAGGAAGATCAGTCAAATTGAGAAGCAGAGGAGGGAGAGAGCTGAATCATTGGCGGCTGATAAGAACCCGGTCTCGGTCATCGGTCAGGTCCCAAAGGCTGCAGAAGGCGAGCATGTGGCCGCAGGGTGGCCGTCTTGGCTATCTGCTGTGGCTGGTGAGGCCATCAACGGGTGGCTGCCCCGGCGATCTGATACGTTCGAGAAGCTAGACAAAGTATGTGCCCCTCCCCCTCTTCTTCCCAACTTTACTCATTCATTAACGGATTTTCTCTGAATGCGATTGTTTGCAATGATTTTTCGTGTTTGTTAATGAAAATATACAGAGTTAAATTGTTTAGGCTCGATCAATTTGGTGAAAATCTTAACTATGTAAACCACTCCGCATGCATTATGACTTCATGAGTGTTCAGCTCAACTGCCTGATGAGCTTTGAATTAAGGTCTGACTTTCATTTTTGTTCCTGTGGAGGTTCGGCTGACAGTATTGGTGGTTCCATATGCTTTTGTTGCAGATTGGCCAAGGAACTTATAGCAGCGTGTATAGGGCCAGAGATGTCATTAGCAATAAGATTGTTGCTATCAAAAGAGTACGATTCGACAATCTGGATCCTGAGAGCATCAAGTTCATGTGCAGGGAAATTGTGATCCTTCGCAGGCTCGACCACCAGAATATAATAAAGCTCGAGGGCTTAATAACCTCCCGTATGTCCTGTAGCCTGTACCTCATATTCGAGTACATGGAACATGACCTCACAGGGCTCGCAGCACGCCCTGGAGTAAAGTTCACGGAACCTCAGGTACTCTATTGATGATCTTCATTCGTCCTGTGCCCTTGTTGTTACTATAGCTGCTTCTTAGATATGCAATTCTCTCTCTTCGTGTTAACACCTGATTAAAGTTTTGGATCCTTTGCAGATCAAATGTTACATGCAGCAGCTCTTGAGTGGGCTCGACCACTGCCACCGACATGGAGTACTCCATCGAGACATAAAGGGCTCGAACCTTCTCATTGACAACAATGGAATCTTGAAAATCGCAGATTTTGGATTATCGAGTTTCTTCAATCCTGACCATTCTGCTCCACTGACAAGCCGAGTGGTGACTCTATGGTATCGACCCCCAGAGCTTCTACTTGGAGCATCTCACTATGGAGTTGAAGTCGATTTATGGAGCACTGGGTGCATACTCGGGGAACTCTACACTGGGAAGCCTATCTTGCCTGGGAGGACAGAGGTATCTCATTTTTAGATTCTATTAAAACAAAAGATTCTCAGTAAAAACTTTTGTTCATATTCCAACGTCCATTTAGAATTAGAGTCATTTCAGGCGTGCAAACGTTTTGCAGTCGACTTGGAATCCTTCACTCTGACGGAGTGATGATAATGTTGTAGGTTGAGCAGTTGCATAAGATTTTTAAGCTCTGTGGTTCACCTTCTGATGATTGCTGGAAAAAGTTGCATCTGCCTCGTGTGACTGTTTTCGGGCCTGCCCAACACTGCCAAGGATGTATTGAGGACGCGTTCAAGGAACTTCCACCTGTTGCGGTCAGGCTAATGGAAGTGCTTCTTTCAGTGGACCCATCACAGAGAGGAACTGCCTCTCTCGCACTCAGGAATGAGGTACTCCTGATTCTCTACTTAATGAGTGAGGGCGCCAATAGTCGATATTCCCTTGAACGATTGGGAGGTTCTTCTCCGATTATTCTTACTTCTTTTGCCTTTTATTTTCTTCATTTTTCTTTGCAGTTCTTTACGACGAGTCCTGTTGCTTGTGATCCTTCAAATTTGCCCAAGTACCCACCTAGTAAAGAGATTGATGCCAAATTGCGGGAGGAGGAAGCTAAGAGGTGCGAGCTTATGCTGATTGATTGTTTTCTTCTCTCTTTTGCCTTTCCTCTCCCCTCCCCTTTCGGTATCTGGATGTGATTCAACTATTGATTTTCGAGAGGGATTGATGATGTAGTTTTATACTGAGTCAGCATAAATGAGAGAGAAAGTGGTGTGGTGTTTCTTCGATTTGTTCTTGGAGCAGCACATTGATATCATCTGATTGGCTTTTACAGAAAGGGAACAGCAGGAGAAAAGAACATGCCTTCTGAAAAGAAACTTCCCCGAGATTTTCGGTCTAAGGCTGCGTATAATGGTAATCTCGAACAAATGCCGGTAAGTCTAGATAAAGTCTTCTCCATTTATTGTATTATGCAACATATCCTAATCCAATATTCTCTGTACCTACTATCATCTGCTTCTGCTGATTATATTTCTACATATCATATACCCGCAGACGAGGCAGTCCCATTCAATGTCCAGGAACCGAGGCGAATTGTTCGGTTCTCAACAAGAGAAGACGGTCTCAGGATTCATGGTTGGTCCACTCAAAGAACTGCAAGGCTCAAGGGAACCAAGAAAAGACCAGGGAGAACATTATCCAAACCGAGCCTCATACTCTGGCCCACTAGCCCCAGGATACGGACTCAGTAAGGTCCCCAAGGAGTTGGATCATTCAAGCACTCTGTCTACAGACCCTAACATATCGACACTTTCAAGCCTAGTGGCTTGTAGAACTGGAGATGGTAACCAAGAAAAGTCTGGTCCTTTGGTGCCCAGTTCAGTGAACAAAGTCGACAGGTTATCCGGATCAATAAACTCAATGGAGGCACTTGTCAGGAGGCAGGACAGTAAATATTATTCTAGAAGAAATGATGACATTCCTTTGATAGAAGGGAAAATCAGTTCCAAAGAGTCAGCTGTGGTATGTTATTCCACACCCCTCTCCCCAACCAAATCTTTCTTCCCCCTTGCAACTCAGATTATGTGCTGATCCACTTTCTGAAAGTTTCTGGTTTTGATTCACCATGTTTCTTGTTGTTTTACTCAGCATTCCCATGAACACGGAGGAGAAAAGATGTACCTCTCTGGCCCACTCCTAGTCCCATCAAACAATGTTGAAAAGATGCTCAAGGACCATGACAGGAGGATCCAAGCATTTGCAAGGCGAGTTCGGGTCGATAAGTCAAGGATCGACAAGGATCAGAAAGCAAATAAGCATGCTCCCATGCAGGTACCAGGATAGATCAGCTATGAACCATTGCTCATAATCCTCATCTCAGTCAAGATTGGACCTTGTGCTATGCCGTAACACAGGGACAGCCTGTAGGAGTTGGTGGAACTGGCTTTGTAAAATTATTTCCCATGTACAGCGGCTGTTCGACTTTATATAGCTCCTTACATTCCCCAAGTCGCTGGTGGCATAAGCAGGAGCTTTTTGTTAGGGACAGTTTCTCTTGAACTGTAGTAAAATGCACTACACAGGAAGTTATAGCAGATAGAGAAAATTGGGCAATGTAGAAGCGTATTTCCTGCTCTAAGCTTCTGTCCCTATGTATCTGGAGAAGTTCACGGAGCTGAATTTGAGAGTGGAATTCCATGACACCTTTCCAATACCGAGGTCGTAGTCTTTAACTATCCACTCTTAAGTACCAGATCCAGTGGATGCCGTGATTGAAGTTCGACTGATCCCCCTGCAGTGCTTCAGGGATATTATGATTTGGCCCATTTGGCAAGGCTAATATTAGCCACTCCGCGTCGTGTGCTTTGCCGGAAAGGTCATATGTAGTGAGACATTAGTCTGGAGTGCGTGTATCCGAGATACAGTGACTCTCAACTACTTGTGTCGAAAACCCGAGATGTGGTAGAGCAGTCCCTGCAACCGAGAAACGTTCGGTTGGATTCAGAGAGTTGCAGAGCAAACAAGGGGAAGCGGATAAAGGAGGGATATGTCCCCAGAAAAAAAAAAAAAAAGTCATGCGATCTGAGTATGACTCTCGACGATGTGTCCATACTTTTCAAAGCAGAAAATGGTGGGATTTAGCCGTGAAGAAGACCCAATAATGGGAGTCTCAAAGTCTTCGGAATGGAGAGACCACAGCCGGGGGGGTGTGGGCGCGGGGTGAGCGGGTGGGCCTCCCCACGTCATAGGCTGGCAGACAATGGAAGACAGAATTTATTCATCATCTAAATAATAATAATTCTTACTCATTCAAAATTTTGGAAGGAAAATATATCTTCATATTGTATATTTAGTATTTGTCCAACTTAAAAATGATAGTGATTGTGTTGATTATGATGAATGGTCTCTGACATTTTTCCTTTAGTTCTAGAAGGGGTCAATTCAATGCCTGTCAGCGTCGAGGGTGCCTTTCATCACGGTCAGAAGTGTCGGGCCTTGAACCTGTAAACCTAATTCCTTGTTTCCTGCATCTTGACCCAGAAATCTGTTCAGTTTACTGTCTCTTGAAAAGAAAAAGGAAAAAAGGACACAGGCAATGTCAGCACCCTCCCTCGATGTTAATGGCTTCACCGTTTCCAACTCAAGATCTATCCACGAGAATCGACCGTGTCATTGCCCCCTTCTCTCTTTCTTCCTTCCTTCCTTCCTTCCTTCCTTCCTTAGTCCATTGTGTGAAACAAGACCAGAAGCTCGCGTACTTCACGGCTTGAACCTCGGACCCGAGAGGGGCGGCTCTCTCCTAAACGACCTGGGCCGAGCCCATCTACTTCTACGTTGGCCCAGCCCATTTATCAATGAACAAATGTCTGTGGGCCTCATTAGTGGGTTCTGCATAAATTCTGCCCACCTTAAAGCCCAGGCCCAATATACCCAACACTGACAGAAATGGGATATACGAGCTCAGGGTCCAAAACCTTCACTCTGCAAACTAGCCCCCATTTACAACTTCTGTTCATGTCACGTAGCACGCAACCACAGCGACAGGGGAGGGATCACATGCAATATAGCGGGAAAACTCGACTTGAATTCACAATCACTATACAAGTATGAAACTCACTCGATTCGTCGAATATACATCTTACCTTACGATCTCTACTCTGCTTGTACTTCTCACTTGACACACCCTTAGCCAACTCACTTTTAGTATTACAAAGATAAATGAGACTCACTTCCTCTCTCCGATTTAAGTTACAACTTATAGTAATAACTCTGTCCTTTCTTCTCTTCACTTATGTTTTCCAACTCAAGTATAAATGGGTATGACTATTTTGCCCACGGAGGTATCATAATCCATTAGAAAGTGAAGAGCCAAGGATATATATATATATATATATATATATATGTATATATATAGATTGAAATGTGTCCCATCTCAAGTGCATAAGGATGGGCTACCTCTTTATTTGTCGTCCTCTCAAGAATTGCTGTCGATTAAACACCTGCCATTTTTTCTCTCTTAAAAATTAAAATAATGCATTAAAAAAAACAATGGCAGCATATTCGAGCATATCTACAAGTACTCTCTCCCTCAATGCCATTGGTCGAGTCGACGTGGAACAGAGCTGTCTGGTCAAACTGCCCACTGAACAAACCCCAGTTGGAACTCCGCCACGTCAGCACAAACTGGCATTCATGTTCGCGGCGGGGCTGACGGGTCCCCGCACCCGCTCCCTGGATTAGCCTATAAATATGGGATCAGATTTCAAGGAGCCGCTCAGGAGGAGTCGGGAAACGTGATAAGAAAGGGTTCTGGAGTGGCCCGATCCACAACAAAACCCACGGGTTTACTACCAGGGAAAACTCCGGCAGCTCGCAGGAATTGCGACGAAATGATCGAATTCTCCGGCGAGTCGGAGAGCTTGTCCGATTATTTCTTTGGGTTCTCCGAGGAGGCGCCCGATTCACCGGAGAGCTCAAGTGGCTCCAGCCATGGGTATGACGATTTTGAGGAGGAGGAGGAGGAGGCGGCGGCTTGCAATGCAGAGGAGAAGAAAGCCTTCTGGGAGTCCCAGAAACAACTCCTCCAGGTAATTTCAATTTTAAATATTTATCAGTATCTTTTCTTTTCTTTTTTGTTGGGTGTTGAAATTTCTTAACTGTGATGGCTAATGGTTTGATTTCTTGCAGACAACATTGTGCAGGACAAGTTCGATCGAGTCAAGAGTCAGACAGGCGACCAAACAATGTCTGAGGGAATTGAATTCAGATACTTTCGGATGTAAATGCCAGGACAACGTTATCGGAGGATACTGCTGGAATTGCTCGAGAAGTGAAGTCTGCAATGGGCTCCTGCAGAATGGTTTCAGCAGCACCATATGCAAATCCAAATGGAGGAGCTCGCACGAGATGCCATCAGGTAATTCACCGCGTGTCTTCGGCAAACTCCGATATCTCACTAGAGAAGAAGTTAAAAATGGACCCACGGAGCGACAGAATTGTTGATTTGAGAATGAATCTGGTCGTCTTTCAGGTGAACACACGTATTTGGAAGTGGTGGACAAATCGAATCCGAAGAGGGGGGCCGTCAGGGTGATAGTCGAGCTGAACTTCCGAGCCGAATTCGAGATGGTGAGGGCCAGCGAAGAGTACAACGGGCTGATCAGCCAACTGCCCGAGGTTTTTGTGGGAAAGGACGAGCGGCTGACAGCCGTGATCAAGATCCTGTGCACCGCCGCCAAGAAGTGCATGAAGGAGAGGGAGATCCACATGGGCCCTTGGCGGAAGCACAGGTACATGCAGGCCAAGTGGCTCGGGAAGTGCGATCGGTCGGCCCCGGTACCGGAGGCCCTGCCGGCGGGATTCTCGACCCCGCTGCCAAAGCCCAGAGCGTCGCTGCTGACCGTTGATCTTGGTCGGGGGCTTGGCGGGCCTGCGTGTACGGCGGCGGTGGAGGTTGTGTGATGATGGGAGTTGTGTTCGATTACTGGCTAATGACTTTTTTGCACGAATCAATCAGTGGCTCTTCTACGTGACATATGGGATCTGCTCAACTCGAGCCGTATAAATTGTCACAACTTGTCGCAGCAGTGAACCACAGACCAAACAAAATAAAACGTCGGACACTGAAGACCCGAATTCAGCACGGGAACCTCCACATGAATGACCCGAAACTCCTCTCATAGAGAGAGCATTCCGCTCCGCCTGCAAAAGCTCGTCTCACTTGCCGCTGTTCTCTACGATTTAAACCACCCCATGAATTCGAACCCGTCGTCGTCCAGATTCCCATAACTCGAAGAGGAGCAAGCTCTTCTTCAAGGCGTGCTTTCTTCGTGTCTACGTGGCGTGGCCTTGAAGGAGTCTCCCCCTCGTCAGCCGTCGGAGTCTTCTCTTCCCGCGAAACACTGTGAAGTCGTACCGACGGTTTGACCGGATATTGGGCCACTTGATGGGCTTGCAGTGTCGGGGCCCACGGGACTGCTATTCAACCCACAAAAAGCACTTGGAAATTTTTGCATATTCACAGTCACACCCCCAATTTCCCGAAAATTTTCACTCGAAACCACGAAGGAAAGCCCCACATTTTCACTCGGGGCGGTCGGTATTCCTCTTGCGACAATTAGGGGCATGCATGCATGCAATGCCCAAGCATTCCATCGGCGCGTGCTTTTCACATTCCACATCTCTCTCTGAGACCAGAGTTCCGTCCGACTAAAAGTGGGGTGCGATTTGCGATATCGGGCCCCCAAGTAGCGATCAATCATCGGACACGTCAAGAATGAGAACCTTTCCAGTCCTCAGCACTTCGTCTCGTTCATTCTGTTGTTTATTCGATTCCCACGGCTTCTGGTCCAGCTTCTTCTGGTTCTGGTGAGGCCCACAGTGTCGCATCAATGGTCTTCGCTCTTGCAGTTGCTGTTGCTCAGGGGGATTCCGTGGAAAGTAAACCACTCGGCCGTTGAGCTCTCATTTTCTCCATCCGAACCGGCGGTGACCCGTCATCGTTCCGGGGTTGTTGCCGTTGCTCATCGGCTAAGACCTATGATCGACTCTTCTTGAAGCAACGGAATATCAAGACAATCCTCTCTCCCTCCAACCCCCCCTTCCCACCTATTACGTCTCACTTCTCATGGGCTTTGCTCCTATTGTTCGTCCCAAATTCGGATATCGCAGTCACGGGGGGCATTAATTGCTGCTAAATCCGAGCCAATTCCCTGACATGTTTGCCTATAGGCTGAAGTTCCCACGCCGCCCCAGAGTTAGAAGGAGACTAAGTTTAGGATTTTTGTTAGGGCTATGGTTCGGATTCCTGTTCTTCCGGCCAGTCGCAGGGCTGAGACCGTTGAGGGAGATTGGCCGAGCTTGGGGCGATGAGGTCTGCTTTTTCTTTACCCGTCAGTGTTCCTCAAAGTGATTGACTAGTCAATACTTCTAATAACAGTGAGATAAAGTTCCCATATTTTCAGCGGAGACCAACCGTGCTGGGGCAGGGCTGGCCCTTTGCTGCAAATTGTTTTCGGTGACTGATTCAGGAGCAATATTCTCTTGCAGTCGTAAACTGGAGCTGTTAAATGAGTTATCCCCCTTTTTTATTGGGATGAGTAAATCTTTTTTCTTCTGTTTGGATGAACTTGTTGGACATTGCTGTTGTTAGCTTGTCCCACCTTTTAGTGAATCTTGATGTGTTATCTATGTGTGACTATTGTTAAGGTGCTCCAATTTCCTTTTATTTTGGTTGCTAAATTGCTTATTGGAAGATTTTGGATGATATTTTATGGTCTAATTATTGAGGTCCTCTTCAGCGATATATCAATAGGCTTTCAATAAAATTCAGCAGGGCAAAGAAATATTTTCCTAGTTAAGCTCAATAGGTTGAGAAAGGGACAAAGTCAGGAAAGCCTGCTAGGTTTCTTTTTCCAGTGTCTTCTATGAGTTGAAAAATGACTTTTACAAGTGATGTGCTCATGTTTCACTTGGATTTGATCTTGCAGATGCAGTAAAAGCTGACAAAAACTACTGTAAACGTATGTCTCTTCCTTGCAGAGGCTATTTTCAGGAAAAGATGACTTTGAAGTGGGGTCACATATCGAGTGGAATGTAACAGGAACCTATAAAGGTTTGCTACTTCCATTCTGTGTGTTCTCATTTTAATGCAATTGAGAAATTAGTTCTTCACATTACCATATTTCTCTTCTGCGGGTTCTTTGATCTCAACTTGATCATGCCTACATTTGGGGGGAAAATGAGTTGCAGGAGCTTGGAGATTTCTGGATACAACAAATAACTCTTCCAGATTCCCAGATTTCAAAAAATCAAATGGCAATTCTATCATTGAATTAGTTAGTGCTCCAACAAAAATAAAAGGTGTACATTATGTTCAGGTAAGACCTATGAGGTATCCAGGAGCTTCCATAAGATTTGCATTCCAAAGAAATTGTACTGCCGTTCATGACTGAAAGGATTAGCACCTTCCAGTTGACGAGTGATTCCCATGGCATGATCCTGTGTCTCCTTAAAGCTAAGAGCTTTCACTTTCTTGGTGGTGTTTCATGATAGGGAGTTATTATTTTCCATGATGTATTTGACAATGAACGAACTGTTGGTGGGGCTCAAATCAGAGTAGAGGGTGTATATATATGGCCATTTCGACAACTTCGTATGGTTGCTATCAGGTAGTGTAACTTTGCTCCCCTATCATATGCAGTTTTTGTGAGGACACAACCTGTATGTTTTCAAACTGTGCCTTTTGCTATGTTTGTTCCTCCACGTTAGTTGTGGGGGTTGTTAATCAGCTGAGTGTTGTAACTCCCACTCTCATGTATTTGTTCTGCAGCGGGAAGGAGGCAGAAGTTATCCAGGAAGAGGATTATATTTTGTCCAATCCATATCACCTGGTAACATTTTCCAACTCTCTTTTTGATGCTCATATGTTTTGCAAAGTTTAATGAGAATCGATATTTTTCACAAGAAAAACTTTTCGAACTCCTGGATTCACTTTATTGATCATCGAGTTAGTGATTCTGTCAGTATCTTCATTTTCTAGCATGGTTAACTAACTACAATGCTGTCTCTCCCTCTAAAGCTCCAGAAGTCCTCTTCTCGAGTTCTCTTCAATAGAGTCTTCACTGGTTCGCCTGGCATCCCTTTGCCTCTTCCACTTCCTTCCTCCCTCCCTCTCTTGTTCTCCCTCCTTCTCTGTCCCTGCCTCCCTCACCCATCGTTTTTTGGTGCACCGTCTTGAAAAAAATATTTAATTAATTACTAGAACCATATCCAATGGCATATCTATTATTGCTTTCTTCTCTTTACCTCTCCCCTGAGCTGACATTCAAGCAGTTCACTGTAAGGATTGCGGTCTCTAATTTTCACTTCTCATAGCATGGTGTTAAAATGATCACTATTGGCTCTATTTTTCCCACTGAATATGCTCTTGGCAAATGACAAGGAGTGCACAAAATGTTTTTGGATGCTATCACTGAATTTGTCAAGTAATTTGTTTGGTGCATGCTGCATGAAGGTTTTTTTTTTTTAATGCCTCATCTATCTCAAGATCTGTCATTTTAATTATTGAAGATCATGTGGTTGAAGATACAGATCAGAAAAACATTTTCCTACTATAGTAACTTCTGGTGTTTCTGTGAACAGCTTGGAGTATTCTCATCACAGGTATTTCAAGAATCACCACGGGATAA
This sequence comes from Sonneratia caseolaris, assembly GCA_900006705.1. Taxonomy (NCBI): domain Eukaryota; kingdom Viridiplantae; phylum Streptophyta; class Magnoliopsida; order Myrtales; family Lythraceae; genus Sonneratia; species Sonneratia caseolaris. Next base: position 2,145,503 of record CXYZ01024283.1, on the reverse strand, counting down.
TATATGGAGAAGGAAGAACTGTAAATTTTCAACTCCCGTTGAATAATTTTTTAAATTAAATTGATATTAATATTCATGTCGTTGTCATTCTTTGACTGAATAAGAACTTTAATTGTTTTACTGCAGCACCAGCAATTTATGATGCAGAGCAGCACTGCAATATTGAGTTTGCTGGCCAAATTTCGCATGCCTCATCCAGCCAACATGGTATTTGAATTTTGATGACCTATGATGTCTTACTGCTTCTTACATCCATGCTTGTTTATTCTGTTCTACCTTTGGTCATTTTCTTTCTTTACGGGCTTTCTCCCCCGGTTTTACTTCTTTCTCTATTTTCTTTACTCTAAAAACATGGTTCTCCACAAGGACCTCTCCTCCTTAATGTATCTTACCGTTTTCTTGTCTGCACACTTTGGATGCTGTGCGTTGCAGATGGAGAACGTGATAGCTATCATATAGAAGGACTAATGGAGAGTCCTTCAGTGGATGAAGACAGGGACTGCTTTTCGCCTTTGTTGCTAAATGCTACTTCTGTTAACATTGAGGTCTACTACAGCAAAGCAGTAAATTATACCCTGATGGTCACATTTGTATCCTCCTCTCAAAGGGTTAATAGAGATTAAATAAGTAAATCATGAGAAACTTTAGCTTGGGTTCCTTAATGTTCTTGCATCAGGTTTCTTTCCTTCAAGTTCTTCTGTTGATTCGACAAATGGAACACGGCAACACTCAATCAGTGAGAACCTCTCCAACATACATCTTGTTGTCAACATGCTTTACGTTTGACTCCAATATATGATACCTCATGTACTCATGCATGATGGATCCTTTAGCTGCAAATTTATGTTCCTTGCAATTCCATGCTTGTATCTTCCTCTATCAGGGGGCTGCAAAAGTTTCTATTGTAATGATTGGCCAACAAGCTATTATGGATGCCTATCTCTGCCTGTTGCAGCTGACTGCAGGAATTCTTGTGGGTAAGTTAACTTTATCCTTTTTTCTTTTGGTTTAAATCTTCTGAAATTTTGTTGTCTGGTATGTAGCATTGAGAGTCTCTGTTTCTATCTTTCATCAAACTCGATGTATATAAACCAGAAACATTAATACTTATTGCAACTTTTTCAATTAATTACAATTTCAAGCTAATGATCATCCATTCTCTTTGCTTGCTTAACATGCAGAATCCTTGTTCAATGCTTTTGCAACTGCGTCATTCTTCAAGTTTGTAGTTTTCTCTATCTTTGAGATGAGGTATCTTCTGGCCATCTGGAAAGCGAGTAGGCCTATGAACAATGGGGAAGGTTGGGAAGCGATGAGGCGTGAGCTCTCGGTTCTCTATAGCCGTTTCTGTAAGTAAATGTAAACATTGATCTACTCAACTATGTATTTTGATGAAATATTGATGGAATTGCTCAATTGTTTTGCAGATGGCATCCTTTTAGGAGGTATTCTTCTCATGTATGAGTTCCATAACTATATCCAACATGTCCTACTCTTGCTGTACTCCTTCTGGATACCTCAGATAATCACCAATATTGTCCGTGATTCGAGAAAGCCGCTGCACCCTTATTACATCCTAGGCATGACAGTGACTCGTCTTGCAGTCCCATTATATGTCTTTGGGTGCCCAAATAACTTCATGCGTATTGCACCTGATAAGAACTGGTGTATCTGCCTGGGCATATTTCTTGGGCTCCAGGCATCCATTCTTCTCCTCCAGCACTATCTGGGGTCCCGGTGGTTCATTCCTCACCAGGTATAATGCACCCATTCCCTTTTGTAGTTTCTTCTTCCATGTGGACTGCCTGTTTCTGTCCCTTTTGTGTTTCCTGCAAACTGATGGTATCATGTTTATGCTTCTTTGACATCCTGAGGAATGAGCATACATTAGTCCTTCTCATGGGTCTAATAGTAATGTGACTGTGATCCTCTCGATGGGTCTTTATCAGTATCTTTAATTCAAGTTTCTCGAATCATTTGAAAAAAAAAAAAACTTAATATTGATGTTTTACTGTTAGTGCATTTGCAAGAACTCGTCCAAAGGGGGTGTTATTTTCCTTTGTTTTCCATATGTCTAAGCATGACCTAATTCATATGCCTTGCTTAAATATCTAATGCTTTTCACCTTGCAGATTTTACCAGAGAAATATAGCTACTACAGAAGACTTGATCAAAACTCCAATCATTCAACAGATTGTGTCATTTGCATGACTTCCATCGACCCAACTCTGCGCCCAAATGACTACATGGTACCTTTTCAACGATCTTATTTGAGTTTATTTCAGCAATGCTATTCATCGAAAATGAAGAAACCTTTACCTTGAAATAATCTGATCTCCAGTACAATCTGTTTATTACTAACATTACAGGTGACTCCTTGTGACCACTGCTTCCACTCGGGTTGCTTGCAAAGGTGGATGGACATAAAGATGGAATGCCCAACTTGTCGGCGCCATTTACCACCAGCCTAAAGGTCAATTCCGACTGTATATTATCCTTAAACCAAACTAACTCACCAGCCTAAAGTGCATTGCGGTATTCTCCAAAACTCAACACACTGAAATTTACTAATCCTTCATGAGCAATAACTTTCAGGATACTGATCCCTTAAATTCACTTGCAAAACACTCTGATATATGTATATGCATATATATATATATATATATATATTTCCTTATTTTCTTGTTTCTTCTCTTTTCTTCAGGTTTGGGGCAGTGGCCATTAACAGATTTGATTCTGATGAGTCACAAACTACTGATAAAATTTGTAGTTAAATAATGTTTTTTTCCTTTTTTTTGGGGTGGGGGTGGTAAAAATGATGTACATCGATCATTATCATTATAGTGATCACAGAAGTAGTGCAGCCTTTTACAATTTCATCTGTGATCTCCTCCCCATATTTCTTGTCGGCCCAGGCTTTTCTTCCAGCACGTATTGACCGATACTAAGAAACCGATGGAACCATGACTAATTAAGGTATTTTCTTGAATGATGAATTTCCTTAATTACAGGCAATTATTTTTAATAAAAAATAGATATTAAAGTATCTCAACTAATATGTATATTCGAACAGATGGTAGTAATGTGTATTCATTGGAAATATTTACAGGATGCGTAAGATTATTCACATGAACATCTTTCTATTCCAACTTTATAACCTTATTAAGGGCCGGGGGGGTGGGGCACGTCTAGCATAAGAGAAAACAAACAAAATGGAATGGAAACCAAGTGTGTAATCCCCATGCAAGTTGTTGTTCCTGACTCATTGAGGGGTTTCACTCTGGGAACTTTCGTTTTTTTTTTTTTTCTTACTTTTTGCAAACCAGAAGTGGGGTGAGACCGTGAGAGTACATTAACTGTCATTTCTAGTTATGGATAAAGGAGGCTAGGGATGGCCGGAAGGTGATGGTGACGGAGATGGAGAGATCAGAGGCATTGCGGTTGGGGCAAAAGCGCTGCTGCCGCCACTGCGGAAACTGGCGGAGCTGCCACCGTGTCGGCTGGCACTGCACGGATGCTCAAAGCAGTCGATAGGGTGCTCTTCTGCTGCAGCACACTCCTCCTTGCTCCTCTGAAGTGGCTTCTCTGGAAAGCAATTCCTGCGATCGTCGAATATTACCCCCTTTGCTGTCAGGTTCGAGCAGATTCCTTCCTCCTCACAGAAGAAGTTGTAGGAGTAGGTGAAGTTCTTCAGGTTTGGGAGGACGCAGATCCCTGACGGCACGATTCCGGTCATCAGGTTATGCCCCAAATTCAGCTGCTCCAGATGCGCTAGCCCCGTGAGGCTGTAAGGTATCGGGCCCTCGATCTCATTGAAACTTACATCTAGGACCCGTAGCTTGTACAGAAACCCGACCTCAGGAGGCAAACAGCCTGATAAGCTCGTGTTGATCAGGAGCAGCTCCTCCAGAGTGCTCGCGAAGTTTGCAATGCTCGGAGGTAAGCAACCTCCCAGTTTGTTATTTGCGAACACGAGAACGGAGGCTGAGCCATTCCCGCTCAGAGCTGTCGGGGGAATGCTGCTGCTAAAGCGGTTGTTGTTGACGAATATTGCGTCGAGGCCTTTGCCGAAGAGCTGGGAGGGTAACGGTCCCTCAAACTCGTTGTAGCGAATGTCGAGGTAGTAGAGAGAAGGGAGGGAGAGCACGACCGTAGGGAATGGACCCACGAACCTGTTGTTGCTGATGTCGAGCTCGAAGAGGAGGGAGAGCTTGGATAGAGTATGGGGAAGGATCCCACAGAACCGGTTGCTGTTGAGATGGAGGAGGGCGAGGTCGGTGAGGAGGCCAAGCTCGTCGGGTAGGAGACCCGCGATATCGCCGTGGTTCAGGTCTATCCCAGCCACCACAGTCACTTCCGGGTCGTCAGGCGACGGGGCACAGTAGACTCCAGTGTAGTTGCAGACCGAGGGACCGTTCCAGTTGGAGGTGAAGTTGTTCGGGTCGGAGTATATCACGCACTTCCACGCCTGAAGGGCGGTGTAAGCCTGGTGGAGCCTTGGGTTTGGGGTCGGAGAGGAGCGGCGATGGGGGGGGTGGTGGCTCGGGCGGACATGGCGGCGTCCGCCACCGTGCTTCGCAGCCGAGAAGTGATGAGACAGCAGGGACTCATGGAGTAGCAGCAAGACGAGGGCATGAGTCACGAAGGAGAGGGGTGAGGAGGAGATGGCCATTGTTGGTGTGGTGGCTGGGGGAAGCAGATGGGTAGTAGATCCAGTGACGGAAGAGGCACCGTAATATATGAGAACCTGGGCACACCTTTCATTTTCAACCCAGTCCTCCCTCTGCCTTGTCTTGAGCTGAATCATGAGATAGGCTTAAGTGTCTCCTCTACCATCTTCTATCGGCCAGCCACCGTGGCAACGACTGTTCACAGCGACACTTAACCGTCGCCAAAATTTATATACAGAACCAAGAGTGGCCATACTACTCTATGTTGCCTACATTACTAGTTTTCTTAATTAGTGCCGGATGTCGATGAAACCACCACGCTCGAGTCGGATGAGTTCATCGATGGTTTGGAGCTCTTTCGAGCGTGGGGGGTCTTCTTTATTGACGAACCCTTGAATATGGGATTCGCTTACAAAGGGTAATTGCCGGACCATCTCAACTAATTCATGTCGGTAAGTTGGTGCGCCGAGTTGTGTGGATTGTCCTTGGTCTCATTCTTGGATTAGGACTCGACTCCTAACAATGTTGTTGTCGATAGTTGTTTGGAGTGGAGAGGGAGAGAGACAGTTTCATCTCCCCCGGGCCCCAAAGATTTCTTTGAACGGAAGGGATTGAATTGAAGGCTGGAGATCGGATTGCCAGGACATTCCCGTCCATCGTCGAGCTGATGGCTTCCTTGACTGCGCACTTGACTCTCGATCAAGTTTCACGTGCTGTGAGAAGCGTCAACATGAATGGTCGAGCGCATGCTTGTAGCCGTCGATGAACATTTGTGTTCAAGAAAGTCACGCATCCACGGGTTATCCACAACCGTCCGATGCACAAGTCAAGCCGAATTAACAGGATCTTTTCCTTGGGCGTGCAATCCTTGGAGAGGCTTTCAACACACGAGGGCCCTGAGATAATCCTAAGGCAACCTCATTACCCTTGCATTGAGATGCTAAATAGGTCGTGCTGGCCCAGAACATAGACTGTCCGAATTTGAACCGCTCCTAAATTGACTCGTAACTGCTCTATTAGGTCGAGGGAGGTTTACAAGACGGGTCAAAAAATATGGGTCCGTTGAACCGTAACTAGCAACAGGCTGTTACCTCATTAAAATGGCTTGATACTATTACAAAACTAACATTGATCATCAACATTTTGCAAATTAATTGTTGCATTTTATCGAATCATTTTAAAAATAAAAAATAAAAAATGGATAGTTTACAGACCATGAACCAATAAACTTATAAATGGTTTCAGATCGGTTCATATATCTAAACTATGAACAACAATTGGACCAAATGGTTTTAGACCCATTTTAAACCGGCTTAGACCGCCTGTTTTAACACCGCCACCCTTGCACAAGGACGGCATAGGGCCATGTTTTGGGCCTAAATGTGGAGCCAGGCCCAACTACGGAGCAAGTACACGGCTCGGCTCATCCGCACCATCGCGTGGAAATTCAAATGGTGGAAAGATTTAAAAAGAAAAAAAAGAAAAGGGGGAATTCGGGCTCAACTGGCAAGGGGTCGGACTTTGGTCAAACCTCACCTCTTGGACCAGCAAAAGTTTGACCTAGTCTCCGACCGGACACGAATTGGAAGAGAAAGGGTCAAAGCGAAAGGTGGATCCCCATGGGCTTCTCTTGGTTCAAAATTGGCAACAAGGAAATCACCACCCCCGAGCCGTATCACCAGGAGCGGGTCCATTGGTCGCGACAGCACGACGCATCATGACGAGGGGGCAAAAATTGGATCGAGTAAGGTAAAGTACGGTTCCGCTAAGTTAATCCTCCATTTTTCGTCATCGCTCGATTTCACCAGATATAGTTTCTGTCTTCACAATGCGAGAATACGGTGATGAAGTTACCCTAATTAGCAGTAAATTTCTGGTGATTAGTGAGCATCTACTCATTTATCGTAACTTAATTAGTATTCCATCCCTTCAAGCTCATTGCAAGATAAGGTCAATAAATAATTTTATGCATATAATAAAATAACGTCTGATTGGGCGTAGGATAGGACCCATGCTGCCAATCACCGTATACCAATATTCTATTATAATTAAAATAAAATTTAATTAATTGATATAATCTAATAATTATATATATTTTTTAAGGATATGAATTTCGAGAGTGGGAAAATTTTAAAATTAAGTGGAATTGTTTCCTTATTTAGAAAAGATTAAATCTATTAAAATTTAAAAAATCACGTCGGTAAATGTGGAAGTGAGTTTACCGTATGATTGAAGCGATGGAGCTGTAGATAGGAGCCTGAAACAAAGTAAAAGCGCCGGCCCATGCATTAGCAGCAAGCAACCTCACCCTCACCCCCACGCCCGTACCCGCCCCCACAACCCCAGTAATAAAGGGGAGGTGGGCTTCCAAAATGACGTAAATACCCTCCACCGAGCCCGATATGCCCTCTGCGTATTTTTTTTTGTTGCCTTTTTTTTTCCCTTGCCGTAACCTCGTTTTCGATCCTCGGCTTCCTTCTCGGTGATCTCCCATTGGAATCCTCACACCTACACATACAGCAGCATAAGATTCTGCATCTATCATCTATCTTCTTCTTCTTCTTCTTCTTCTTCTTCCAATCCACCTCCTCCTTCACGGCTCCCTCCCTTTTGGCTATCGTCTTCAGCAGGCAACGAGCAATGCCCGCGCAGAAGCGTCAGTCGTCGGATAATGCGAACGGCGACCAACAGCCGGCAGCAAAGCAGTCCCGGCGCGAGCGGGACGAGGCCGAAGAGGAATCCGAGGAGGAGGATAACGACGACGACGGCGAAGCTGAGGAGGAGAAGCACGAGCCGGTGGAGGGAGCAGAAGGTGAAAGTACCACGTCTATCTTCCCCACCTCACCCGTAACACGTAGAGTATTTGCATCGCCGCACACAGCTGCGCGTTCTTCGTGTAATGTAATAGAATTCATCTCTCTGCTTCATGAAGTCACGATTCGCCTCTGTTGTTTCAGATTCCGACGGGAGCGCGTCCTCTAGCCTCGAGGACAAATCAGAGTATAGTCTCTTATCTCTCCTTCTCTCTTTCTGCGCTGATCTCCGCGCGTTGCTCGAGCTGGATCTTGTGGTGTTATTGATTCTCTGCAGCTGCGTGCTGGAGTGCTCCGGTCTTCTTTATTTAATTAATGCATGAGAAATATTTGCATGTCGCGATCTATTCACTGATTGCTTCGTCCTTCCTCGTTGTTTACGTAATTCGACCTGAGAACCCGTAGCTTACTACCTTGCTGTAGTAGCAGGCCTGCGTCTTTCCTCTCTGCTGTTCCTCCGTTGTAATTAAATCAGAATGTTTTATATCACGTAACACTCCAACATGGACCGTACTGGCGCTGGCAGCTGCATTTGGATAATCGAGAAGGGCTGTGTCTCCCTTGCTTTGAAACTCTAACACCATCTCTCTGGCACCCCCCCACCCCCCCATAGACTAGGGTATTAGAGCTACGTCACACGTAACTTGCTGTATGTTCCTATCACTAGCAATCTGTTTAACATGAGCTTCAAATCCGTTTCCTGAGGAGGGTGTCTCTTCTGAGTTCTAAGAGAGAAGTTGGTAACTCCTATTACTCCCTTCTGAAGCTTCGTACAACCTTTGTTCTTCAAAATCCTTTGGACCTTTAAGCCAAAAACCAGAGTTCGCTTGGATCTGTGAAAGCGCCCCTGGTTATAGATGCTGGTAACTTGCTCATATGCTCATGCTTATCAATTTCTGTGCGTGCAAATATGTAGATTTACTTGTATGCGTATGATGTTGTACATATGAATGCGTAGTTTAGTTGTATGCATATAACATGGTCTGTTTCTATTTTGATCTTCTGCTTCCATTGAATCTTTCTTGTGGCTTTGAATTCATTAGTCAGCTGTCTTTCTGTGTGCAAGTGGTTCCATGTAATTCATATTAAGAGAAGTCCGTCAAGGTAGTTCTCTGATTGAACTTACTGCCATCTATAAACGTTCAGCTTGATCTAATTTCAAGATGTAAGTATCATCCTTTGCCATGCAATCACCACAATCTTCATAACATGAGGACATCTCCTCGTTCAATAATATGCTACTGTATTGATTACTGGAGAGATTTCTTTGCTCTTCATGCTTAGTTTTTTCTTCAATTGACGTTGCATTTGGATCATATTCTGCACTTGATTCCGAAGATCCGATGGTAAGAATGCTTGATTGCCTTTGAACATTAATGAGTGATATACTATGTTTTGGGAAGCTCAGTGTCCACAAGCCTGTGACCTGTGCTTAAGATCGAGAATGCCTTGGGTTCAATCCCCTTCATCATCTCCAGTGGACCTTAAAAAGAAAAAGAAAAGAAACATTATGCACTTTTGGTCCCTTATGCAATTGAAAATGCTATTTAGCATGCTCATCAATGCTTGCAGCTGCCAGAATTATTGGTGAAACGTTTTTTTCAAATATGCAATCCAAATTCTTCTGTACGTTAGGAAACATTCTTCTGTATGTTAAGAAGTTAGAAACCTGAGATGTAAGTAGTTACAGTGAAGGTATTCTAATAAAGATATTTTATTTTTTATCTTCCTAAGTAGAAGAACGCCGTCATCCTTCACAAACATGCTCATTTTCTAGTATATTGTAATTTAGAGGATTATATCCTGAGATCCATCTTTGTACAAAGTTGGATGTTGATAAAGGCTCCTTGGCATTCAAAATTCATTTGCCATGGTAAAGTGTTGTTGGGACATTGTTAAGCTGAGGCTCTTATCAATAAATCCATTAGTAGATGCGATGACTCCCATGTATTTCATAATTTAGGAGGCTTAGCCTCTGGTTCATTAGTTCATGAATAAAGCATTTATATGTCTACTTCTAAAACTATGGGGGTTGAGTTTTCCAGGTACTGTAGCTGCAAATCCTGGTCATGGATTTACTTACTCTGAATGCACATTTTGATTAAGTGAAGATGTGAGGACATATTTTCTCAGAACATCCATTTCTTCTTCCTGCAGATATGTACTGATAAAATTATCTGATGTTCGCAAAGATGTACAGTGTCCAATTTGCCTGGGTAAGTTTGTTCTGAGTCTCTTGCATTTTTCATTCCAAGTATAAATGGTTGCAGAGACTAATCTCTATCCACAAAAAAATTTCATTATCTGTATAACACATTTTACAATATTTTACTGAAGTTCTGGAATTCTAACTTGGGCATGGCCATGTTCATTCTTTCCAAGTCAAGGTTTAATCATATCCTTTACTGGAATTTTATGTTACATATTCTATCTTGTTGTACAGTTGCAAGTCCTTGCCTCATAGGCAATAGGATAGTGCCAAAAGCATTTTTTTTCATGCTGTTAGAATTCCTGCAATTAGTTCCTTTATCATCCGGATATGAAAATGATATGTTAAACTGCAATCAAAATTTTTTTCCCTGTTTCACAGGTATAATCAGGAAAACAAGAACCGTTATGGAATGCCTGCATCGGTTTTGCAGGGAATGCATTGACAAATCTATGCGACTTGGGTCTGTACAATACCTATTCTCTTGTAGATGATAGATAACCCTTGAACTGCATTTAGATTTTCATTCTATGGGTTTGCTACTCCTTAACAGGAACAATGAGTGTCCAGCTTGTCGCACTCATTGTGCCAGTCGACGGTCATTGAGAGATGATCCAAATTTTGATGCGTTAATATCAGCTCTATATCCAGATATTGACAAGTATGAGGAAGAGGTATGACTTAATAATCTATGTACTCTGAAATTTTTGCATCTTTTCTGTAGAAAGATGTTTAAATTGTTAATCAACAAATGGGTTTCAGGAACTAGCCATGCATGAAGAGGAGAAGAGTCGCAACAAGCAGGTCTTTCTGCCTTCTGTTTATTCTCAAGTCTGCACGCACTCTAGTTCTCCCAGATTGTTTTGTCTGTAATGGCTGTCTGACTTTTCAGTTTCTGCTTGAGGCATTTTGTAAATATTTCTAATGGGGCAATTAACTTGTATTCACTGATATTCAGCCGATCACTGATGTTGAAAACTTCAACCTATAGTATCTATCTCCTGTTTCATGGGTAGATAATGTTCAGGATGAGCAGTTTACTGATTTCTTCTATAGGTGATCAAGAATGTCATTGTTAATTGCTGATGTTGGATGATCCCCATATTAGAGTGTCTAAATTCTTTGTTGATCCTCTGATGCTCTCTCGTCCTTTCCTTGTTCGACAGATTCAAGAATCCATTGCCCAAATTTTTCAACGACAATCAGAAGCACTTGTTAAAAGACGCACTACAGGTAAAGATTTAGCTGGTGGATTTATAACAAGATCGCAGCGGAATCTGAGATCGGCCCCGTCAAGGAGACGGAGAAATGCTCGAGGCAATAACAATCAAGGTTCTGAAGACAACGAGGATGAAAATGACAGTAATGGTGGAAAAGACTCTGGTTCTGCTGATGAGAGAGGTGCAGAAATAAGACAGAGACACCGTAAGAGAAGGAGAGGATCTCGTCAAAGACAACCCTCTTCATCAGCTGATGGGGAATGCATTGAAAATGATATGGAAGCAGGCAGAGTTAGCAGAGGAGTTTCTCCTGGAATCGTTTGGAACCATGAAATGCTTGCTTGGGGCAGGGGAGGCACAAGGAGTCACACACGTCATGGAGGCAATAATGGTTCAAGCAAGAATTCCAGGAACAACCGCTTGTCCAAGTTGGTGGACCATCTTCGAAGTCTAGAAGAGAATGATGAGGTACTGAAAAGATAACCTCAGAGTTTTTTGGTCTTCATATCTGGACCTCTAACTGTACAAACAAATATTGCTGTGTAATTTTCTTTTTCCCAATTGCAGTATTGAGCTTTGTAGGGGTAAAGTGTTTCCTAGGTCATGAGTTTCACTAACAATGATGTCATTTATCCTTCAACAGCTGGATGTTCATTTTATGCTCATTTCATTGGACAAACATAATTCACCAGATCTGAAGCAGCCATACCTTTGTGCTCGTCCTAAACTGTCTGTCAGACACCTATGCGAGGTATGTTCCTTGCCTCCAAGTTCCTAGTTGAGGCTATAACTTAATCGATTTACCTCTTTATTGTCTGGAATATTCTGAAAACTTGTTCTGTGGCTTATAGATCCTTTCAACATAAATTGTTTTTCAGGGAAAGATTGTTGGCAATCCATTCTCTCATAGTTACTTGCCTATCAATCATGTCAACTTTCATTGTTTGTTTGCCTGGGTATAACTAGTTGGACCCATTGAGTTTAGCCCTGGCAGATTTTTTATTCTGTTGGTACATGCTGATGCTTCTCATTCTCACCTCTGGAAACACAGTATGTTGCTCGTCAGATGAGCCTTAAAGCCGAAGAAGTTGAAATATTGGCAGTGAAAGAGCATTCCAGTCCTATTAAACACCAAAGCGGCATAAATCTTTCCAGTGAAGATGGTCACAGGGTCGTCAAAGATGTTCATCCAGATAGCAGTCACATGCAAATTCTTGAGAGGGAGGAGACTTTAGCGGGGATAGTGGCTAACTACCGATCCACTGAAAAGTATTTGGTGAGTGTATATTAATAATATTATTATGTTGCTGCAGAATTCATGGTAGCAACAATGCTAGCTTGTAACTTGAGACCTCCATGAGAGCCATGCCTTTTTAACCGAGAAATGTGACTCTTCTCTTGCAGATTCTAGGGTATCGGCAGAGGAAGGCTCCTGTTTCCTGACGGACATCAGTCTGTGCGAAGTGCTGCTATACAGTTTTTTCTGTAAATATGAACACAGAGAGCATGATCTTGGGGGATCTCGAATACACTCACCATGGGTGGTAGAATGACGAGCATAGCATCTGTCGCCACCTGTGAGGTATTCATTTGCAGGCTTATCCATTCACCGAGTAGCATCGGTCGTTGACATCCGTCATGAACCCTCTGGCATGATTTATATATAGAGTTGATGAAGTGGCTGATGACTGTTAAGAGGCCACTCTGCTTGTCATATGATTGTTTGGGATTTGCTCAGAATTGGATAACTAAATATTGCCATTCCTCCATTGGTATTTGCGTCTTATCCGCTCACGGCGATGTAATACACAAACGCCCGTTATAATAACGATTGAAATTCGAGTGCAGGAGAATGAACCTTCTTGAAGCTTCTGAGGGGATTTGAATAACAAGTCGGCCTAAATTGGGCTCTGGGCCTCGATCATAATTTCTAGGATTTAAGTAACGAGTAGGCCGATGCCCATTAGAAGAATGAGATTGGAGCGGCATCGCCCATCCGAAACGCAATCTTTCTAGCTCATCCTACTGTTCTTTCGAGCAAGAGATGATCATGCACTCTAATTGCAGTGTTCCTGACCTGGACCCACTCTCAAGATGATATCCTCGATCGTGATGGATTTGTCTCGCACACGAATTCAACAACAGATCATTAGTCATTCATAAACAGCCTGAGCTGCGGGATTAGATAAATTCATGACGAGACTAATCTGCGTGCCCACAAATCTGATGATCAATCAATTGAATTGGTGAGATACGTTACATTCCTCGCTCTCGGTCGCTCGGTCATCGCGTATGGGAGGTTCCCGACCTCGTGCATCCATACATCATCCAAAATTACACCTAAGAACAAACATGAATTGGTTCAACTTGTTATTTTCTTTTCTTTTCTTTTCTTTTTTTTCACTCCAACTGATTCTAAGTCTTTGTAAATAGTGAGATCTGAGGGTTAGATGCTATTTGAACACTGAGACGCCTAATGCTATTTAACGTAAAGATCAAATTCCTTCTGGGGGCGGGAGGTTGAGATCAAGATCCAAGGCTCTCGTAGGCGACTGCTCTATCGCGGCAGATGAGTCAGACTTACAGTCGGCTTCGCCTTCAGAATCATGCGTGCCCACCAGCGGCTCAAAGACGAGGAGCGTTTTCACAAGATCCCCGTGCTGCGGCTGGTAAGCGAACGGGAACTTGGCCAGATATCCGCCTCTGGTGTCCTCTAGCGGGAGGCCGAGCTCCAGTGGGACTGCACAGGGAACACTGGCATCTCCGGACAATTCCACCGCGATACTCTGTGCGGGGCCGCGCCCTCCGTACCCACCGAGAACGGGGAAGTTCGTCTTCGCCTTGGTGCCGCGGAACCGCAAGGCTGCAGCATCGTATGCACGCGCCGCCTCCTCGGCAGTGTTGAAGGTCCCGAGCCAGACGCGGCTCTTCCTGCCGGGGTCCCGAATCTCAGCCGCGTACCGGCCCCACGGCCTCCTCCGGACGCCCCTGTAGTGCGGCACCTTGACCCCCTCGATGTGGGGCCCACTCCTGACACCACTGTTCACTACACCGCACTTGGCTTTGGCGGCCATCCTCTCGACGCTGTCGCGAATCAGAAGCAGCTCAAGGCTTGCGAGTGGGAAGGAGGAGGTCCGGGCTCCTAATATAGGAGAAGGGGGAAAAGAGCATGTTGAAGCGGTCAACCAGTGGTTTGACTGGGTAAAGGGCGCCGCCCTCTCAGTGTCGACGTGGCACGCGGTAACTGCTAGACGGCTAAAAGAGTAGACAACAGAGATGCTGATTTCTGGGGGCCGCCATCCCGCGCTTTACTGTGTACTGTGCACGCAACTGACTGTCCACCTGCTAGCGCGTGACGCAGAGAATCGGGCCGCCGATAGTGGCTACAGCTCAGCAGGCCCCTCACTCAGTCAGTCAGTCACTCGGGGCGTTTGGTTAAATCGATTCTCTACATGAAAGGTGCTAACACGAGGATGAGGGTCACCTTCGACCAATATTGATTGGGTGTACGTTTTATGAGCTCAACCGACACCGTGTCACTCACTGCCTGTCGTAGCCACCCGACTTAACTTTACAGTACAGCAAAGATGGTCAATTCCCTACATCTGCATGGTTGGTCATCGAGCAATCTACAGCCATCACGCTCCCTTATAGTTGTCATCACTTCCAATCCAACGTTTCCTTTGCTCTACTAGAATGCATCTCACGCCAGGTATCGCTACACTTGATACAACCAAGGGTAAGGCAAAGACATGTTCAGGGGGGACTAGCACCAACTTCCAAACATAATCAGTCCATGAGATGCCTCTCAAAACCTTAAAAAAACAACGAGATCGATGTCTATCAACACCATTATGCCAATGTTGATTCTCAGCCAAGTTACTTTCAATGCCCAACAAAGTCGGTGCACATAATAAGGAACACATTATAAGCCCGAACTTTTTCGGCCCTACACACAACCCACAAAGCAGCAAAACTTCAAAACAGACTTCACCAACCGCTCTAAACATGAAATGAAAGGCAAATAGAACTTGAAAGAAAAAGAGTTTTCTTTTTCTAGTTGATAGCATATTCATCCATATTGGATACAAATGCTCCATAACATTTCACTGGCCATCTACACTAATTTCAAGAAAAGAATTGAATAACATAAGTCGAATCCCCGAGTAGTAGGTCCCAGAAGTTTCAACAGATTAAATCTTATTGGTTGCCTGGGAATCCAAGAGGTGGGTCTCACCAACATCTGATTCGACTAGTCTTAGAATCCTTGTGCACTACTGAAGCATTGGACCAGTCATCACACATCATCATTGCAAGCTGGTTGAATAAACAAAGTTAGTATATGCTCCCACTGATCTGATCTTCTCTAACAACAAACAAATATCACAGCTAAACTGATGCACCACAGTCTGCAAGAGGATGACACTTAAAAGCTTGTGGTAATTCCAAAAATCAATCACTCAACATATTCAATAGAGGATTTTTCATTGTGTAACTCCCAGAATCTACATTCATCGTAGTGCATCTATACCATATTTAGAGAGAGCCCATCCTGCTGTTCCATTATTAAAACATGAAATCCTACTTCCTGAATTCTAAAAGAAAAAAAAGTTCGAAAATCTTCTGTCTTTGCTTCTCACCCTTCATCTAGTCTTCTCTTGACCTACAACACGGAAAAAAGGAGGAGCACACATCTTCTGTAAGAGACAAAGAAAGGGAAACTAAAACGACTTGTTTTTAGTTGCAGTGTGGACATACACTATGATACAACAAAGGTTCTGATGTATCCACTGGGTGAATATCACATAGAGATGAGAGAACTCGACCCCTGCCTATCAGTGATTTTCATGACGGGTCTTCTATCAGACAAACTAATTTCTCACTGAATCACACAGAGATGATTTGAGAAGAACTGAACCCCCCCATCTATCAGTAATCTGATAAGGTCTTCTCTCACAAAACATGTTTAAGTCCATCTGTTGAGGTCTGCTGTCCCATTTCATAAAACTTCCCAGAGCAGTTCTTAAATCACTAAAGCATAGATCCGCACCTCTTCACTTACCCGAAGTATAAACCAAGCAAAGGACATCAAGAGGTCTACAAGTGTTCATTAGATACCTAATCCAAGAAAAATGAAACCAATCAGTGAGGCCACCTAAAGGCCAAACTGCCGTTTAACTTCTGGAGGCATAATCAAACTGGACAGAATTATACGTTTATTTTTGAAAGTCCAATGAATTGCACAATCAAATGACAGCATTAAAGTTTTTGATGTAGTTTCATGAACCCAAGAGCATGAGGATTCACATATTACCAAATCCAGCAAAAATAGTTACTTGCCTCTAATATCATATTCAGGACTATTAATAACAAATACCAACCAGCAGCTTCCCATCTTTGTCAATTACGTTCTATTTCTCAACAGTATGAAAGAAATAATCGGACCCGGCATCTATGCAACAGCAGAACATCTGTGCCCGAATTGAGCAAAAGCAAACATACGAGCTAAAAAGAAAACAGTATTTACTCTTTTAATAGAAAGGAGTCGTCACTGGAACTGAAAGTACCTTCGGGAAGCCAACCGTAGGTGCACCGAGTGATGGAGAGCATCGAAGTCATCAATGCCAAAGAAGTTGCGGTGTGGTAAGGCATCATGGACTCCACACAGGCGCTCGCCTCGACCGGATACCTTCAAGTTACAGCAAGACACCATCAATATACAGTATTTCCAATAACACCATCGGGATTTCACTGGTGCGAGCAGGGAATGAGCGCTCACCTCGAAATGAGACGAGATGCGGGTCTGCCAGAGGGGGCTCGAAGTGGGCAGCGGGCAGCCTTAGCTTCGGAGGCGAGCTTCGAAGCCGCGTTGCGGGCAGAAGCTGATCGGAAAATGGATCTAGCAGAGGCAAGCGAGGCCATTCCTAGTTCAAGACGCCGTCTCAGATTTGGCAGAAAGGAGGACGATATGCGAGGGTAGGGTTTAGCAGATGTAAAACCCTGCTGGAAACGGTGCGTTTTGGATGGACCAACCTCCACAAAAAAGTCAGTGAACCGGGTGCATACACTTCTCTTGATATCCGGAATAGTCCCACGTCAAAAACTTGTGCACCCGGACTACTCACTTGGTTGTACTGATGAAAGAAACGAGTCGGATCATCATAATTAAACCGGACTCGGATCCGCATCCAGCCATAATTTCTTTCTGCTATCTCCCTCTCCGCCTCGTAACTGCATTGCTGGTACTCTCTCCCTCTCCCTCTCTCCCTCTCTCTCATGTCCCCATGAACTTCGTTAATGGAGCTAGGGTTCTTATCCATTCTGCCAATCCTCCCTGCATAGGGAGAGTTGTTGCACTATCTTCTGTTCCATTACTCGTGTACGAGCGTGCCCTAGTGCGGTTCGCATGTAGTTTCCGTGCTGTTTAGAGTGTAATTGTTGGCATCACCAGTTTGCAGGAATTGCTGTTGCATCTAAAGGAGCTGATACATTCCGAGTTTTGGTAACTGGAAGCTATGGCTTCTCTGTTTAAGGTGGTGCTCTTTCTCAATTATCGTCGTGGTGATTGATCCGTTCTGTTTATCGTTCGTCTAGCAGTTTCGGCTCATCATTTTGGTATAGAATGTCCCTACCTATGGAGGCTGTTGATGTTATAGGCTATAACCAGTCTCAGGATGATTTTGAAGAACTCTTTGTTGGATAATCAAATGAATAGTGCTGCGGTTAAACGTTGTTGAAGTAATTATTATCCATTTTCAGTAAATTGATTGATTAGATCGATAGATAATTTGAGCTTGGAAAGTTAGGTCGCAAGTTTAAGCACACATAGGCTTTGAGAATTTTTTGAGCGACTCATCTAGACGTGAGCATTAATTTTTCCGATATCTGGGGAACAGTTGGATGGATGCTGCAAAATCATCTGGCTTCCTTGCAGAAAAGGTCCATATCACTTGAGAGTTGTTGGAAACATACCATCTTAGCTTTGCTATTCATCACCACTACCTACCAGTGGGAATTTATGAATCCAGATAAAAGTTTGAAGAGGCTTGGGCAGCATTAAAATGGTGCCACTCAGTCTTTTGGACTGAGTTCCTTAGTCCTATTGTATGTTTACAGTTTGTTTGAATTTGGTACTTTGTCTCAGGACCCTAGCAAGCTTTCAGCATATCGAGATCGTAGATTTACGGGGACACAAGAGGATTTTGAACAGGCGCTACTCTCTTCAACAACTGTTTATGTGGGGAATATGTCCTTCTACACAACTGAAGAGCAAGTATATGAGCTGTTCTCTAGGGCTGGTGAAATCAAGAAGATTATCATGGGACTGGATAAGCACAGCAAAACACCTTGTGGCTTTTGTTTTGTTATGTATGTATCTTTTCATTAAATCTCAACATCATGATGAGGGTAGTCAAAGTCCTCGTGTTGAAATCCCTAATTATCTGTCATTAGATATATTTAGCCAACATTTTTGCACCTCCTCTATTTTATTTTTATAATAGAAAGTTATAAGCAGCTGTTGGTATTTTACACTTCTCCAACATTTTGGTCGTATTTTGGGGTCATGTGATTAATGTATGATCTACACTCCCATATAATTTAAAAGATAAGCAAATTTGAAATGACCACCTGCTAGTTGTTGGAAATGTTTTTTCAGATATTATTCCAGAGAAGATACTGAGGATGCTGTAAAATATGTAAGTGGAACAATTCTGGATGATCGCCCAATCCGTGTAGATTTTGATTGGGGATTCCAGGATGGAAGACAATGGGGGCGTGGTCGAAGTGGTGGACAGGTGAGTTTCTCATACTTCCTTTTTTGCCATGTTTAGCAGCATGAGTGGAAATTAACCTTCTTTTTCCTTTTTGCCAGGTACGTGATGAATACCGCACAGACTATGATCCAGATATCCTTTATATAATTCTTAGCTATTTTCAAAATCTGTAATATATATAGTTTGATGATTCCAATGCCCTCAAGGAGAGCAATTAAGCTAAAATTGATGCCCTTCATATTTTTGGGACTGAAAGTATGTTTTCTGATTATACAAAAAGCTTCAAGTATGCATTTATCATTTCTCTCCAAGTAATTGGGATCCAAAGGTCTGATTGTGCTCTATGTCAATCATTCTATTTATTGCTGTTGCAGAAACTTCTTTGTATATTACTTTGTGATTGAACTAAGCCGTTATGTCCATTATTAGGGTCCTGTATTTCATGCAGATAATTAGAAAACTATTGTAGCTTAGCTTATTTAGCTCACCAAATGACTTGCAGTAGCGTGGTTTTGACATTTGATCTGTTCTTGGTGCAAAGTTTAACAGGTAAGGATTTGCTTGAAGAAATAGTACTTGAAGTATCTATCTAAGTGTTTCCCTCTTTTAGGTATTGCTATATGCTTTCAGTAATGATGACTAAGTTATCTTGTCTGGAAGTTTCCTTGACATTATTACGCAGAGGTGGATATGGAAAATTGGTTCAAAAAGAGTTGGAAACTCAGCGACAGCTTGTAGATTATGGTGCTGGCTCACTGGGCGCTTTCCAACCAGCTGTACCACTCCCTTGTAAGCTATCAATAATTGCTTTCAGTCCATATGTTGTGCTTACTTGTGCATGTCATTTACTACTCTATTTTAAGATTCTTGCAGTCCATAATTTGAATTGCCTCAGAGGACATGACTGTTGAATTCAATACCTTTCTTTAAGAGCAAAGAAGTGGTTGTTGGTTGGAATGAATTATGAATAGGAGGCAAAAATCAACTCATATTAGTCAAGTGAAGTTGTCTTAACCAAGTTCCATCGCTTGGATATTCAACTAGATGGAAGAAGCTTATAACTTAAACTTTGGCTAAGCGGATGTCAAATCAAACTTATTGTGACCATATGACAACTAAGTTTACTGGTGGAGAAGAAAAGTGCATTAATAACTTGTGATATAATTGATAAATTAAGTTACTTAACTTCCAAAAGAGAAGCATAACAGCACAGTGTAGTTTGAATGTCAAATTTGCCTTGTTGATGAAATGAGAGTAGTTGTGGGGAATACATTACAAACAACTGGCATATATAAATTAGCTTCTGCGGAATCGTATTTCGGAAGATAACTGAAAGATCTATAAGAGTAAAATTTCCACTTGTAGAAGAAACTATTGGAAGAAAGGAGAAGCAGAGGATTTTCTATCAAAACTTTGCATTAGTTTACCTTTACCCTGTTCAACAAATCTTGAAGATATTCTCGCATAAGCACAGTAGGTAGGTGTTGATGATACCCAGCATAGTAGCAGATAGAAGATAAGCTGCCATTTTGCATCGAGCTCTAGGACCAAAGCATCTACAATCCTTTGTCTCATCCTTATTTTGATTTGGCAGGTGGAAGACCTGGTGGAGGTCAAGGATATGGTGGTGGCTCTCACCGCTATGTGAGAGGTAGTGTAATAGCATTTCTACTATCATGCAAAAAGAACTATCTGTGTTACATTATAAATTATAATCATCCGATCACTACATTGAGATACTTCCCATATTCTCATACAGATTACCCTCGGAAACGCTACCGTGATGATGATCGCCGACCACATGAACCCTTGAAGAGTGCAGGGGAATATGAAACTAGTAGAAACTCAGATCCTGACTCAAGACCGGTAATTTTCCATCAAATGGATTTTATGCTCTCAGATTTTCACTCTTTTTTGGGTTGAAAACAGGATATAGAGGCGACTCTAGATCTCAAAGTTGGGGGTGTATGTATGTATATGTGTATACCACTTCTATGGTGTATCCATTTTCATTTAAATTTGTCAGTTATGCATGCCACAAATGCCATGGATAGCAATATGGAAAGCGGGGTTCTTCACTTAGTGATTCTACTAAGTATAGTTCTGGTTTGGGAGTAGCTGATGCATATGCAATTAAGAGATCGCTTTGTTTATGCTGTGGACTTACACAAGTCATTCCAATTCCACAGGAAAAGAATCCTCGGTTCCGTGAAAGCGGTGATTCTGATGAAGATGAGGAAGATGATCGCAAGCGGCGTTCTTAGCTTAGTTCCTTCTAGCTTGTGAAGTTTGCAGCTATATATTTCATCAAACAAATGTCTGTCATATGTGGAAGCAGGTGCAGTTTATCTGCTGGGGCAAACATGGTCACATTCAGCTAAGACACGATATTCTCTCTTCCCGTAGCCGTAAGATTTGGAGACATTTCAGTTCCATGGTGCAACGCAGACATTCAGGTGATGCTTCTTTCCTATGCAATTCCCAGATGTAGATGGGCTGGCACGCGCTGACGCGGCATTGACTCAGTTTGATTGTCGTGGGATAGTATTGTTGATGTGGGCCCAGTGGTCCATCAAAGCGAAATACTAGATGGCGAACTCGCAGCGGGAAATAGAATAAATCCCATGCTATGCATGGGCTTGTGAGTCGACCTTTTTAGCCCGCAGTCTGAAACATAGATATCAATCATATGCTGGTGCACTGAGTTGATAATGGCCTTTGTTTAGCTTAATCAGGATCAACTCGAAAGGGTGATTAACAGCCAGCCTGGTTTTACCAACCGTTAGGGGATGATGGGCCTGGATGAATCCATAAGAGTAGAAAGTCGAAATGAATGGGCCCACATTCGATCCAATTGGGCCATCTGGCCCAGTCAGCTTTACACGATCATGGGCCTTAAGGTGCGCTGTTATAGTGAGAAAGTATAGTGATGGGCTAGAATATGTTAATGGGCCGGGAGTACACTAAGGGACCAACATGGGCCTCGCAGTGGTCCGTGTAAATATAAGCCCATGCGCCATTTATTTGCACGATCATGGGCCTTGAGTGGGCCTCTTCCTTCCCTGCCGTTATGATGGGCCTAGACGTTTCAACATGCAATAACAAGCCTGTCCCGCCCAACTGGACCCATGAGACCCATGTAACTCTTCACCAATGCCCACTATATTTAGATGGGCCGCGTAGCCCAAAACATACAATAAACGGGCATCTTAAGTGGGCCAGTCGGCCGAGACTGGCATATCAATTCATCAAAGCCCAGTCCTTGATCACAGGCCTTGAACTGTACCCCTCTGGGCAGAACGTAGAGAAGATTATGGGCCAGACTGTTGAGCCCACCATAGATACAGTGGTTCTCCGTTAAGTCCCAGGAGGCCCTCGTGTCCCAGGTAATTCAATTTTCTAATGTCCCTAGGTTTACACGATTCTGGGCCTTAAAGTAGGCTCACATGGGCCTAACGTAGAGTTGTCGAATGGGCTACGAAACTGAAGCCTGTTAGTGGCCCACGCTGCAAAGGTAGGTCCATAATGAGCAAGCTGTTCCTCTAATAAGACGAGCAAGACCCCTTCACTGTATTGACCCCGATGTAAGACGGTAGGCTTCCAATTAGTGAACTACCCCCTTGCACTGCTTCTGTCCTATGGGCCTCCATATGATCAGGTTGGCCTAACATCCAATCATTAAAACGGGCTGCCCATAATCAGGTAGGCTCCCTGATTCACCAAAGGGGTCACTGGAGCCCAGTCAACCTAGTCCCCAAACCTTTCTCGTCTAGCTCGGTTGGCTGGTGCGCCCCCCAGCACAAATACGTGCGATGTAGTTTACAGCCAGAGAGGAGACAGAAAACAAAACTCAACTCATTACAAGATTCAAGCGATCCTGCCAAAACTGCTGGCTGTCGATGAGCGTAATATTTTTCACTCAATTTCCTTGATGATCCTTCTTGTGCGCAAAGGTCTTGTAACAATTTTTCCAGGGGCACTATGAGCTTTGCGTCTCTCTTCTTTCCTCTTTGCAGCATCGGTCATTTCACGTCTCAAGTGTCCTGCCTTATATATTAACTTAGGCAAGTGCTTGTGCCTGCAAAATTCATCATCCATTGCAATTAGAAGATGTTACAACTACCACTTCACAAGTAAATACCATCTGATGTGTTTCCAATCCTTGACATCACATGTGGTCTACGAGGCTAATATCAACATATTTCTCACAATAAACGAAAATCACGATGACCGTAATTTGAAGTCTAACATCAATTCACAATATGCAGAAGCATGCATCTTGTGAGGTGGAGCAATGAAAAGAAGAAAATAGCCTAGATCATTGTTCGAGGATCAAGAAGTTGAACCCTTAATGATAAAGGATAAATAGAGACGAGGAAACTCAACACTGCAAGTTCCATGAAGCTTTTTTTCCCACCCAATTCGAAGCTAAAAAGCAGGAACCAATTTGAGAATTAAACTCACCTCACAATCCGTTTGACCTCAGGGAGGTGCTTGTACCGATTCTTTACAGCTTCATGATATTCATGCTTCCTCTTTTCCCTAGGCAGAACCTACAGTAAAGTAGCTCAGTTTACAATAAGAAATTTGACAATGCTCTGTCAGAAAATTATAGCATTCTACTGCTATCTAATCCAGCATAGTTAAGGCAATTCAAAAGAGTCTTCTAATCCAGGTCATAAACCAGAAAAGATATAAGCTAAAACTGTCATAACAAGAGGGTGTCAAACCAATACTCTAGCTTCAGATATTGAGTTTCTAACAGCCTGCTACAAATCTAAAAGGTGAGAAACATTATCAGCAAATCACAAAATGGGTCACACAAAGGTAATCCTGTTGTTTATTTAACAGAGCAACACCTGGTAGCATCTCGATAAAGATCCTTAAGGTTTACTGAACATAGCTACCATTCTATGCAACTACCAGCAAGAAAAGAAAACACTTACTACTCCCAGCTGTTCGGAAGCTTTAGCTTTCCACAGCCTTAGGTTGGTGTCATCACTCCCAGAAATCACATAACTAGCATCACAGCTGAACTTGACGCAGAATACCCTGTAACCCGAATTTCAATCATAAAAGATATAAGTTTTTAGAGCTCAGCATCAGACTCTATGCATGAACAAAATAATAGATACTTATGACCAGCTCACAACCAATAACTGCATAACTTACAACCACAATTTATTTTTATTAAAAAAAAGGAAGCTAAATGAATATTGGGAAATATCCTGCATGAACATCCTACAGAAATGCAAAGATCTAAAATTTATGAAACCTTTGCATTCTCTTTGTATGATAGATCTCCCTGCTGTGACCTCCATTATATGGGAAAATTCTAACCTGCAAAAGGCAATATGAAATCAAAATATGAAGCTTTCTTTAGTGCCAACAGTGTTACTGGAATAAAGCAACTGACCGTTCTATCATAGGATCCTGTAACAAATTCTCGGCCAGTTGGGGAGTAATCAATGTCCATCCTGCAAGGGTACCAAGAGAAACAGGTCAGATCAAAGAGCTCATGCAGACAAGATGCATCACAATGTACATCAGAAATAAGACATTAAGCTTTAAAAATAAATAAATAAGCCATCTTACACAGCTGAAACATGATCCTTGTGCACATTTTTGGCTTCATCCAACTTTCTGGCATCATAACTGTAGCAATTCCAATCCTCATTTGCCTGTGCATGTGAGCGCATCACAACAAGTTGAAGCATTAGATATAGATACCACATATACATTAAAAACTATGTACATTGAAGAAAGACACCAACATCTAAGAGAGCCCACAGAGTTCCGTACTAATGTTTTGAAGAAACATTCAAGTATAAGTAAGGCCAACGCGTCTCCATTTTCCATTTAAACAAGACAACAATATCCCCTAAAGCAAACATCATTGGAGCAAATTCAATAACATGCTTAGATTTGCAGGCAGGAAGAATAAATAAAATCAGAAGTATCAAAACATGAGATTGAAATGACAAACTTACAGCAGTAAAGTTCATAGGCTCCATGGGATTCCATGCAATAGCATTAGTTTTTGTCTGCCAAAGAAAGAGAACATCAGAATACTGGACAAATCAATACTTAGTAACTGTCCAATACAGACGGAAAAAGCTTTAACATTCTCGGCAGGAGAATTATCTCCTGGACTTCTGAAGCAGAGTAAGACAGAATCACCCGGAAACAAGTTTCCACATAAATAATATTCAAGTAAAGGGAACCACTATTACCATCATAATTACTTTCCGCACTGGAGATGACATGCGTAAGTCATATATCGTAATGCTTCGATCACTGTATAAAAGCAATTAAAAGTAAAACATGTATCAGTAATGAGACTAAAATAGTGCGATGCCAAGAAATAAAATGAAACACTGATAACATAGAAAAATTATATCCTCATGCATAATGAAGTACACAGAAATTGTGGTAATCAATTCTTAAGATGATCGTGCAACTCCTTTTAGAGACAATGTGAAATATATGATGCACTATGTCATTGGTCCCAATGCCAGTATAGATGGTGCATCTGTACCCAGCATGAAGAGTCATGAGATGTCAATGGAATAACTTAGTAAATATCTCTTATATTCATGGCTTTCCTGGAAGAAGACTATCTTTCTAGCAGTATTTCAACAGCAGGAATCTTGTGCACACGTTATTACTGTTGAAATACCCGACTTCTGTACTTGGTTCTTGCCGCTCATGTTAAGAAGCACAGTCAACTATTTAGCCCTTTGCTTTCAATGATATAAATGAAATTACAAAAAGATACAATTATACACAGAATGTCTGACAGAAAAACGTGGCCGTAGTACAATGATATCATTTCCTAGAGTTAATTACAAGAAGAAAAGAGTTCCCTCATTTTTGCTGTCAGAACTCTACTTTCTTAATGAGTATTATTGGAAACACATATACCACATAAGCTATTACAGCTTCAGAACGCATTAAACGGAAAATTTTCTGGAAAATGAATAAGGAACTGTCACAGTATAGCAACAGCCACCAGAGTTTTAAGAGAGAAATATATCTCACATAACTGAATCAGGTGAATGTGTGCATACCTAGCTGATGTTGCCAAGATATCGGGTTCTCCAGGATTAAACTTAACAGATAAAATGGTATCTGTTCCCCATTCAAAACATTTTACTGGTTGAGACCTATATGCAAGAATAAATTTTTAACCATGGAAGATTGAGTAATAAAATACTAGCTAGCAATGAAGCAAGGCACATTGACACACCAGCCAGCTAAACAAACTAGGTAAACAGTCTAACCTGTTGTGATTCCATATATCAACTTGAGCACCACCTGTTGCAAACTGGTCACCATCCCACTGGTGGTCCACAGCCCTGCGAATAACAAAAAATAGACTGAGACAAATATAGAGATCATCCAGTAGGAATGTTTGCTAATTATGATAAGTATTGTCTGATAATTCATCCAGTAAGATTCCAATAAAATATTACCTGAATGCATTCTGCTGAACATAAACTGCCAGCGGCTGAAAATGAAAAATTGAAATTGTTACCAGTCTCATAGGGGGAAAACATAATTAAGCCCAAATATGACCGCGCACTGAAGAAGATTACCTCTGTGTAGTTTCCAGGAGAATATGACTCTTCAAGTGTAGCTATAGGAACAGTCCAAAGCCGAACTCTAGTGGAAAAAACAATTAGCTACATTATCATCAAGGACACAAGAACTGAATCTTCATGAATATACATATTTAATTCAGCTTTAGTAGTTAGCATATGTTCGGTTCAAAAGTTACTCTATCTAGTGAAAACCTTACGTGCAATCAGTTCCACAAGAAACAAGAATTCGCCCATCTGTAGATGCAGTCAAGCCTCTTACTGCCCCTTGATGACCAGGGAATTGACAAACCGTTCGCCTGTTCATGAATTCGCAACCAGTGGTCATTTTTTAAAAAATTAAGGAAAAAAAAAAACCCATGTTTCTCCAGATCTAAAAGTAACTATGCCAGACTTACTTTGAAGCAATATCCCAAAGACGGATATCTGTAAAAGAAAAATAACAAGTAAATGGTACCACAATGAATGATGGGGATTATTGCAATTTGCAAGTAGACATTAAAATGAAAAACTAAATATTTATGAACTTTGCAGATCTTGACAGTGCCATTACAGTTTTTTTAGCAAAGTTACGTAACTACTGCAAGTTCATAGGAAGTTCTAATAGCTAAAAAGGTTTAGAGAAATCCTTCAAGTATCTGAATGAGAACATTTGGGTTCTCCCAAAAACTAAAAATTGTATCATGCCTGAATCTAAAGCGGTGCTCACTATGGTGAGATTGAGCAGGAAAAAAGAGAGATTCTAGTTGTAAGATACCCACTGAAACAATTGCTAGAACTAATAAAACCTTCCATATCACTGAGAATTTAGACCAAAGCAAATAAGGAAGGTTCCATTGTATTGAAAACTACACAGGTTAGGTCTAACAATTGAAAAGTCCAAAATTTTCAATTCCATGAAAATAGCACTAAACTAACATGCTCCCTACTTGTTTCAAATGTGAAAGGACAATTTTAAGGAATCAATATTTAATTACCTCCATCCATTGAACCCGAAAATACTCCTTTCAAGTAATTTGTATTCTTTGCCATACATGATACTGCATCCACATGTCCATCCATAGCCCCGATAAACGGCCGGGCAAATATCTGAAACAGAACAATTTACAATTAACCTAAGATGACAATTACCTGACGAGAAATACCAACATCCAGAACTAAGCATTGGTAAGGTGAATAGTCAAATAGTTAACAATCCAAAAACAAAACAGTAAAACAAAGTCGACCGAGAGGTAATGAACAGCAATACAAGAGACTGGAGTATCTGAACGTGCACGAAAGTTTTCAACACCTCTAAAGTTACCAGCGCACAAATTACGCTAATCAGCCGAACGCAACAAAAGGTCTTATCCAAACCAAAATAGAACTGCACAGTCGGAAAGATAAAATCTCATCTGTGCATAAGAAACAAGGGAACGATGGGTAGTCAAAGCATTACCTTATCCAATTTAGCCGCATTTAAGGCCCGGACATACTCCACGGCCTTCTCCTGAGGCCGTAGGTTTGGGTCGAAATTGCGAAACACTCTCTGATCAAGTCAAAGCCATCGATAATTCGGTTACTCATGAACAGGAACTAAACCGCAGCTAAAACCGATATCAACAGTTAAGCACCTGGAGATCCTGGCTGCGCTCCCGAGTGAATTCATCGGTGGAGCGGGAAATAACTTTTACTCTCATTGCCTCTGATAATAGAACCAGAGAACAGGAAACCGCCGCGTACGTCCGCGTATAAGCACGCAGAGCAGGAGTAGCTACTGTTGCAAGGTTCAGGAGAAAAGAAAACCCTAGAGAGAAGATGAAGAAGAGGCAGCGGCGGCAAGGTAGAAGAGGAGGACGGAGAATCAGTTTGTGAAAAGAAAAAAAAAAAACCCCTTCGCTTTTGCATGTGACCGGAGAGGGAGACGCAGGTGAGGCCCGGCAAAATACAGTGAATCGCCACATCGGACGGAGATTTGATTAATGGGCCGAAACTGGGCCACCAGGCTCATAATCGGCTGACGGTCTCTTTGAATTTTGTATAATAAACATTCCGGCCCAAGAGCCCAATAAGGATCTCGGAGGAAGTTGTAGAGTAAGAGTTGGATGGTTAGAGAACCTCTCTTCCGTGACTTGAGGAGGGTAGAACTCAGCCTGCCGTGACCAGGATTGTGTGTGGATGCGACCAGCCCGGGCCAGTCGAGCTCGTCGCTACATCATATCACGACTGACATATTGGCAAGAGAGAAGGTCAGAAGCAACATTGTCAGGCCGATCATCTGTACTCTGTACCGGAAACCGAGTTGTGTCTCAATGAATTTTGTCATTGGACCTACGCAGAACCGATCGTGGACGTTCAAAGGCATTCCAATAACGTTCAATGAGAGAGAAGCACCAACAGCTTCGGCGCAATGCATCAACTGAAGTAAATCACTACGATTCTGTCGCTGATACAGGTCGCTCGACATAATTTAGTTGTTGATCGAAAGCTCCTAACAAACCCAGGAGGTTCAGATGACTACTGACATAAGTTTTGATAACACCCAAAACCAGAAATCCCGGACCCCGCCGAAGAAATTATCCAACTCTCGCAGGAGACCCCTAAGAGGTAGAGAAACACGTTCGAACCGAGCCAGCAAGGAACAGGCGGCCCTTCCCTGCAAATAAAAAATATGACGGGATTCGAGCCGCTAGAAGCTTGATACCCTTTCACCATTTCAGACTTGGCCCCCCAAGATAGAGAACGGCTTAGTGATCCTCCGTGTATTCTGGGTTTTCTTTTAAGATGACAAAGCCTTCAAGGATAGGGGAGAGTGGAAGGTACCTGCAATGAGAGACGGAGCCACTCAGACCATGAGCAACAGAAGTACCTTAAATTGGTTTTACTATCAGATTGTTTATGCAAGGAAAAGTTGTAATACTTCTCTGTAGCCAGCTCAGCCCTATCACCGGCGGCTAGAAGGACCGGAGTCGAGTGAGTCTGGAAACCCGTAATTGTCTTGGGGCGACCAGCCTGCCCAACAACATCCACAGCTTGACCCACTCGTACGGGCACTGATAAGGGTCTCAGGTTTTCATCCACAGTCAGCAACATCCTTGGCTGCAGTACCAAGGCAAAGGGAAAATCTCATCATCAGACACTGTGAAGAAAGATCCAGTTAAAACTACAAATTCTTTTAAAGATTAACCTGCATTGCCAAAACCAAGAAATAGAGGACGTAATGGTATTTCCCCAGAATGATGGCTTTCATATCGAGGCACGCATAGAGCATAGTTACTATACCAGCAAGCGCTGTCCTGTAGAATTTTAAAGCATTAAAAAAAAAAAAGGGATATTCATAGTAATATCATCATTAGAAGAGAGCAGTATTTAAAGTCCGAAAATCTCCACTTACGGTGAGAGCAAGAATCGCTCTGAATGGTAGGGGTTGAGAGTCAACAACCCCTTTCCCATGTGCACGAGACCCTGGGCAATTCGCACCTGCAGAAATGGTCATAAAATTGTTAGGAACCTGAGAAAAGGCTGGCCCAACTTATCCACATCAAATGATGATTTTTTGATGTCATACACAGAACAGGAGGCTCGCATCCTTATAGTAATAGCTAGAGAGATTCCGAAGCATCCCAGCAATCCGAGCATTGTTGGTCCCCGCACCAATCAAACCCAGTGAGACTACTGCAGCCTGTTAAATCCAGAAAGTGTGTAAATGACCTGATCCAAAATAAGTAAATGCATCATAGCAAGAAGGTCAAGAGCAATCTCTTTTATCTTACCATGGCAACTTCTGAATCTGTATCATGGCTAAGCCTGCTTAATGTGTCCATAACATTAACCTGTCAAGAACAAACAAATCAGCAGTATGAACAGTAGCAAGACGGTATATGAAATTTCGTATCATATTTCAGCAACCATAAGTGCATAAAAACTTACTTTAACACAAACTCAAACTTCACATATATGAAAATTATTTTCAATTAGAACCGTGAATTTCATATCTCTATATAAAGCACGCCTTGATCTGACTTTTCATAAACATATTCCCTCTCAACCCAGTCTATGCTCCTTGAGATAGTTCACCTACCTTGGGATTTGAAATGCAAAGAAGACCAAGTGCCAAAGGAACTGCACGACGGATGTTTTGTTCTCCATACTGCAGGAGATGTTCCAACGAACGAATTGCCATCTCAAGGCCTAATTCTTCAGCCATCGCCACCATAGCAATCCCAAGAACAGCAGGCCCTTGATGAGTTTCCCCTTTATCAAGATGTTGTGCACAATGTCCCAGCAAATTTTGAACCTAGTAGAAAAGGGTTGGTCAGTTGAGTGATGCCCTCTAGAAATCTCCAGGTACAATGATATTTCCTATCTTCAGAATAGTTACCTTAAGAACATTCCCAGTTCCAGCATAGGCACATGATAGCAGGGTCATATCACAATGCTTTTGGATCTTCTCATTGAATGTCTTTGAAACCTCTGCTGTGGCTTCGACAGCATCCTGTTAGATGCCCAAAAAGAGGTTCCAGAATCATCAACAATAAGATATTATGGATGATTGTCCTTCAAATTTATCAGCACTATTTCTCATACCATGCTCAGGAAGTTCCTAAGCGAAATTAACAGGAATATATAACTGGAATACCTGCTTCCCGAGATACAAAAGGCCAAGACCAAGAGGTAGAAGACGAGACAGAGGTTCTCCAAGTTCTGACTCACTACGATCCATTAAAGCATAGATGATTGATTGAGCAACCTCTTCATTGCAGGAACCCACATATATCAATCCCAGAGAGATCGCAGTGAATGCAACTACATCAAGGGATGCTTTTCCGTCATTAAGGATTGGAGACAATTTCTCACATACCTGAGATGAAGTGCATGAGTAACAGAATAGAGTGAAAATCTATGAGAACATCACCAATCATATAAACATATTAAGTGTTATAACTGTTCCCATATAGACAAATTTACAGATCCTATAATGTTAATTTTTTAAAAAGATGGATCAGAGTGTGTCAATGACAGCAAACCTGTTCATTCTGAGAACCAGCATATGCAAGGCCCAAGCCCATTATTGCACCAATCCGAACAGATGCATCTTCTTTATCTACAAAATCCCCTAAGAGTGCAAGTGCCTGGGAAAAAAACTTGATTAAGGGTCATGAACAATAGTAATCCCTTACGAATATCTACAAGGCCAAATAACTCACAGGATCACA
Source organism: Sonneratia caseolaris (assembly GCA_900006705.1). NCBI lineage: Eukaryota > Viridiplantae > Streptophyta > Magnoliopsida > Myrtales > Lythraceae > Sonneratia > Sonneratia caseolaris. The sequence continues at coordinate 2,114,020 of CXYZ01024283.1, read as the reverse complement.
TTCATTCTTGGTATTGCAATTGACAATTCCAACACCCAACAGGGCACCGGCAAGGACATGGCTATCAGTTCCATGGAAGTACTTATCAATTTGAGCAAGTCCAGAGTCAACATCCCAAAGCAAAATCATTCCCTGTCCAAGGAGGCTTAGTAAGGATCTAATTTGTGGTGCAAAAAGAAAATAAAATATTAAGATTTGAATTATTTATCTAGAATAAAGGTCAATGACTGAAAGAATACCAGACTTGCAGTGGCACTGGCCTTCCCATGTTCTTTATTTTTGAAAAGCCAGTTGCCTGAAGACCCACCACTTGAAGATGAGTCTGACTGTGCTGTCATTAGTTTATCCTGCAGAAAAGAATGAAATCCTGTAAGTGTTAATCTTTGACAATCTTCAAAAGACAGACATTAAGATACCATTTTATACCTGTCCAAAGCCAGCATTCACAAAGGCGTTAACAAATGTAGCAGCCAAATTTTGTCTTGCAGAATCAACACTTGCACTTGCACTAGCCCGACCATCCAGCAAGTGTGCCTGTTAAACATTCAACATATGTTAAAGAAGCCAATTGACCAACAACACAGGAAAACGAACACCAGTAATAATCATACTTCCTGGCTATCATAAGCAGCTCATAAAACGCTTTCATTAAAGACTAGGACTTGACCAAAAATGTTGAATAAGCTGTTAATGCTTTATTAAGAGCCACCACAACTACCAACTACAGTTAATAATAGGTGCAACCAGAGTCCCAAATATCCTTGTTGCAGGCCAGAAAGAAAATGCTCAGTAGCCAAAGATTTGTTCAAACCTTGTAGATATCTTCATGGGATTTGGGCTCCATAACCTCGATATCACGAGCAAGAGTTAGGTAACCCTCGCACAATTTAGTATTGTTGATGATCTCTTGCAATGCCTCTCTATCACCATCATCAGAAATAATCTCTTTATGAAGCTCAAACGTGATACCCTATCAACACAAAATTTAAAAATATATGAACAGTTTAGATGTAACTAAAAAAGGACCTTATATCCATCAGTAAAATAAGATAGCTCTGCATCTTTTGAGTTTTTGAAACTTACATGTCTAGCAAGGATATAGCAGAATTGCTTCTTCTGAAGCAGATCACCACAAGATGTAAATATCTGCTTCACATGCTGCAAAATTGTTTTTAAATTGTCAGACTGAATTATCAAAAATGAGAATATACTTGCAATATGCAACATACAGTCTGTAAGAGAAAGTTACAACTCCTTTAATCAATGTTGGAAGTATATCGCACTCAAGTTGCAGAAAGCTCCATTTGCACAAATTACAATTCAATTGAAATAATACTTTTATGGCTTAACTGAATGCTCACCTGCATGTTATCAAGAAAAAGTGCAATCTGAAGGGCATTGGCATATTCTCTGAATTTGAGATATATCATGTAAGCTATCTCCAGAACCGATATATCATCAGGTCCAGGAAGGTATCTGCATTAACTCAAAATTCAAAAGAATAAGGTAGGCACGTTCATCATTCCAAATTGCAGTATCAAGTTTTACTTGTTCATTTCTTTCAAAATCCTTCCATGTGTAGACCCTTGAATTGATGAAGTTATTACCTAGCGGCACTTGTGAGGTACAGACAAGTTCTCTTGAAGTTTGTACCATCAACATGCTCCATTAACATGTTGAGGTCTTCAACCTGCAATGATGCACAAATCATATAAATAAAAAAAATTAAGCACTTAAAATTATCAAATAGACAAAAATACGAAGGAATTCAGTCCCAGTAAGAAAAATTTTTATTAAATAAAAATGAAAGAAAGAGAATCATAATAAAAAATAACCTCCATTAGAAGATCAACAGCTTCAGGTTCAGCATTGTGCTGCAGCAGGACATGAAAGATTCAGCGCACACAGAAAAATCCAAAAGCACAGGTGAATGAGAAAACACATATATCATACTTCCAAATAATACTACACTCATTTCTAAATTTCTTATAAGTCATCCTGCCTCTACAAAGATTTTCCATTGACTTTGTAAAAGAAGATTTGGCTAAACACGACATACTTTCATATGGAAAGCCACGATCTGTTGTACCAGCTCCATGAGATCATCACTTGAAGCATCATCACTCTATTATGATAGACAGGAAAGAGGAATTAGCAAAACCCAACCCAACCTCCAGCATCTCAAGCATTGCAAGTAAAAACTGATTCAGTAGAGACAAAGCACTCATATGAGAAAAGATCATGCTCAAAAAACTTCCCACACAGTAAAAAGCAGCATTTTCATCAGTTCAACAGCTGCTTTCCCCCCCTCATAGGAGATACTTGAATTAGATGATATTACTAACCTTGCGACGTTGCCGGTCAAATATAACAACAGGATCATCTACAACAGAGGGTGGCTCACCTGTCGCTTAGAATACTCTTGTGCAATTTCTCCAGCTAAATTCCTGACGTACTCATGGCCCCAAGATCCAATATCACCTTCTGAACCTAATAGCCTGTACTTCAAGCTCTCCTGAAAGGAATTCACACAGTCAATAATATAAAAGAAGTATTTAATACAGACATGCGCGGCCAGTGGGTAAGTTGGCCATTGCCACTCAAACATCTAAACAATGGCACAGCATATGACATAATCTTACATTCAACAAGGTGTACTAGCCAGACAATGTTAACACTACTAAATTACTAATAACAATGACAAAGGTAATGGAAGAGACATTAAAACGGAAAGTAAGACTGCGTGATGAAAAAGTGATTGATGAAGTGAACAAGATATTACCCGCTCCCCCTCTGCAGACATGGTCAATGCCAAAACCGAAAGTATGTCAGCAAGGTATCTCTGCGTTAAAATTACCTAGTTTAGTTCTGCACTTGTATCAAGTATTTTGAATAGATAGTGCCACATCATATGCTACAGTACCTTTAAATCCGATTCGGTCATCGTTTCATAGTATGCTTTCAGGGTTCCATAATGAGGACGAAGAAACTTCAATGGCTTTGGAACAGAAGTCATTGAACTCGTAGATGTTCGGATTTCATGCCTGCGAAATATACTAATTCACTTCCAGAACATACAGAGGATAAAATAAATGCTGCCAAAGTCCTATATCTAGATTCACTGTGACAGAACAGGCATCAGAACACCCAGCAATAAGCCACTTCGGTTTTCTTTCTCTGGCAACATGAGAAGCCCCATTTAGATGGTATCCAGTGACAAGCCCTCATGAATTGACAGTCCCTCTTGGAAGGGTTTCTGATTTCTTGAACTCATGAGCATATATAAATTTAGTCGTGTTATCATAATCACTAGCAATTCATGCTCCAGATTACATGATAATGTATCTCTACCAGAAGTGTACAGAAAAAATGCCCAATAGGAAAAGACAAGTGAGCTTAATTGGTTAAGAAAGATTAAGAACTAAGATGTTGCTTAGATTTGGCTTTTACATGCTGATGTTGAATTCAGAAATATCCGACAGTACCTAACGCATTTGCCACGATCCAATCAGGGTACCTAGATGTAGCTCAACTAAGTAGTAGAGACAATATTTCATTGGCCAAGATATATCTTATTCTCTACTGAGATCTATGATAATTATATCATCTTTAATTTGACTAAGAATGGCAGCTGACCACCCTTCTAAGGCATACAAAACATAACATCAAACTTATACAAATATTATGTATGAAACCGTAAAGGTTACTAGACAGATTCAGCATGCATAGCCCCCCCCCC
>CXYZ01024283.1:2095233-2110010 GCA_900006705.1 Sonneratia caseolaris | reverse complement strand
CCCCCCCCAAAAAAAACTGATCAACAATTCAACAGGATAGATTATGGACCATGAGAATACAGCTTGTCAATTTACAGATCCATTTTTACAGTGGTTCATCTTAAATTATTTTTAACACCTTAATAGGATTATATTTTGCACCTGAAATTACACGGTACTGCCTAGAAATATACATATATACACACACACATACAAAGTTTACTTCTTGGCCGTTAAGAAAGGCACATATTTTAGTTGATTAGCAAGCTGCTATGATGTCCAAAATGGCAAGTCTATTGTTCATTCAGGTAACTGAAATTTGAACCGACTCAGTACAGTAACAGAAAAGCAAGATAGAGGTACCTCATGCTCTCAAGAGCAGCCTTCTGCAACCCTGGATTGGGATCCTGAACCCGCTCAACATACAACTCCAGCTGCTGCTTCAAGGCCAAATCCTCCTCCGACTGAAAATGCATTCCGTACAAGCTAAATCAATTACATAGCCAAGAAGAAAGCCAAATAATTGAGCTTTACACTTGGATTAATCATTATCCAAATAGAATGTTCGATTCCATGGAGGATGCAAAAGTGGGAAAGTACTTATCAGCATACAGATACAACAAATCTACAGGCATTGTTTCATAAAGAGAAGGTGCGCCCTGAATTCTCCTTATTTTAACCACATCCGGTAGCTGGAACGAGAGATACAGAACGCAGCCCCGTGAATGAATTCGTATTCTTCTACTCTAACTTAAAGACCAACCGTAGCAATCCATTGAGAAAGAAATGATCACCACAACGCAAGACACTCACCAAATCCTCGTCCTTCTTCTCGTCCTTCTTCTTCGGGTCCTTGGCCGGGACCTTGACGGCAGCCTCCTCGCGGGGAGCGTTGCCACTGGAGTTGTTCGGTGCAGGCGCCATGCCGATCGAAACCCGAGAGCTGGTGGAGTGAGCAAGTGGAAAGGTGAGCTGGAAAAGCCCTAGATACGAGCGGAAGCAGCGATGTTATGAGCAGCTAGGCAGCTCTCAGATTTCTGAGCGACGCCGAGCTGTTGTTTCCTCCCCAACAAGCCATCTCTCTATCTCTCTCTCTCTAAAATACTTTCTAGTGAGAGAACGGACCGTGCCATTTAACACTGGGCTGGGCCACTTACAAATTGAAGCCCACAAATAACACTTGGGCCAAAGGAGGCCCAATATGCCGAAGGCGGAGGCTCGTTGGATGGACATTAGCTCAAAGAGATTTAAGGGTACGCTTGGTTCGAGGACATGAATTTTTGAGGGACAAGGAGGGGGAATGATTTGGATAGCTTGTCGAATCCTTTGTTTAGGTTTTTTTCTTTTAGAGGGATTTCGAGAGTCCAGTTATTCTTGTATAATCAATCCTCCATCATCCTATTTTTCTATCACTTTAAATGTGCAAAATACGGATAAATAATAGTGATTTTACAATTTTACCAATTAATTTAATTGATAGAAAAGACTTTTAAATTGGTATAATAGTCTATTACACAACTAACATTAACCTTATCTCCATAATGTTTTGCTTAGAGGTGGTAAATCGTGTCAGTCCGGTCTTATCGAGTTGTACCGACACGACACGATAAACGAGATGACACAATAAAGGCTGGCCCAAGCACAGTCCTTTTAGAATATAGGGCTAGACCGACACGATACAATAAGACATGAGTGGCCCTAACCCGGCCCAATAATACAATAATTTTTCTAAATAATAGTTTGTCTACAACTATAAATAAATTCACGAATGATATTTTTTCTATCATTCAGTAATGTGCGATAATTTATTAGATCTTTTATTTTAAATTTTCATGATAGGACTATCGTACCGGCCTAGCTCATGAATAATTGGGCATAGCTGGCCTACAAATATAATCCACAAATTTCTTATATAATGGAAAAATATATATATATATTTATATATCAAACAACATCGTCATCGTCATTGTCATCGTCATCGTCATATGAAAACCGAAACAGGGGAAGCTTATGATGATTCACTGGTATCCCGAACTTACCCCGACGATTGATGTCAAGCCCCCACATAGTTCAACGAGGTCACATCTGTCGATCCACCGAAATTCAGACTTGCTGTCGGGCAGTTGCGGTACCGAGTCCGCTGGACCCTCATAAGTCATAACTCATAACTCACTCCACATCGTCAGTTTACTCCGATCATCTCCTCCCCCGAGCAAACACCAAACGGAGATCCCCGGAGCTCATGGCAGAGAGGTGAGTGGCAATGGGAGAATGCAGGCCGTTGGGTTTCTTGTTGGGGCTGCCCTTCGCCCTGGTCACGCTGGTTCTGTCCGTCGTCGGAGCGATTGCCTGGGTTCTAGGGTAAGTCGAAATTTGAATCCAGAAAGATTGAGAACGGATAATTTCTCTTGTCTGCTCTGTGATTAAGCGGAAATTGCACACCGATCTTCTCTAACGGGCAGAACCATGCTGAGTTGCCTCTGCCCCTACTGCATATGCTGCGCTTGACTTACAAATTAGGCCGTCAATCTCATCAAGCTCCCTATCCGAGTTCTGCGATGGTTCACCGATCAGATTCCCTGTTGATCATTTCAGGCTATTCTTGATCCGAACGGTTTTAGTCGTACAAAACAATAGATTCCTTTTTCTCAGTTTATAGATTAGACACTTTAAGCCTGTGGCTTGATTCTCTGGTGCAGGTTCGAGCCTTTCCTATGCTCTAATGAATGCAGGATGTACTGATTCTGTTCGACGGCGTCGGCCACTAATGTTCGAGATTGTATTCCTAGTCTCCCACGAGGAGAGATATGAACGCAATGCTCGTGTTCGATATACCTTTTTATCAGCAAGATGGTCAATGAATCTCATTTCATAATAATAAAAAAATGTAAGAATTGGCCTCCTCGTGTGTATATATATGACTGTTCGCCGCGTGCTTGCCCTAGCTCTCTTCAGAATCCACATGACAGCAGCCGTCTGAACAGATCACATGTTGTCTAAACCCTCAAGAATGACACAGTAGAGCGACAGCATATGCATAGGCATATACATACATATGTATGCTACTGTTTCGAGAGGGGGAACCCAATCCCGTGGCGCTTGGAGGGGAAGGCGATGAAGAACAAGCTGCATATGATCCCAATGCAGGCTGGCATTGCCACGAGCATCTCCCGGGTTTTCGCAGACGGTGCCGGGTAGAAACATTTCACCACCTTCTGGTCGAAAAGTGTGACTGCCCCAAAAACCAGCGACGTCATGAATGCGTGGAAGAAATCGATCAACCTCAGCCTGTACCTGGCTGCCTCCTCCGGCGGAAGCACGGCCGGCACGGACGAATCCATGATGTATATCCCTTTGAATGTAGCAACTCCATATCTAACCTGAGAAAGCAGCAAAGGCCCTCTATGCTGGGAAAAACCAAAAAAAAAAAAGAAGAAGAAGCTTCACAACAAAATATTTCCATAATACTGAATACCTGAGATCGTTCGGCCTCACCTTGCCCCTCGAATCCCTAACGCTGTCGGTGAAGCAGCAGATGAAGCACGATATGGCAGACAGGACTATCAGGCACAGACTCATGCCCCGGCTAGTCGCATTGGGGCACCTACCCTGGTCAGTGACCATCGGTGACAGTATCTGGAACGCAAGCACTGTACCCGTCGGGAGAAGGTTAGCTAAGTGAGCGGTCCCTTTGAACGTTTTCCTCACAGCCTTCTGCGCCGGTGTCTTTGGCTGCTTTCCAGGCTCGGATGGCGCAACAGTATCCGGCAACAACGGCTGACGATTCTCCTCGGCTGCGGCCTCCATCTCAAATAGGATCGATACCGACTCAGGCCGCCGATACCACGTGCGGTCAGGATGAGCGGTGAAACAACGCGGGGGGCCGAGGTGATGGGCTTGTACGATGGGAAAGCACTGTCGAGCGTTATATGGGGGAGAAATCTCAAGCTAACAGATTGGCAAGAGAGTTACGAGGCAGGTGGGTTAATTTGGTAATTTTGGTTAGATCATTAAGTAAATCAGTTTGCGTTTATGCGATTGTCGGGGCTCTTGGGGGTTACATTCCTCTTGCTTTATTTAGCTGCCTCCGGGGGGTTGCTCCTCTACTGGGCTATGTTCTTTCGGTTAACTGATACAACGGTAGCCATTGGTAACTTCTGCACACGGAAACCACCAGCATAGAACGTGTTCCGGATATAATCGATCAGGTTTAGATGGCAGAAAGAAATTTTGAGTTTCTAATCATTATTCTAAATTATTCTTGAAAAATCTTCATCCCAATGAAAATTTTTCAGTGGGCCAGACCTGGAGCCCCGACAACTATTCGGGCCGCACTAGACATATTGTCATCGGTGCAATGTATCATCGGGTTCTGCGGGCTGCAACGATAATATATTGGGCCGTGCTGGCCCTGACTCGATTTGCTAGCTCTGATTGAGCCTATAATTAGGCATGCCAATTTGGGCCGTCCCAACAAATTCGGGCCGTGCTGTCACGGCACTAATCTACTCTCAGGTCGTGTCGGCACGGCCCATCATCTCCAGTTGCCTAAAAATCCCGGCCCATATATGAATATTTTATGGTTCGGACGGTCCAGGCCAGGCCCGAATTGCACAAACAATTTTTTAAAAGATAAATTTAAATAATTTTATATTTAAAAAATGAAAATTTTATAATACAACTTATCGATTAATTTAATTTTTATTAATTTAACTACAATATTGAAATAATTATTAAAATATAATTATATTTATATAATTGATGAATTATTTTTTCTTATAAATTTCTTTTTATTACAAAAATTATTTTCTTACTTTTGGGCCGGTACGGCCCTAAAATATCGGGCCATGCACACTTTTTTCGTGCCGTATCCGGGCCATACCAAGATTTAACTCCTCTACTCTACTTGGATATCGGCCCAATAACTTGGGCCCATCTCTCTCTCTCTCTCTCTCTCTCTCTCTCTTAGCCCAAACCAATCGTCTATATGGAAACACGGAAAATTAGTTTTCCCGGGACTGAAGAAAACAGAAAACTCGGGAAGTATTTGTTATCCTTGTTTCCCCTTTTCCGCATAGCTCATTGGTAAGCTCTGATTTCTGAAGCCTGTGATTTCTGACCCTCGATGAAGATCTGAGCTCTCTGCTGTGGTCTTGCTCGCAATGGATGCAAAAGCTTTGGCCAAATCCAAGAGAGCTCACTCTCTCCACCACAGCAAGAAGTCCCACCCGAGTCCCAAACCAAAGCCCGCCACCGCCAGCGCTGGGAGTTCGAAAGCCTCGTCTGAGAAGCCGGCGCAGCCACGCCAGCCTCGAGCCGCCCCTGCCCTTCCATCTAATTGGGGCCGTTACGAGGAGGAGCCCGATTCTGATGCGGAAGTACCGCACAGTGAAGTCCCAGGTCAGTCATCTGATGTACCGCCGCCGAAGAGTAAGGGTGCTGACTATAGGCACTTGCTTGCCGAGGCCAAGTCTCAGCCACAGTCGCATTTTGATCCGTACTTGGACAACTTTCCGTCTATGCATGACGTTTTGCCTGGCAAGTGCTCTCACCTCTGCCGTGAATTGGTTTCATTTCTTCTCCGTTAGGGTTTGCTTTGCTTCTGCCAATTGCATTTCTGTCGTTGTAGCATGAGAATCAAGTATCTTTCACCGAGTATAGATACATTTAATTGTTGTGGAGAACTTATCGCATTAAATAGGGCAAGGGCTCAGTGCAAGAGATTTCATAAATCATGGATCGCTAGCTTATTATAGATATCAGGGATGGACAAACTTCCTGGCATCGGTGCTAAAATGTGAATGCTGTAGTAGTGTATGTGGTTATTCAAGTGATGCATCTGAGGTTAATCACCCAAAAAACTTCGATTTACCATCGTGTTTAGGTCTGGGATGAAGAATGCAAGCGGGATTCTTTTACTGGTTTCTCGATGCAATGGTTCATGTATGGTCTTGTGCAATTGTCTACAGATTTTTTTAGTAAAGCAGCAGGCCCTTTGCTCTCGGCTCGAGGAGAGGCCATTGTTTCGAGGACTAAAGTTGACAGCTTCATAGTAGAGGACAAAGCAACTGGTAGTCGTGAGGTGTGAACTTCTATGCTTGCCTTGTGGGATATAATCAAGCTCCATATACAAGTAAAAATTGGTCGATTAGCTATAATATAGAGCTGGTTACTAGAATTGAAGCTTTTTTCCCCATCTGAACGAAATGTGTCGTGCAGGCACCTTTCCTCTCACTGAACTTGGATGTGCTTGCAGAACAACTTGCAAAAGTTGACTTAGCAAAGAGACTCTTTATTGAAGCAGATCTATTGCCGCCGGAATTGGTAGGCCCTGTTTTACTAATGATGCTTGTCCATATATCATCTCGATGAGTTTTTGCATAAATTCATTTGATGCGAAAAAATGAGCTTTTTATCTATTTTAGGTCAGTGAAATCTTATTTCACTCGTGGTTTATGTGGCAGCTGACAGAGGCGTCAGCTTCAGGCATTGAGAGAGAACCTGTGCAGGTCCAATCGGTGGTAGGCGAGAATGAAGCAGCTGTGGAACTTTTGGTTGACTCCAATCGGGGCGATTTCACAAAGGAAAAAACTGACGAGGAGGAGAATGTCTGGGGCAGCAAATCTCAGAAATGGACCTCCGCAGTTGACAAAGTGGCTGTTGCCATGAGTCGACCTCACCCTCATAACCAAATCATTACTCCGGAGTCTACCAAGCGGTTCCCTGCTGATCCTGTGGCTGAAGTGATGAGTAAACCGTCCACGTTCAAGGCTGCAGCTGCAGAAGCCGAGCTCAATGCCCTTCTGGATTCACTTTGTGACACGAAGTTAACTGATACGCTTGACTTCTGTGCTGGCAGATCGGCTCTCAAATTTGAAGAAAAAGGTTCAGAGGCTTCGCACAAAGTTCCAAGGAAAAGCTGGGAATCCTCCAAGGCCATGCCCACTCCTAGTTCTGCCAACATCAATGTTCTGCTCGACGACTTGCTCGAAGAAACATCAAAGTTGTCAAAACAAAATGGTCTACAAGCAGCCGAATCTTCAGCTCCAGAAGTTAGTGCTAGGTCAAAAGTGCTTGATGATTTCGACTCTTGGTTAGATACAATCTGATCTTTTGTACACGGGCAATACTACTGCATCTGTACATTTTGTCAGAAGATCATTAGCCCTCCTCCGAGGATCTGCGATTAATTATTACCATCAGGGCACTAGCAGTATGATTGAAACTCCGTGGAATGGATATTCAACAACAACCTCGATCAATGTTCGATGTCTCACGGCACATCGGACATTCAGACTGCTACGGAATATATAATCGGGATCGTTGAAAATTTCATGGTATTGCTTGTGAGGTACTCTCGTGTGTAAGACATGTAGAATTCTTCTATGACAGCTGCTTGTTTTTTATAACCAACTTATCCGTACTGACAAAACTTAACAGCAATTTTATACTCTATACCTGTCCATCTTCTCGGCGTACCTCTGCACCATATAAGTTATAGTGCTGAAATGGCTCGACCGAGGATCGGCCGCCGCTTCTCGTTTGGTCGTTCTGCCAACCCCCACGATATGTGAGTGTGGACGGCGAGGATTCTGGAAACCTGAAAGTGGCAACGCTGACTTTACCCACGAGTCCAGTCCAGACATCGAACTGACGCTAACTCCGTGAGTGGGGAGAAAGGGAGAGGATGATTCTGCCGGTGGCAAAGCTGGGGACGCTCGCCGTCAAGACCTTCTGCAAACCCATAGCCAATCGCCTCAAGAAAGAAGCGGGCTTGCACCCCAAGTTCCGGCGGCTCATCATCAGCTTCGCCCAGGTAATTTCCATCTCCTCTCTCTCTAAAACTTAATAGGTTTCGTTTGTTTTGCTCTCTGACTCTGATCATCTTCTTCTACTGAGCTCTGTTTGGTGATCGTTTACGCTCTTGTATCACCATGAGTTCTTTTGAAAAATTTTCCCTCTTAATGCTCGGAGAGGCTATGTCCTTCTCCAGTGATTTGGGCTGCCTTGTGCTTAGACACAACGAGGCAAAATGAGAGAACTTTAGGAAACCATCATTTAAGAGAACAGAGCAGAACAGGAATTTCGTTGTGGATTATAGGGGGCTTTGGATGTGACATCGTTTCCTAGTCGAAGCTTTCACAATATCTTGGTTGGTTCTTATGTTACACTTCCTCATAATGAGCACCGGACTTGATCCGGTTTTCTTTGACATTGATATATGTGTTTTAATCTCTTGTGGATAGTCTTCGGTATTGATGTTCCTTCCTCTTGGATCCTTTCCTGCGTTCAAGTAGCTGCACTATGTCATTTCGTTGTAATTTATAACTTCCCATTGGCATCTGAAAGCGCATTCCTGCGTCCTTAGGTCCACTTATTTGGAGCTGAACTCGCTCATCTTTGCTTGAAATGGACTTAGAATTGATGTCAATTTGTTATTTCGACCTATTATGTTTGCGTACCCGTAGCATGGTTTCATCTCTCTCCCCCAAGTAGCTACCTCTTAATGATGTGGGTCAGTGCGAAGAACTAGGATCTCTAGATCCTTTTTATAATCCTTTTCTCATTCTTTTTGGCTCTTCATTCAGGCAAATCATCGATTCACAACACAAGTGCAGAGGCGAATTTATGGTCATGCAACGGATGTTGAGATCCGCCCACTTAATGAGGAGAAAGCTGTCCAAGCTGCTGCTGATCTCATTGGGGAACTTTTTGTTTTCTCGGTATCCTCAACTCCTGTGATCTTGCTTCTGCTGTTCAACTGTTACCGAAATATGATCCTGTTGGAGTCAGTCAGTGGACAAAGCAAACAAGAATCCTGATTTCTGACTAAAAACTTTGAGTGAATTCATTTCTCACTCTTATTCCATTTGAGCTACTTGAATAGATCTCTCATCTTCCATCAGGTTGCTGGAGCAGCCCTCATCTTTGAGGTACAGCGAAGTTCGAGGTCAGAAGCAAGAAAAGAGGAATTGCGGAGACAGGAAATCGAGGTATGCTTCAGTGCCTTTGCCTTCTGAAAGCGACGAAAAATATTTTTTGGCAATTTGCTTTATGCGAGGTGTGCCTCTTGGTTTGTGAGTTGTCCTGTGTTAATCTTACAGTATGGGATCTTCTGTTAGGCTTTGAAGCAACGAGATGAAGAACTGTTGAGGGAGGTACAACTTCTTAAGCACCGGTTGGAAGAACAGCTGGAGCAACTTGCCAAGGGCCGCGGACTTGGTGGAATTCTTGATTTCAGGCACAGGAAAGTGGCTGCGAACGATGAAGCCAAGCCTTCTTAACGTTACTGTGTAAGGAAGGGGACTGTCACTTTCATGTACTACTTTATCTTTGGCTCCTTTTGGCGTCGACTTGTTGAATGGCTTTTCCAAATTGGGAATGGAAGCAACTTTTGTATGTGAAGTTGATTCTGACGGGGGTACAAAATAAACGCTGATGTATTTATTGACGGTTCCAGTTGAGTCATGAGCAGTGAGCACTGATTTTTTTGGATATTGTACCATGTCCATGTGCGTACAGCCCTGATACGTTAACTGCACATTACATTACTCATCATGAATGTTTGGTGACGCTCCTGCAGAAACCTTCATTGCTCTGTCCCCTTCAATCGGAATTTGAAGCTCTTTTTTCGAATCTCCTTGTGTAAGATACCTCCTGAACCTTTGAAGAGCAGTGCTTCTTCCCATGAGGGAACCGGGTGGCAGCTGTTGCTTCCATATATATCGTGAATGACGTCGTCTCAGTAGATCCATGGACGCACTGGGATATCATATTGAGGGGACACGAAGTCAGTTTGTGGCCAACTTGTCATGTTGACCTGAATAGCCGGGCAGCTGGTGTAACCTGTAGTCAGTGCACAGAGGGTACAATGTATCTGATCCCGAGCGATTGAGCCAATCCAAGCAAAACTGCCGAGCGAAGTTGTAGAAGATGATCCGGGACTTCAGAACCTGGGACAAGAGAAGGGCATTGCTCTCAATTGCAGTCTTGACGAGCGAATGCAAGGGACAGAGCAACAGCAGGACATCTCAGCCCCGGTAAGGTGGCCGAATAACCCAGATAGAGATTATGGGCACGGGCAAAGATAGCTCCATTCTTTTTGTTTTTTTGGGTGAGTAAAACACGCCCTGAAGAGCGTTCATCAACAGGTGAAGATAGCTCCCACCCTGAAGAGCGTTTGCAGCGTTTTAAAAGGAAAATGTTCTTCTTTCCCCGCTAACTATAATTCCACGGTTTTCATCGATACAATTCCTCTGATCATACCGACCAAAGGAAGCAAATGTCGTCTGCTCTTTTATTGCTGTGTCATATATAACCATTAACAAGGATCCCAGATAAAACTTTACCCGAAAAAACAAGAAGGTTCCCAGATAAAACATCCTTTCCCCACTTCAATCATGCTTTTACATCCCCAAACTTACTACAACACCACAGGCTTTCATTATAAGTATGCTGCTTTTCCTCGTAAGATGCTCCTTGTTACTAGGAATCAGTTCCAAGCAGGTATGTCTAGATAATGCTTAGTGTTGGACTGAAGACCAAGCATTGGCATCAACCCAATTGAAAGCTAATGGGCTTAGAAGAGCGGCAGGGATGCCAAATGAGTCAACCAGTGCAAGCGCATGAGGCCGCAGCTCACTGCAGAGCTTCAGAATTTCCCTCCTCACCGATGCGGCATTAGTAGTCGATAGACAGCCATAGCGGAGGAAAGCAGTGTCTTCTTCCATGATTACAAGAGCATACATGGATCTCAATAAACCTAAGATGCCCTGTTAAGGAGAGAAAAATTTATAAGCATCCTCTCCCATATCCAAACCATGCTCCACGTATGAACTCAAACATGGGTTAGTGAGTGTCTGTAAATAATAATCCCAGCTACTGAACCCAGTAAACCTATTTCAATAAACACATTCTACTTAAAAGAATCTTACGATCAATAGATATTTCTATAAGAAAACAACAGCAATGTTTACCTTAAGTGGTCCATCAGGTGCAGATTCTTCAACTTCTAGAAAATTTTGCAGAACTGCTCGGTCTGAGAAAGCTCTGCCCAAGTCTTCTGCAAGCTGATAGCTCTGGTGGGAGCAAAGTAGAGGAAGTAGAGACATGAAATCAGCACGAGAGAGAGAGAGAGAGAGAGAGAGGTCTTGACTAGGAAGGCCAACTCACAAGCATGAAAGAATGCTCCCTGCTCTGTCCTTGTGATTGAAGCTTGAGTACTTCTTCAGCAAACTGAGCCAAAAGGTCCCTCTCTCTTAAATGGAAGGCATCAATCTGAAACCCAGAGATGTAAGATAAATAGTTTCCACAAATTCAAGTCCGAAAAACAAGTCAGTTCAAACTTATGTAACCTGGAACTGCTTGTTTCTGAGTGTATAACTAGATAGCTGAGATGGGATGACAGGGGAAGGTCCATTCATATGCTCCAACCCCAACCCTTTGAATGGTTTGTTCCTCTTCTTTGCATTCACATATTCAGCAAAAAGTGCCTTACTGATCTGAATTTCACAATAAAAGAAACATATCTAAGAGCTTAGAGTTTATCAAGGTCATATACATTGAAAAAATGAAGTTCACAGATCAATTGCAACCTGTTGCATCAGGACATTGTTGTCTCCTTCAAAAGTCGACTGGACATCAAACTCACTCTTGAAATGGCCAACATGATTTTCAGTCTTGAGGCCTTGTCCTCCACAGGCTTCACGGCATTCCTGTTGTATCAGTTTTAAATATTAATCAGGATCAGTTCATAAGATACTGCCATACAGAAAGCTCATGACAGTTAACATACCTGAAGGGCTCTCATGTTGTGCCACGAGAATGCAGCCTTAAATGCACTTGAGATGACATGAATGGTCTTGCTTAACTCAGGTGTTCTATTCATATAAAGAGTCTTCAAGTAGTTTGCAGAAAAACTCATGGCATATCTGTATGCAATACATTGAAAAATTATTCAAAACATCAACAATTGTCATAAGATGAAGAATAAAGGGGGGAAATACTAACGTCTTTGCAAGGAGAGGCAGGAGTCTTCGTTGGTGGCTTGGGTAATCCAGCAGTAATACTTCAGGTTCATTTGGTGCAACAGAAAAGGCTCTCCTTGACAATGCATACCTAATGGCTATAGTCATCCCAATCTAACATCCAAAGGAAAAAAAGAGCTATCACATATACTGAGCAGGAGAATATTTTATTATAATTGGCAAGTGGATACCGTATACTTATTGGATCAAAAAGAAGGAACTCTTATCTAGACAGCAGTAACACAAGGAACAGTTGTGTTACCTTAGATGAGTATATGGCACTGACAGCAATAGTTACACGTCCTGATGTCAGGGGAGCCAAAAATGCTGCGAATCTCTTGAGGGAAGAAAAGACAAATAGTCATGCTCACAGAAAAGATCTTTCTTCAGATTATCTTTATGCATTACAAATTTGAATTACTTGATCTGGGTCTTTAATCACACTTAGATACTGCCCATCAGGCGAAACGTCAGCCACTGAATTCAATAAATTCTCCCTAGGTATCCTCACATTGTCGAACCTGTCGGCATATTCAAGACTCAAATATACTCCTAACAGTAGATCATAAAGCTTTGGAAGATAAAATATATGCAGTTGCAATTCATGGGCAATAGAATAGGCAGTAGACTGGTCTTTTTACCAAATGCGGCCATTATCAACACCGTTCAGACCAATTTTGTGGCCACAATCAGCAATACGGATGTTCGGGCATATGTTGCCATCTTTATCTCTAATCTGAACTATGAAAGCATGGACTCCTTCGTTGGTCCCATTGATGTTGAGCTGTGAAAATGCAATAGTATGCGTTGCATGCTGCAAGGACATAGAAAAATTGTATTATCATATAGTTGAATTCAATAGGTGTCAGAACCTACTTTCAGGTGACCAATTTTTAATAGAAAATGGCCCTCACGTTAGCAGCCCCTCCAATCCAATATTTTTGAGCTGATTCACAGGGAGTATTAATGATAAATTCTCTAGTTCTGGAATCGTATGTTGTGACGGTTTCGATTCCACGGACCTGAATGGAACATATTTGAAAGCAATCAATCAAAACACAGAACAAAGTAAAAGCAGGAGAAGACAAGAATGACCAAGCGCATGGACTGAAGTCCTGAACGACAGTTATGAAGCAAATGACAAAAAAAATATAAATGATAACATTGAAGCTTCACATACATTACTTCCATGTCCTAGCTCAGTCATGGCAAAGCAACCCTTCACAGCATAATTCTCAGTATCCCTCAGCCACTTGTCATGGTGCCGCTTTGTGCCAAAAAACTGAATGCCCCCACCCCTAAAGTCCACCAACACAAACAGATATCAGTTCTAACGTTGGATCCCGGATATTAGTAACTGCACTGCATCAATAAGAGCATGGAAATCAAAGGGGAAATGCGAACCAAATCATACCCTATGGTACAATTTTTCAACGTGAGATTATTTCAGCTAGACATCTGGTAGGACATAAATTGTGGCATGCCGCTTTGTCAATAAAAATTCTAGCCTTTATCATGTCGATCGAAAGTCCAAGAAGACAAACAGCAGACCCTTAATAACTGGATGAGACACTAAAAGGATGCAATTTATTCTCGTAATTAAAATTTTGAGTAGCATGGTTCACATCACGACAGTCCTAAACACTGTAATCACACGAACAACTCAAAGACGATCACAAGCAAGGAATTTCTGGCCTTCCCAGGACTGACCAAATTCTATCTCCCGAGAAGAAGCTTTTTTTTTTTTTTTTTGGCAAAGATTCTAATCCAAGCAACCCGCGGATATAACACGACAGAATTCAGCAAAGAAATCAAGAAGCCTTACCACAAGAAGAAGTGAACGCCAATCTTAATCGCGAGAGAATGGTCGAACATTCCAACAACCTCGAGGAAAGCGAACTTCCTCATGTCGGCCTCGATGCCTTTGCCAGTGAGCCAGCCTTCGAAGACGCCCCTCTCGAGCAGGAACAATATCCTCCTCATGGTCATCTCCCTCTGCTGCTCCATCGACTGGTTATAATCGGGAGAGATGAAAACTCTGCCCCCTAATTCCCTCGGGTTGAATAGCTTGCTCTGGGCCATCAGGCCATACAGCCAGTCGCGGTCCTGGATGTTGTGCCCGTCCGTGAGCTTGCGCAGCTCCGCCGTGTCGAAGTGGGTCTTCTCGGCGAGCTCCGGTGGAGAGAAGACGAGGCATGGGCTGCGCTGGATTGAAGAGACGGGCGGTGGCGGGGTTTGAGTTAGGTGGTTGTTAAGGACTTGGGCACGCCGTGATATCCGATCCATTGTGTAGGATCGAGGGAATTCAGTCGGGGACGAATCGTGGCAAACTATCGTTCCTCGGGGATCAAAGCAGAAGAAGAAATTGAAAATGGCAGAACGCAGAGGACCACCGAGGCGTAGAGAGAGAAGGACCGCTGCGTAGAAGACCGAGAAGAAAATACCCTAAACGTCTGAAATTTACGCGAGTGGCGGGAGTGGGCACGCAATGCCTTAGGCGGAAAAGGCCCACGCGCTATCATGCGCGAGTTGATTCACCTGCAGTAAAAAAGAAAAGGGTAAATATGCAATTTGAAGACTCAAATACTAATATTGTTTTATTCTACTCATCGGTCCATACAAAAAGAATACCCAAGATAACATTAAAATTCTTTTTTAAAAATTTTTATTATGTATAAAACACAATAACTATAAGCATGATGATCTGTGGATAATTTAATTTAAATTTAATTAATATGTTAATAAGTAAAATTTTTCTAAAATAAATCTTAT